>CM051240.1:247089639-247649639 GCA_027917425.1 Gastrophryne carolinensis | reverse complement strand
TTGTTAGGATTTTTTTTAAGTAAAAAAAAATAAAAAAATAAAAAATGTGCAGAATTGATATTACAGGTCTGATATTAATGTATTCATATTACAAAATGTTTAGAAAAACTTGTATAATTTTTACATATAAAAAAAAAGGTTGTTTGGGGGTTAAAAACTACTTTACACACATCGCCGCCAGCGCTCTGGGGTTTAAACAAGGAATTCACAGCGCGAGAAATTTTTGAGCGTGATTTTTTAATGAATCTGCAGCAAGCCATTCGCTCTGGCCATTCGCTGTCAGGCGCACCCATACAACGCGGAACCTGTGAAACAGCGACCCCTAAGCCCGTATTCAACATTACCGCACACCGACTGAGTCGCTGACAACAAGCAAACCCCGGCCAAGCACAGCGAATACTAGCTGGCGCTGTGAAAATCACGCTACTGGCGCTCATCTGTCGCTACCTGGCGCTATTAATGAATCGGCCTCCCCTTTTATCTATTTGCATTGGTTTTCCGTTTTGCTTTTTGTACATTTCGCCTCTGTGTGAGTCATTCTTCCCTTTCATTGCTCACCCTCCTTTTTCCTTCTTTGTCTTTTTTCTCACCTTTTTCTTTTATTTCTCTTCCTTTTTTGAGGTCAGTATTCTGGAAGATGGTTTTATTACAGGCAATGTCAGCTATTTGATATGATGATGCGGTTGTAAATTGGTTATCTTTTACTGAAATCTCTGCACTTTTTCCTCTACCTCTCTTTCTCTTTCTTTCTTTCTTGATGAAGATCTGCATGTTACACCTCAAAGAGGGACAAATGAGAGGGACAGGGGCTGTACGCAAAACCACATTTAAGAAAGCGAATCTGGTGAGCGCCTCTAACAGCGCCATGTAGCGTTACATGTATTATTACAGGCGGCTCAGTGTATAGCGCCGGAGCTCTAGCTTCCACAGCGCCATGTATTAACTTCTCTCTATGCTACAGCGCCCAGCTTTAGTGCGCAGACGCTGTGTGTGTGTCTATTTTTTCTTAAATTTGGTGTGGAGCGCCGAGTGCCAGACGCTCTGAGCTGGCGCTACTTCTCACTCGCTGCAGAGTTGTGGAGGCTGATTCACTACCTTATGCCAGGTATTGCCAGATGAGCGTCTGTATAGCAGCGCTTAGAGCAACCGCTAGCAGACGCCGTAAGCAGGTATCGGCCGCTGTAACCTAGCGCTGCGGTCGCTGTAGTAACCTGGCCACCATTGATGAATATGATGTGTGTTGGGTGCTCTAACAACAGTATAACGCTGTAGCGAGCGAGAGGTAGCGCCAGCTCAGTGCGGCCAGCACTCAGCACTCCACACCATATTTAACAAAACACTAGACATACACAGCGTTGGCGCTCTAAAGCTGGGCGCTGTAGCATAGAGCACCAGACGCTGTGTGATTAATGTCTGTTTTTGAACACATATCCACCAGTAACAAAGCGAAAACACATGGAATGACATTGTTTTAACACTGTGACATTAACACTTTAGTGCCAGACCTGTAAATGCAATTCTGCATACAAAAATTAAAATATCAAAAAAAAAGTATAAAAGTGTTTGTTTTCAGCCAGGAGACGTCACACAATGATTTGAGGGAAAAAAAAAAGAATTAATTGCCAAACACGCTATTTATACACAACTAATGAAAGCCCATTGAAATGTAAGGGAGAGCGCTACAGAGTGAAAGGTAATACATGGCGCTCCTAAACCTAGAGCGCCGGAGCTATACGCTGAGCCGCCTGTAATAATACATGTGACGCTACATGGCGCTGTTAGAGTCACTCACCAAATTCGCTTTCTTAAATGTGGTTTCCCATACAGCTCCCGGCGTTCACCAGACGCTGCCTGCCGCTACGAAGCACTACCTGGCGCTATCTGTTCTTAAATAACACCCATACTGTTTTTAGAGCGCCCAACACACATCACATTCATCAACGCAGGCCAGGTTACTACAGCGACTGAGGCGCTATGTTACAACACCTGATATCCACTTACAGCGTATACTAGCGGTCGCTGTAATCGCCGCTATACAGACGCTCATCTGCCCATACCTGGGGTTAGTAGTGAAGCAGCCTCTGTATCTATCTATCTATCTATCTATCTATCTATCTATCTATCTATCTAAGGGGCAGGGGGCCGGGTGGACAATGCAGTCGGCTTTCTAGCTCCTGTGCTTTGCAAACACAAACATATGGACGACATCGCACCCCTGCTGACATCACAGTGAATGGAGCACCAGCCACTGTAACAGAAAGGTGCAGCTCCTCTGTGCAGAGCGGTAGGGGAGCTTGGATAGATGCCAGAAATCAGATCTTGCTATGAACAGAAGATCTGTTAATAACACTTTAGGCTTGTTTAACCCACACCCAACAGGTATCCTCATTTGGGATGCCTCTCTGTTTTTATTAAAAGTGTGAAATCTGAGATTTCTGCATTTCAGTGCTGCAGTTAAAGTAGATCGATCACCAAGATTTTCACTATCCCGGTGATAGGTCTGCTCACCTGGGGCATCCCGATTTGAGATGACTATACTTACCTCGCAAAATGCTCCCATGATGCATGCACAGACCACATCCCTGGCTTTCCCGGATGATGAACTGTGGTGCTGGAGGGAAACCGGGGATGCCAGCTGCTCCTGGCCCTCTAAGCTGGGCTCTGTGGACAAAAAGAGTTATATGCCCAACATTAAAGCAACAGGTGGCAGGGGGCCGAGTGAGTGGCAACCCAGTAGACTTAGTGGGCAGGGGGCCGAGTGAGTGGCAACCCAGTAGACTTAGTGGGCAGGGGGCAGAGTGAGTGGCAACCCAGTAGACTTAGTGGGCAGGTGGCCGAGTGAGTGGCAACCCAGTAGACTTAGTGGGGCCGAGTGAGTGGCAACCCAGTAGACTTAGTGGGCAGGGGGCCGAGTGAGTGGCAACCCAGTAGACTTAGTGGGCAGGGGGCCGAGTGAGTGGCAACCCAGTAGACTTAGTGGGCAGGGGGCCGAGTGAGTGGCAACCCAGTAGACTTAGTGGGGCCGAGTGAGTGGCAACCCAGTAGACTTAGTGGGCAGGGGGCCGAGTGAGTGGCAACCCAGTAGACTTAGTGGGCAGGGGGCAGAGTGAGTGGCAACCCAGTAGACTAAGTGGGCAGGGGGCCGAGTGAGTGGCAACCCAGTAGACTTAGTGGGCAGGGGGCCGAGTGAGTGGCAACCCAGTAGACTTAGTGGGCAGGGGGCCGAGTGAGTGGCAACCCAGTAGACTTAGTGGGGCCGAGTGAGTGGCAACCCAGTAGACTTAGTGGGCAGGGGGCCGAGTGAGTGGCAACCCAGTAGACTTAGTGGGCAGGGGGCCGAGTGAGTGGCAACCCAGTAGACTTAGTGGGCAGGGGGCAATCATGGAGACGGGCGTTAGTGAGCGGCTGGGGGGAGCAAGTGGGAAGGCACAGCTATACAGCGCCCCCCTGACTATGGCACTCTGTGTGATGGCACACCTCCCACACCCTAAGGGCCTGCCCTGTTCAAGGCTACCACATTGTTTGCTTGAAGTGTTCAGTGAGTCTATATAAACCACATTATTTATAATGTGTTAGCAGAAGGGTGGGCCCCAAAAATGATTGTTCGACTGTATAAATAAATATAAATATAAATATATATATATATATATATATATATTGTCAGGATCTGGGGCCAACGGCAATGACTCGGAAGACAGTTCTCAGTCAAATAATAAGCAATTTATTGAAAATAAAGTCCAACAGGCAAAATCTCTTAAATTCAGAGTATGATGCAGGAACAATGCAGTACAGCAAGCGGTTACCTCACCAACTTTAGCAATGTCCAGTGTAGGATAATTACCGCGTATTGCAAGTCCTTGTTATAACAGGTCCTCCGGGGCATGCAAGTCCAGCCTGTTAATCCACAGGTTCCAAGAACAGATAACACATAAAGTTCTTCAGCTGCAATTCCGCACTGTCAGTATTGGGAGCAGCAAGGTACGGGCTCCTCATCCCAGCCCCTCCAACTCCACTCTAAAAGCCTCAGCAACTCTTTTTATAGGGCTTCCTTCAATTGGCCTCATCACCTGGGAAGACCTGTGAGTAGGGGAAAAACCCGTAGAGGACCCGGGATGTGGATTGGATCTCTGATATCCCGGCATGGATCGTGCCTGCCTGAAAAACTTATGGGAAAAATAGACCCCCTCCACTATTTTTCCATACACTTTACCACAATATATTTACGTATATACCCCCCAACTGTCCCGATTTTCGCTGGACAATCCCACGGAGGGGTCCTTGTCCCGCCGCCCTCAACTGTTAGTCGCTGTCCCGGAATGCTCATGCACATCTTCTGGCGATTATGTTGGTGGGACATCTGAGAGAAGTTTGCCGCAAGCGTGATGCTGCTGATTAGCAGGGGACTCAGGATGTGGAGTTACATGCATGCGTGTGTGTGTGTGTGTGTGGGGGGGGGGGGGGTTGCCTGCATGTGTGTGTGGGGGATTGTCTGCATGTGTGTGGGAGATTGGCTGCATGTGTGTGTGGGGGGGGGAGCTTGCATGCATTTGGGGGGCTTGCATGCATGTATGTGTGTGGAGGGTGGTTGCATGTATGTGTGTGTGGAGGCTTGCATTTATGTGTGTGTGTGTGTGGGGGCCTTACATGCATTTATGTATGTATGTGAGGGGGTCACATGGATGTGTGTGGGGGACTTGAATGTATGTATGTATGTGTGTGTGGGGGGGCTTGTATGTATGTGTTTTTAAAAGTTGGGATATATATATATATATATATATATATATATATATATATATATATATTTAGCTCTCGCTCTCCATATATATATGGAGATATATGGTATATTGTATTAGCTTTGCTGCTGATAGTGAGAGTTTATTTGTTCATTTTGTGGTGTAGATCTCTCTCTCTCTCTCTCTCTCTCTCTCTCTCTCTCTCTCTCTCTATATATATATATATATATATATATATATTCCTGTTGGTTTATTATATTAGTTTTGCTGCTGATAGTAAGTGTTTATATATTCATTTTGCTGCGCAGATTTATTGTTGCGATTCATGCGCCATCCTTCTCCTGCCATCGTCACCTTTTATTATTCGCTCATCACATTATCAGTGTAAAATGAACATATCGATCTCTTTTTAATAAGCTCCCATTGTGTGCTCCTATCTCAGTGTGTTATTGGGAAATTGTAACCTTTAGTAAATGATGTTTTAATAGTTTTATGGCTTTGTGGGCGCAGGCCGCAGCTGGCGGGCCCGGGCCGGGTCCGGGGAGGGTGAGATCTCTGATTAGAGATATGGGGAGGGGGGGTGCTAGCCTCTCTTTTATGATACAGGGAATACATGGTTGGTGTGCAGGTGACTTGGTAATATCCTGATAGCTCTGTTCAGAGGCCTCCTTATCTGGCTGCCACCAATAAACGTTTCTTTACAGCCCTGGAAATGAAAGCAGATTAAACACCTCTCCAAAACTAATTAGCTGTCATTACACTTTACCTCCCATCACAGATCAATTCCTGTTTATAGCCGGGCAGCCTTGGAGAAGATACCGAGATGTCATCCTGGGGCCCATCCGAAGATAACGCTGCTCCTATATACACTATACAGCCTTGTGCAGCCTCATTGCCCTCCACTTCCTCATTGCAGCTCGCTGGAGGATCGTATAAACTGCTCTTCAACTGACAGCCAATAAAAATCACAACTGTATGTCCCTGCTGGTGCCAGTCACAGCAATGTGGGCGCTCATGAGTGCAGAACTTTTTAAAGTGGACCAACACCCAGGATTTTGACTATCCTGGGTCTTGGTCCACTTCGGTGGGGCACCCCCGATCGGGGTGCATCGCTGTGTGAAACCCCCCCGATCACCCGGAAAACTCACCTCTACCCGCTCCCACGTGGCCGCGGACAAGCGATCTGACAGCAATGGACAAGCGGCTCCTCCGCCGCCGCCTCCTGCGCGTCACTCTTGACGCACGCGCGCCCGCGCCGGCCATTCACAGACGGCCGGTGCGGGCGCGCGCACGTCTAGAGGGACGCGAGGGAGGCGGCCGGCCGCCGCCGAAGACAAGGTAAGGGGATTTGGGGCGTTTGGGGGGGTTTCACCCCGCGGGACATCCCGATCTCTGATGTCCCGCGGGGAGGGAGGTGATCACGGGAGGGTGATGGTCCACTTTAAAGTGGACCAAAACCCGGGATTTTGACTATTCTGGGTTTTGGTCCGTTCCCCCGGGGCATCCTGATCGGGGGTGCCCCACTATGTGAAACCCCCCAGATCTCCAGCTTCAACTCACTGTGTTCGAAGCTGCTGAGCTATGGACGTCTAACCCGGCGTCTTAGCTCAGTGGCTCCGAGCGTGCTGACGACAGCATCTCGCACTTCCCTCTAACAGGGACCGCACCCGTGCTGGCCATTCACAAATGCCATAGCGGGGATGCGGCCGCGGCCCGTGCATGTGCCGTTGGGCGGGGATTAAGATCCCGATTTTGGATGCCCTGCGGGGAGGGAATGATCGGCCCGGGAATCTATCCAGCTGGGTTTTGGTCCACTTTAAAGTAGACCAAAGCCCACGGCGATCGGCCTGGGAATCTATAAGATTCCTGGGACGATTAATTCCCTTCCCTCAGGTCTCTCTATACACTTACCTTGTTTCCCGGTCCAACAGCGCATGCATTAACTGCCGCCACATCCCCTCTATCCCTCTAGCACCAGGCATTTGTGAGTGGCTGGCGCAGGCACGCTGCCTGTTAAAGGGAAGCGGGGGATGCGGCCTCCAGCGCGCTCGGAGGCGCTGGCCTTAGACGACGGCTTAGACGACGTGAGGTCAGCGGCTTTGAGCGTGCTGATTGGACTGGCCGCGCATGCGCCGTAGGACCAGCTAGAGGTGAGTTGATTTCGGTGATCTGGGGGGTTTCACACAGAGCGGCACCCACAATGGGGGGGGGGGGGGGAAGGACCAAAACTCAGGATAGCCAAAATCCTGGGTTTTGGTCCACTTTAAGGAGGAATAGATAAAGAATCTTGGGGGAGGCTTTAACCTCAACGACCTTCTGCCCACCCTCAGATTTTACATTTGGTCATTTACAGATGGCTAAGCCGGCGAGGGGCAGAGGATCGGGCACTAAAGCAGCCGGATGTCACCACAGCAGGCAGCAGCGGCATCCAAAAGGTAAGTTGGCCCCTTTTTATTTTAGCTCTGATGTTCCTCTTAAACTGAAGCTTTTGTTGTAAATTTTAAATGTTTTCAGAGGTTATTCACTAAAATGTGGCAGTCATTCTCCTTATGTGAAAGAGATTGTTCAGTGAAGGGGGGAAGATCCTTTGGGGTGCCTCCACTCCACACAATGTATCCTTGCTATATTGCTGCTGAAACCCACAAGTGCCACACAGCATCATCTGTCATTTTCTGTTTCCCAGTGGCATCAGGGACCCCTGAAGGGATTTTGCAGCACCTTGAGTACCCTGCGAATAAGGTGGTGGCATACCTTCCAACATGAAGCCACGACCCCTCATTGAGGAATAGATAGGAGATAGGATGTAACAGTTACAAAAAATACACTTTGGATAGGCAAATGAATCATTTATTGATGTTTCAACTCAAAGAGGGACAAATGAGAACAACGAGAACATGGACTCAAAAGAGGGACAGTCCCTCCAAAAGAGGCACAGTTGGGAGGTATGTCAGATGGCACCTCGAGGAATTTGGCATCTAAGGCAGCAGGGGTGAACCTTGTATCTCTGCTGCCTAAGGCAAATGATATACTCCTCAACAATGCAACACAGAGGGTAGGGAGCGGTTGCAGGACGGTGCCGCTGAACCAACAGTAGTTGACTATAAATCATAACAATAAAAATTTTTTTTAAAGGCAGGTAAATTGCTGCCCCCTCTGCAATGCCATCTGAAGATATGGCCTCATTACAGGTGCACCCCTGAAAGGCGGCAGTGGCACCTTGAGAACCCGGCATGGTAGGTGGTGGAACCTAGAGGACCCAGCATCAGAGGCAGTAATGGCACCAGGGGGTCCCAGCATCAGAGGCAGCAGTGGCACCAGGAGGTCCCAGCATCAGAGGCAGCAGTGGCACCAGGAGGTCTCAGCATCAGAGGCAGCAGTGGCACCAGGAGGTCCCAGCATCAGAGGCAGCAGTGGCACCAGGAGGTCTCAGCATCAGAGGCAGTAGTGGGACTGGGAGGTCCCAGCATTAGAGGCATTGGTGGCACTGGGAGCTCCCAGCATCAGATGCATTGGTGGCACCTGGAGAAACCCAGCATTGAAGGCAGCAGTGACACCTGGAGGACCTGGCATGGCTGGTGGTGGAACCTAGAGGACCCAGCAGCAGAGGCAGCAGTGGCACCAGGGGGACCCAGCATCAGAGGCAGTGGTGGCACCTGGAGTAACCCAGCATCAAAGACAGCAGTAACACCTGGAGGACCCGGCATGGCTGGTGGTGGCACCTGTAGGAAACAGCATGGGAGGTGGGGGAACCTGGACGACCCAGCATGGGTGGTGACAGCACCATGAGGACTTGGTATCAGAGACAGCAATGGCACCAGGAGGACCCAGCATCATAGGCAATGGTGGCTGCAGGAGAACTCAACAACAGAGGCAGCAGTGGCATCTGGAGGACCCAACATAGGAGGTGCCAGCACCCAGCATGGGTAGTGGTAGCACCTGAAGGACTTGGCATCAGAGACAGCAGTGGCACCAGGAGGACCTAGCTTTAGAGGCAGCGGTGGCAGCAGAAAAACTCAGCATCAGCCGTAAGGTTTAGGTTTGATATTTTTTAAATACCAATATGCCATTGCTATTAATATACTGCTCCATCCTTATCATGGTTGTTGAGCGCTTTGTTGTAAAGACTATGTGCAATATTACGCTATGTATTTATTTCCTGCTTTCTTTGCCATGGAGTATTCCATGCAAATTGGAAGTTGTGAAAGTCCCTTGAAGTACTGCAGTCCTATACTTGAAAACCTAATCTACAGGGACACTAAACTTACCTAGCCCATTCCCTCACACCATTGGTGAGCCTCGTATTAGAGAGATACAAACCTTTTCCTAGAAGAGCTCCATCTAAAGAGGGACAGGAAGTGGTGGCACACACATGTGGCATCCACACCTAAGCCTAATGGAAGCATGCTTCACTCATGTGTACTGCTACTTCTTGTCCCCATTAAGCAGACTTTCATGCACTATTTTGTCTTTTCAAGTATATTTAACTGCAGGGGCATCCCAAGCCAGGATCCCTCCGGGGCAGACCTATGCTTTAAATACCTATGCTAATTTTTGACTGGATATCCGCTTTACTAATGACTGAAAAAAGTACTCGCCTGGTCCACGCTGTGAGTCCCCTCAAATCCAAAGCTACAAGACCAACTCTTCCTAAAGTCAGTCAGAATAGAGCTTCAAGACCACTTGACCTAGATCACAGTGATATATGTGGTCCCCTAAACCCCCTACACCTGGAGGCAACAGGTACATTGCAACTTTCATAGATGACTATTCAAGATACACAGTCACTTACCTAATGTGACACATGTGTTATTAACAAATTACAAGATTATGTAGTAAAGACAAGTAACAAGTTTCAGAGGAAACCTCTCATACTTCTGGGTGGTAATGGGGTAAATTCACAGGACACAAAGTACAAAAGAACTCAAAGCAGAATGGAATAAAGCGTCAAAAGACAGTGTCATACACATCTCAGCAAAATAGAGTAGCTAAAAGAAAGAAAAGTCCAGTGTGTTGTCCAGCCAATCGTGGATTAAAAATTAGCTTTTAATGGTTTAGCTTAAAAAATCATGGTCAGCCCGTCTGGAATGAGTACATAACAGTCCGCACCTAATAGCTCAAACAATGGGATGATTAAGAGCCCGCAGTGGCTCGAAACGCGTCACAAAGGATCCTCTATCTGCATTGTTTGAGCTGGACAACACACTGGACTTTTCGCATTGCTGCTAGGAGTATTGCCTGGGATCTCCTTGGTCCGTGCCGATTTGGATGGTTGGTGAGCTGGCAACTTTGTTGTTTGTTTGTCCTTAGCTAAAAGAAAGAACCGGAATCTGACTGAAATGATCAGGTGTATGCTGACAGACTCTGGACTACCACAAAACTACTGGGGTGAGGTAGCAATAACAGCCACTTATTTGCAGAACAGACTAGTTTCTAGAACAATATAGAAAGCTCCATATGAACTGTGGCACAATGAGAAGCCAAGTGTAAAACACCTAAATGTTTTTGGATGCAAAGCATTCATCTACATTCCAGAGGAAAAACGCCCCAAACTCCAAAACAGAGCATTTGAAGGAATCTTTGTTGGATACAGTGACAATGTTGAGGGATACAGAATCCTAAATTTCAAAACAGACAAGGTTACAATTAGCAACAGGAAAACTTTTGTTGAAGATTTGAGAGTCAAGGTGATGACAACTGAGAAAGTAATAACAGAAGAGAAAAATGACACTGATCAGCCGTCATCTGTAACTTTTGAACAAACAGGTGAAGTGAGCGCTGAACCTACCAGTACTGAAGAGCAGACACAAGCAAGCTCAGACACAGAACCAAGACACTTAACTAAAGAAAACAGGTAAACCACCTTTACGTCTTTCGTATAGGGCAAGCATTGCCAGAACTAATGAACATGCAACTTGGGAAGATATATCTCAGCTTTCAGAAGGGGAAGCCATTAAATGGATAAAGGCTGCAAAGGATGAGATTAAATCCATGCATGACACCAAAACATGGACACCTACAGAACTACCACCCGGAAGGAAAGCCATAGGGTGTAAATGGACTCTTAAAGTGGAGTACAATGCAGACGGCACAGTGAGCGATACAAAGATTCATAGGCAAGGGATATTCTCAAAAATATGGAGAGGACTAAGATGAGACTCCCGGGACTAAGATGAGTCCCGGCATCAGAGGTAGCAGTGGCACCTGGAGGACCTGGGGGGGAGAAGGTCCTTTATAAATAGGGCAGGAAAGTGCCCAGACAAGTATAGCGTACCTCTGATGAAGGGTCTTAGTGACCTGAAATAGCCATAAAGTTTAGGTTTGACATTTTTTAAATACCAATATGCCATTGCTGTTAATATACTGCCCTACTGTGCAATATTACGCTATGTCACACAATATTGGAATCCTATGCAGAAAGGTTTCAATGTCAAGTCACAGTGGTCAGTAGTAAATGTGCTGCCTAACTCACCTCAGCCCCTAACCTCTTCCTAAGCAGCTGCAGCAATGTTTTCATTTGGCTCCAGCCAGGGCTAAAAAAAAACATAGCTGCCAGCTCCCATGGGTCAGCTGAAGTGCTGGCACTAGAACCTCACTCATGTAAGCCAATAGCCATATTTTTGCAGCCCTGGCTGGGTCCAAATAAAAATTTTGCTGCCTCTCCACCGCTGCCACATAGGAATAGGTTTGGGGCTTTCCTGAAGGGTGCCAATGACCATCTATTTGTAGCCCCCGCCACCATAGCCGCTGCTCTGCCACTGCTGCTGATGAAGAGGATTGGGGCTGGGGTGAGCAGCTGAGCTGGGCAGCTCATAAATCAGTTTTTCCGCATTCGGGCAGGACACCGAACTGAAGTTCGTGTTCCAGTTTGGGAACCCAGACTCAAAACTTTGGTATTAACCTGAACTTCGGATTCGTCCAAATCTAGTTAAGACAATTGTTAACAGACTTGGGTCAACCACAGTTGGAACCAACAAGAATCTTTAAAGACAATCAAGGATGGCTTTTACTTGTGCAGATGGAAAGAGTTAGCTCAAGATCCAAGCACATTTATATGAGGGATCTTCAAGAGCAGAGTTACTTTATTGCCCTGCTGAGGATATGAGCAGATAACCATACCAAGCCTGACCACTGACAGGCACTTGATGCCTACAAAGAAGATGGGTTTTTACAGACTAAGCCCCAGCTGTTGAGAAGGGGTGTTGAAGATATTGTGCAACGGCTTACAGATTGTCTACATTTAAGGCAGTAGATGGCACTGTTACATATATCTATCCCGTGTAATCTCTGTTGTACATTGTCTACTGCATTTTGTGTTTCCTGTACATTAAGGTGATCTCTATGACTTCTTTTTCCTGTCTGTGTTATCCATTATGTAAGGTGACCTTCTCTTAATGCACTCATGTTTCAGTACCTGTTACACCACAAATGTCTATCTGGATTTGACTGTTGCACCCAGCACTCACACACCCCAAGCACCCTGAGCGCTAATGCTGGTATTTTATATGTAGGCAGCGATCAGAAGTTGTCTGATGATCCGAAGTTTTCAGGCGTCATGGCGAGAAGTCTGCATTGAGCATTGCACCGGGATCACCACTCTTATCTATGGCTGACCTTTTGGATAGTGGTAGGTTTACGGTTTATGGTGCAGTCATTTGAATATAAACATCCGTCTTTTATCTGCCATTAAAAAGATGTTTATCTTCCATCTATGGCCCCCATACAGCGAGTTATTTGTGTTATTGCGGGTTCATGCGGATATTAAAGTAAATCATTATAAATAACAAGGCTGTAATATATCATTATGCTGCAATGGATTGCAGGGCATAAGAAACCACTGCAGCACACACCATGGCTGGAGATCATTGCTATAAAGCTTGATTCATAACCTCTCCCATATGCATTCCCATATATGGGAAAAAACTTTCCGGTTTGGCAGTTTTTTGGCTCGCGATTGCCTACACGAAAACTAGTATCTGATGTATTAATACAAGTCAGACTGAGTTTATGCATCTTGGTCTCGTAAGTTTATAGATTTAGCCTACACTTGTGCATTATTCTGAGCCCTGATTTGTCCTTTGGCGGGGCAATAAAAACCAAATTATGCCCTCTATTTGTTTGCAAAATTGCTGGTGGACAAGTGTGATGGACACTCTTGATGAGTTCCTGGAAGAGTACGAGCATCTGCAGTGCAGTGGCCAGCTGACCTTGTACCTTCTGGAGCTTAGGCATACCTGCTGATTGACCCGACTGAACATCCTTTCTCTGCTACTACCATTGATGTGAAATCCACTGCGGGCCAGTCTAAGGCATATATATAAACCAACCTTTGGTAAGAGTTCATTTTATAAGGTGAAGGATACACTGATGGTGCTTGGAGTGGAGTGATTCTAACCACCACCTTGGGAAAGTGCATGCACTTTGGGACGTTTGTGGATTGAACTTGGATATTTTGGATATGCTAGAGCTCTAGAGAGCTCAGTTTAGCTTTTTGCTCTGTGCCACATTAACATATATTAATCTTTGGACCTACAGGGATATTTGGGTCGATGCACGTTGAGCAATTTTTAACATATTTTGTTTTTGCTTTGTTCTAAAAAAAGTTTCATGCAATAGTAGCGCAGTAATTTCTCTAATTTCTTCAGGTGTTCAGACTGACCCGACTGAACCACCCTTCTCTTAAGAAGCTTTACTCAGAGGTGCGGCCATGGTTTTCACTGCCACAAGAAAGGGGCATGCGAGTTAGCTGCCTTCAATTTTTAGCGAATGGCTCCTTCCAGAGGCTTGGGGCACTGTCTGTTGGCATGTCCCAGCCTTCGCTGAGCCACACCCTGACTAATTTTTTCAATGGCATGGCTGTCCTGCAGGAGAAATCATCTCTTTTCCTGACAGCATGGCAGCCTTGAACGCGGTGAAGTTGGGTGTATTTAACATCGCGAATATGCCTAATGTCATGGGGTAATCGACTGCAGGCATGTGTTGTTGGTGCCTCCTGTGATGCAGGAGTATATGTATTGGTATGTTTACTTGCTCATTGGTCCTCCTTCTTGCCAAGTCTCCTCTCTTTAGCCTTTGTTATGCTCTTCTAAACTAGATAATCCTTGTTGCTCATTTGGCACCCTGAGCCCTGTGTCCAAGTCGGCCATGTATCTGCTTGCTCTTCATCTGCTACTGTAATACTAGTGTATAACCTGTGTCTGTTGTCATTTTTTTCTAGAAACCATAAGATGGGGCATTTTCTGAATGTCCAGTGTGTGATGGGTCCCGATCTATAATTGTTCAGCATCTTGGCAGGCTTCTTGGGTAGGATTCCCGAGCCCCGCTACGTGGGTTTTAACCTGCTTTAAAGCAGAACTTCAGTTAAAATTGACCCCCCACCACTCTGCCATCCTACCCTGGTACTGAGGCAGGACCCCCGATCTTCCACGGCTGCTGCAGGAAAAGAATCAAAGTTGCATTGCCTGGCTCCGCACGCGCTCCCGCTGCCGATTCCCTTGAATGGGTGGGTGGGAGCACGCACGGAGCCGGGAAATGCGGCTCTGCGACTTCCGTGCATAATGGTGGTGCCCAGGATCTGGAGCACCAGAGGAGCGGTGTGGGCACCTGTCTAAGGTAAGGTTTTTTTTTCTTTGTAACCCGCCTGTCCTGCCTCAGTACTAGGGTTTCGGTCCTTGCCCCCAAGGCACCCCGATCGGGGGTGCTCTGCTGTGTGAAACCCCCCAGGTTGCTTGAACAAACTCAACTCTTCCCGGTCCTACAAAGTATGCGCGGCCGCTCCTCCAATCTACGTGCTCAGACCCGCTCATCCAGGAGCTCGTCTAACACAAGCGGCTTCCGAGCACGCTGGCAGCCACATCCCTTGCTACCCTCTAACAGGCAGTGTGACCGCACTGGCCATTCACAAACGCGTGGCGTGGGCACACGCCTTGCTAGAGGGATAGCGGGGATGCAGTCACGGCTCGCACATGTGCCGTTGGACCAGGAAAACAAGGTGCATTTATGGGTAACCTGGGGGGTTTCACAAAGCGGGGCATCCCCGATCGGGGTGCCTTTGGGGACAAGGACCGAAACACAGGATAGTGAAAACTTCAGGTAAAGCTGAACCCTGCACTGCATCCTACCCTGGTAATGAGGCAGGACAGGGGGGTTACAAAGTTAAAAAAAACCCGGGGGGGAGGAACTTATAGATCTTATATCTATATATCTTATATCGGTTTTGGTCCACTTTACAAGTGATCTTGCATTATTTTTATATAACTGAAGACTGGGCCCCAAGAATGATTTCCTCTGGTGGCCCCAAGAATGATTTCCTATGGTGGCCCCAAGTATGTTTTCCTCTGGTGGCCCCAAGAATGATTTCCTATGGTGAGCCCCAAGAATGATTTCCTCTGGTGGCCCCAAGAATGATTTCCTCTGGTGGCCCCAAGAATGATTTTCTCTGGTGGGCCCCAGGAATGATTTCCTCTGATGAGCCCCAAGAATGATTTCCTCTGGTGAGCCCCAAGAATGATTTCCTCTGGTGGCCCCAAGAATGATTTCCTCTGGTGAGCCCCAAGAATGATTTCCTCTGGTGGCCCCAAGAATGATTTCCTATGGTGGCCCCAAGTATGTTTTCCTCTGGTGGGCCCAAGAATGATTTCCTATGGTGAGCCCCAAGAATGATTTCTTCTGGAGGCCCCAAGAATGGTTTCCTCTTGTGGGCCCCAGGAATGATTTCCTCTGGTGGCCCCAAGAATGATTTCCCCTGGTGGCCCCAAGAATGATTTCCTCTGGTGGCCCCAAGAATGATTTCCTCTGGTGGCCCCAAGAATGATTTCCTCTGGTGGCCCCAAGAATGATTTCCTCTGGTGAGCCCCAAGAATGATTTCCTCTGGTGGCCCCAAGAATGATTTCCTCTGGCGAGCCCCAAGAATGATTTCCTCTGGTGGCCCCAAGAAAGATTTCCTCTGGTGAGCCCCAAGAATGATTTCCTCTGGTGGCCCCAAGAATGATTTCCTCTGGTGGCCCCAAGTATGTTTTCCTCTGGTGGGCCCAAGAATGATTTCCTATGGTGAGCCCCAAGAATGATTTCCTCTGGTGGCCCCAAGAATGGTTTCCTCTGGTGGGCCCCAGGAATGATTTCCTCTGGTGGCCCCAAGAATGATTTCCTCTGGTGGCCCCAAGAATGATTTCCTTTGGTGAGCCCCAAGAATGATTTCCTCAGGTGGCCCCAAGAATGATTTCCTCTGGTGAGCCCCAAGAATGATTTCCTCTGGTGGCCCCAAGAATGATTTCCTCTGGTGGCCCCAAGAATGATTTCCTCTGGTGGCCCCACGAATGATTTCCTCTGGTGGCCCCAAGAATGATTTCCTCTGGTGGCCCCAAGAATGATTTCCTCTGGTGGCCCCAAGTATGTTTTCCTCTGGTGGGCCCAAGAATGATTTCCTCTGGTGGCCCCAAGAATGATTTCCTCTGGTGGCCCCAAGAAAGATTTCCTCTGGTGGCCTCAAGAATGATTTCCTCTGGTGGCCCCAAGAATGATTTCCTCTGGTGGCCCCAAGTATGTTTTCCTCTGGTGGGCCCAAGAATGATTTCCTATGGTGAGCCCCAAGAATGATTTCCTCTGGTGGCCCCAAGAATGGTTTCCTCTGGTGGGCCCAAGAATGATTTCCTCTGGTGGCCCCAAGAATGATTTCCTCTGGTGGCCCCAAGAATGATTTCCTCTGGTGGCCCCAAGAATGATTTCCTTTGGTGAGCCCCAAGAATGATTTCCTCTGGTGGCCCCAAGAATGATTTCCTCTGGTGAGCCCCAAGAATGATTTCCTCTGGTGGCCCCAAGAATGATTTCCTCTGGTGGCCCCAAGAATGATTTCCTCTGGTGGCCCCAAGAATGATTTCCTCTGGTGGCCCCAAGAATGATTTCCTCTGGTGGCCCCAATAATGATTTCCTCTGGTGGCCCCAAGAATGATTTCCTCTGGTGGCCCCAAGAATGATTTCCTATGGTGGCCCCAAGTATGTTTTCCTCTGGTGGGCCCAAGAATGATTTCCTCTGGTGGCCCCAAGAAAGATTTCCTCTGGTGGCCTCAAGAATGATTTCCTCTGGTGGCCTCAAGAATGATTTCCTCTGGTGGCCCCAAGAATGATTTCCTCTGGTGACCCCAAGAAAGATTTCCTCTGGTGGCCTCAAGAATGATTTCCTCTGGTGACCCCAAGAAAGATTTCCTCTGGTGGCCTCAAGAATGATTTCCTCTGGTGGCCTCAAGAATGATTTCCTCTGGTGGCCCCAAGTATGTTTTCCTCTGGTGGGCCCAAGAATGATTTCCTCTGGTGGCCCCAAGAATGATTTCCTCTGGTGGCCCCAAAAAGATTTCCTCTGGTGGCCTCAAGAATGATTTCCTCTGGTGGCCCCAAGAATGATTTCCTCTGGTGGCCCCAAGAATGATTTCCTCTGGTGGGTCATGAGTAAGGGCGGACGCCCGAAACGTGTCATGAGTTATGCTTCTTATGTCTGTGCTACTGTGACGGCCTTTTAACCGTACCGAATAAAGACAGATTCTTTATGGTTCATGCTACGTTGGCTGTCTTTACAAGTTCTTTTGGATATTGACACAGAAGAGGTGAGCGCTCTAAGCCCCTGCCTGTTATGGTGAGCTATTATTGGATTTCCGGGTTGTCGAGCTGGCGACTTTTGTGACTTGTAGACTATGGTGGGCCCAAGGATGATTTCCTCTGGTGGGCTCAGGGTACTCCACTCTGACACTGTTCTTGGGGCATCCCGTTGAGCGTCCATCCCTCTATACATAAGCTGGCCGGTGTGAAATTGCTGAGCTGTGTGGGCGGCGGCTGTTGCTGAGCCGGCACATATATATGTGTATATAGATGATTGTGCGGCATTGCCATTGTCTATTCCCTGCACGCCCACCTCCTCCCGGTCATTTAATAAAGCATATTGCTGCCTGATGGACAGCGCCTTTACTCAGGGGAAATCATGGCGAGGTGCGGAGACGCCCCTTATGATTTAATACTCATCTGCATATAATGCTTAAATCACCTGCCGGGTGACAGGAAACTCAGGACTATGGAGAACAAAGAGTCTTTACATGATGACATCACAGACCACAAACGCCAGCTCTGACAATAGGCGCCTGGCCGACCAATCCTGAACCTGCTGAGCATCCCGATCCACAGGTGGGACCAGGGCAGGAGTCAGCACGGGGCCCCTGCACCTTGGGAGGACCCCAACTCATTTCCTCTCCCCTGGGCAGCCCCTATGCAGGATGCAGGGCCGTGCAGTAACCAGGACTAAGGACTGTCAGGGGCAGCTGGGCCATTTGGAGATTGTTTCTTTCTGTCAGTCCTTCTATTCTTCCTTTCTTTTCCTCCTCTTTCATTCTTCTTTCTTTCTTTATTCCTTTAAGTCATCCCTTCTAGTCTCTCTTTCCATCCTTTTGTTGGTTCTTTCATTCATCTATTCCTCTTTCCTTCTTTCTTTTTTTCTTCTTTCTCGTTCTTCATTTACTGCTTTCTTTTGTTTAGTCAGTGTTTTCTTTGTTTCCTTATTTCTATTCTTTCATTTGTCTTTCTTCCTTTCTTTTTCCTATCCAGTTCTTCTATTATCTGTTTATTTTTTCTTTCAGTCTATTCTTTCTGTCTTTCATCTTTTCTTTCTTATTGACATTCCCTTTTGCTTTCTCTCTTTGTTTTCCTTCTCTGTCCTTCGTTGTTTTTTCCTTATTACTTTCTTTCTTTCATCACATCTTTCTATTTTTTGTTTCTTGAATTGTATTTTTTATTATTCATTCAATTATTTTTCTATGTCTTTTGTTTTATTTCTTTCATTCATGTTGACAGTCCAATTTTTTTTTTCACTTCTGTCATTGCTTTCCATCTATTCTTTCTTTTCTGCAATTCCTTTTTCTCTCTCCCTATCTTTGTTTTTTTTCGCCCTTCTTTATGTTTTCTGTCTATTCTTTTTTTATTTTTCTTCATCAATCCTATTTTATGTTTCTCTTCTTTTTAACTTTTTTATCTTTTATCAGATCTTTCTATCCTTTGTTTCTTTTTATTTTTATTTCTATTTTTTCATCTGTGCCTGTCAGTTTTAAAATAACTGACACGGCCAGGCTCGGACTGGACCACAGGGTTACCAGGAAATCCCCCAATAGTCCCCTGCTCCTAGGGGCCCTTTTAAAGTGGACCAAAACCCCTGGCGATCAATTCTCTCCCGCCGGGGCATTCTAAATCAGGAAACCCCCTAGGTCACACTTACCTTGTTTTCCGGTCCAACGGAGCATGTGCGAGTGGCGGCTGCATCCCCGCTATCCCTCTACCAGGGCACGTGCCCGCGCCAGGCATTTGTGAATGGGCGGTGTGGGCACGTTCCCTGTAAGAGGGATGCAGGGGATGCGGCTGCCGGCGCACTCAGAGCCGCTGGGATTAGAAGTAGCTTAGACGACGTGACGTCAGCAGCTCCGAGTGCGCTGATTGGACGAGCGGCTGCACGCGCTCTGTAGGAACGGGAAGAGGTTAGTTGGTATCGGCGATCTAAAGGGTTTCACACAGCGGGGCCCCCCCTTTCCCAACTTTAAGGGCCTTTGGCAGCAAAACCTGAACTATCTATAGGTTATTTGGGGCATCCCATATAAGACAATACAGTTTGGCATAATGTTTCTGTGCATGGACCTTGATTATAAGCCAGTGATACTTTAATGTAAATGCAGGGTGGGCCCCCAGAGTCAGTTCTACTGGTGGGCCCCAGAATCCCGAGTCCAATACTTGTCACCTATGTTATGTTTGTGTGTCAGGAAACGTCAGACACACATCCATGGTTGAGAGTTTGATGTCAGTGAACTAGAAGGTCTCACCCCAGAACTATTCCTGCATCATCGTTACTCATTACAGTTGCTTAATGGGCTCCGTTGAGCTGATAAAGTTCCAATGAGTCACCGGCGTCTCACTCCCCTGCGCCACAAACCGCAGATCCGTCTGTCAGTTCCCAGGCTGGACTGATAAGGGCTCATTGCAGTGTCTGGCGGCTCCTGACCCCCTGCAGAGATACGGGATGCCCAAGATGTGCATGTGCATGACAGGCGGGTGATAACTATTCCTGCAGCTTAAAGCGGACCAAAACCCAGGATTTTGACTATCCTGGGTTTTGGTGCTTTTGGGGTGCCCCACTCTGTGAAACCCCCCAGATAGCTCGAAGAAACTCACCTCTTCCCGGTCCTACGGCGCATGAACGACCGCTCGTCCAATCAGCGCGTTCACGCTTGGAGCCACTGTTCAGCGGCTCCGAGCTCACTGACGACCGCATCCCCCGCTACCCTCCAACAGGGAGCGTGCGGGACACGGCCGGTGGATCACTCGACTCCCTTCGGTGCTGCTTGGCTACTTAGCAAGTGAAAGCAAGCCCACTGATTGGTTGAACAGGCTGCTCACCCAATCAGCGCACTCGTTCTCATCCGAGTCTGCGTCCTGGGAGCGACAGGAAGGTGAGTGACCTAGGGGCATACACACAGTGGGGCATTCCAATCCGGGATGCCCCCACTGCTTAAAGAGGAACAACACACCCAATTTTCACATTTCAGGGTGTTGTTCCTCTTTATTCTTCCTCTAGACAATATGATAGGGCCATAAAAAATATGGGGCCCGCAGTTCTGAAATATTGTACCAATAACACATTCACCCCCATTGGCATCCAAATTCTAGCTCCACCTCCCACTGCTCACCTTCATCCAATTATAAACCCCCATCCAGAGACAGCACTCTAGTCGTCTTTTGCCCCCTTTGGTGTTGGGGTCCCTAGGCAATTGCCCAGCTCGTCCCCCCAATGCTGGCCCTGGGTAGGGCTGAAGTAACCTTTCCATTATTTTTTTGTGCATATATGGCCATTGTATACTTGTGCACACATAAAATGTTTTCCTCCGCATTAACCCGTGCATGCAATAAGACAAACGCAAGGAGTGATTGGACACAGCAGTGGGCTGCCCTAATCATGATGCCGGGGCCAATGGATTCTATATGCCATTCTTCACACCCTTATACCACTTTGGAGGCATTATACCATTAAATGAGAACAATGCAGAAAAATGATCCTGCCATATCCTCAGGGCTGGATTATGAGGAGGGCGCAAGGGGTGCAACGCCCCCCGGGGCCTCCACTGTTTGCCCTGCAAAGGGGGCCTCCACCATCCTTTGGGTTATGGTCTGGTCCAGGAGGCTTTTCAGTCTTTGGTCTGACAGGCCTCGGGGCCAGTAACAAAGCTATCGGCGGCAGTGGGGGCCCCTCCACGTCTGGGCAGCCAAAGCCACCACAGCGCAGGACGGAGAGTCTAGAGCAGCAAAGCCGCCGCCAGTAACGTTACAGTGATGGGTGCAGAGCTGTCACTGCACATAAGCCACCAAGCACAGCCGCTGGCAGCTCAATGCAGGGAACCAGCCGGGCGACTACACTACCCCCCACCCAGAATGGCAAAGCAGGAGTTCCCGAGCAGCACGCACCTGCACAAGGGGGGCACAAGGGACTCCATCTGATGTTCCAGTAAGTAGGCGGGTGCCAGACAACCACCAATTACTTGGCTGGACTATTATTTTATAGGAAAAAAAATACTATTTCTGGGGCCTCCACCAGATTTTGTGCCCAGGGGCCTCCACCACACTTAATCTGTCCCTTTGTATCCTCAGCGGTGTGCGTGCCCCCATCCCAGCCAATCTCAATGCCTGCAGAGAGTGCAGACCCCATTTAAAACAATCAGAGCCGTTTGTCGAAAGAGACGAGAACCAGCTCTCCCCTGGGGAAAGCCAGTGGCTGGCCCTAGAATCTTTTAGATTCCAGGCCGCCTGATTGTGGGGTTTGTTCCGCTTTAAGGTAGACCTCTAGACAGAAACCTCCCACCCGACCCCTATCTAAGCCCAATTTTGGCTTAAAGTTGACCAAAACCCACCGCTTTACAGTGACATCCCAGTATGGGCTTTCCCTGTGTGTGAAACCCCCTGGTTCAACCATTGCTTGAACATGCAATCCCGCAGTGCATGCACAGGCCTCCACCAATAATGATTCACTGCCATGCATAGAGCATTGCATGACAACGAATGATAATTGCTCTTCACCTCGAAAGGTCTCTCCCATTCACTGTGCTCACTAGCCACTGATCTATGCTTGGCACAGGTGCGTGTAGTGGCCAGAGGGGTGCAGGGGGGTTCAGAGGAGGCTATTGCATGCTGTAGGATCTCTGGTTTGAGGTTAGTAACAGGCAAACCAAACATTTCGATTAACAGGCTTTCCCATGGCCCTAGGTTTTGGCAGGGGCATAGCTGGGGGGGGGGGACAAGTGCCTTGGGTGCAGCAGGTCAGGGGGGGTGACAAAGGGGGGCATGAAAACCGATGGGGGGTACTATTTCCAATCTTTGCCCTGGGTGCCAGAAAGCCTAGCTACCTCTCTGGGTTTTGGTCCACCTGATTAACAACCTACTCGCATAATGAAAGTCGGGTACAACTTTTTCCTGGCAGCTGCCACTGCAACAACTGCTGTGCTAAATGTGATTGACTGAAAGTCAGCCAATCACTGTGCAGCAGCGGCACCACTGCTTGTTTCACTAAATAGTCACATTTAGTCCATCAGCTTCACTGGCAGAAGCGGAGGTGCCCAGGCTGAGCAGCCACAAGGGGACCACCCACCATGGCACCATAGAGTTGCTTTCTCTAATCTCACCTGATCCAGGCTTACAAGTTGGGATTCAGTACGAGAGGGAGTGGGAACTGCAGCAACCCGAAGGTTCGATCTAAGGTCTGTGGCCATTTTGATCCGATCTAAGGTCTGTGGCCATATTGGTCCGTTCTAAGGTCTGTGGGCCATTTCGGTCCGATCTAAGGTCTGTGGGCCATTTCGGTCCGATCTAAGGTCTGTGGGCCATATCGATCCGATCTAAGGTGCTGTGGGCCATATCGGTCCGATCTAAGGTCTGTGGCCATATTGGTCCGTTCTAAGGTCTGTGGGCCATTTCGGTCCGATCTAAGGTCTGTGGGCCATATTGGTCCGATCTAAGGTCTGTGGGCCATATCGGTCCAATCTAAGGTCTGTGGGCCATTTCGGTCCGATCTAAGGTCTGTGGGCCATATCGGTCCGATCTAAGGTCTGTGGGCCATATCGGTCCGATCTAAGGTGCTGTGGGCCATATCGATCCGATCTAAGGTCTGTGGGCCATATCTGGAAAGCCATAAAGGCGTACCAGGTACCTTGGTGCCCTCTCTCTGCCACGGTGCAGTGATGCACCTGCATATCTGACCTATGGGGGATGGCCCTGTTCCATGTTCTTCTTTGTTTTCACCTGTATTCCATGTCCCCATTATTTTTCTCCCTAGGCAACATTTTCCTGTACATTACTTTTTCCATCAGAGGCGTAGCTAGGCTTTCTGGCACCCAGAAAATGATTCGAAATGGTGCCCCCCACCTGTGATCTGGCCCCCCTGACCTGCTGCACCTGGGGCAAGTGCCCCCCCCCCCCTGCTCCCTCCCAGCTACTCCCCTGTTTTCCATGGTTCCTCTCCATTTCCCATGTTTCCTCCATCTCTCCCATTTTCTCCATGTTCAGCATTTTTTCTTCTTTGTATACTCTGTACGCATGCTGGCCGCCGATCAGAAACATGATGGGTAGCCGCAGTACACAGCGCCACATGTGTTGTTGCTGCACCAATCTGAGGTGTGTATCATGGATGGCTCTGCTGTGTGTAGTCACTTCCCCTATTGGCAGCCGGTTTGCATAGACCGATACTGTAAGTATAACTTCTCGGGCAGGGGGAGGGTGGGAGTTTCAGGCAAGGGGTATCCAAAATCACAATGGAGGCCCTAGTATGATCTTGGCTATGGGGCCCTGTGAAACCTATGTGCACCCCTGCCTCCTTGGAAAAAAATATGTACACCACCAGGAAAAATGGCCCATCGCAGGTACAGGTGGTTCATGGAGGAAAAGAAACTTTAAACAAAATTGCTCTTTTTGCACGTGCTAAAGTTAAAAAACTCACAGAGGTTTATTTTTCTGGGCGATCTGGGGGGTTTCATACAGCAGAGCATCCCAAATTGAGAAGCCCCAGCGGCAAGAAGCAAAATCTGGATAGTCAAAATCTCGGGTTTTGTTCCAAGTTAAAAAGCTGACCATTTACGCCCAAATGTGCACCCAGAGTCACACTTGGAGGCCGATTCATTAATAGTGCCAGGTAGCGACAGATGAGCGCCAGTAGCGTGATTTTCACAGCGCCAGCTAGTATTCGCTGTGCTTTGCCGGGGTTTGCTTGTTGACAGCGACTCAGTCGGTGTGCGGTAATGTTGAATACGGGGTTAGGGGTCGCTGTTTCACAGGTTCCGCGTTGTATGGGTGCGCCTGACAGCGAATGGCCAGAGCGAACGGCTTGCTGCAGATTCATTAACAAATCACGCTCAAAAATTTCTCGCGCTGTGAATTCCTTGTTTAAACCCCAGAGCGCTGGCGGCGATGTGTGTAAAGTAGTTTTTAACCCCCAAACAACCATTTTTTTTAATGTAAAAATTATACAAGTTTTTCTAAACATTTTGTAATATGAATACATTAATATCAGACCTGTAATATCAATTCTGCACAATTTATTTATTTATTTATTTTTTTAACTTAAAAAAAAATCCTAACATTGCAGAAGTGGTCACAGAATTTTTGACATTAAAAAAAAAAAAAAAAAAAAAAAAAACATTAATAGCAATTAATTAGGATTATTTAAAGATTGCTCCATTGAAATGCATTGGACAACGCCAGGGAGCGCCAGGTCATACCTGTCGCTGTGATGGGATTAGCAGCGGCGCTGTTCGTCGCAGTCGGCTACATGATGAATCCCGCGCTAGCTGGCGCTCTCGCCGGCGCTAGCTTCATTTAGCGTGATAAATGCGTCATTGTGACCGCCGCCGGGCGTACTTGATTCGGTAGCCGCCGTTAGCTGGCGGTACCTGGCGCTCGTCAGACACTACCTGGCGCTAGCCCTTGATAAATAAGGCCGTTACTTCACTAAATAATTAGCATAACCCCTCCGGGTGGCCCCAGTGTGGTAAAGGGTGATGATGCATGATATGGGTCACCCTTTAAAGGTATAGGGACAATAGGGTGTCATGGAAGGGGAGACGGTTAAAGGGGCCCTGGCTATTTGGCTGGTTGGGGCCCAGAAATTCTTGAAGAGGATTCTGTGGAGAGATGCGCTACACTTGTTTTTTACTTGACCTGACATTTTGCTGACATTTTGCTGCTACCATTGACTTCCACTTCCCCGGGGGGTTGTCGAATGGCTCCCGTGTGATTTTGGTTCAGCGCAAAATGCGCCGCAAACAAGTGTTGTGAACTCGGGTTACACTTTAGCTCCTGTGTCCACACTGCTGTCTGCGGTTAATCATTACTCCTCTGGCAATAAAGCGCCATTATCTTGCTAATGACGGACATTAATTAAAGCCCAAGGTCTACCCAGCAGGCTTCCATTTCATCCATCAAAAGATCCTGAGAAGCAGTCCTCCCAGTACAAGGGTCCCTCAATGGCGCTGGACCCAGTGCCCCCCCCCCCCCCCGATCTGCTCCGACACAGGAAGTGTGTTGTCAGTCTGAAAGACGTATTTCTGTATGTTTCCCCCATATGGATAAATATTAAACCCCACTTCCACTCTGAGGGATGCCACCTATAGATCAGTTTGGACAGTTAATAGATATTACGAGTTTGGGGGCAACAGGTACACAGCACAGCGGCCAATAGCCAACTCAGTTGTGACCATTTATAATTATTTGTATAGGGATCAGTATCTTTGGGAGACCACATAGAGTATGGGTCCACTTTAGGTGCACTTGGTTATCAGAGTGTTGTTGTTAATGGTGTGCAATCTGAACAAAGGCGAAATTACAAGTGTTGTACCGCAAGGTTCTGTCCTGGTGACATAGGAGTAATTGCCGGTATGTCTGTTACTGTTAAAGTGGACCAAAACCCAGGATTTTGACTATCCTGGGTTTTGGTTCTTGCCCCCGGTGTGCTGTGCTGTGTGAAACCCCCCAGGTTGCCCGATCGCACTCACCCTTCCTCGACCCTACGGCGCATGCGCAGCCTCTCGTCCAATCAGCGCGCTCGGATCCGCTCACGTCAATTCGTCGGGGGGGCCGATTCATTAATAGCGCCAGGTAGCGACAGATGAGCGCCAGTAGCGTGATTTTCACAGCGCCAGCTAGTATTCGCTGTGCTTGGCCGGGGTTTGCTTGTTGACAGCGACTCAGTCGGTGTGCGGTAATGTTGAATACGGGCTTAGGGGTCGCTGTTTCACAGGTTCAGCGTTGTATGGGTGCGCCTGACAACGAATGGCCAGAGCGAACGGCTTGCTGCAGATTCGTTAACAAATCACGGTCCGAATTTTTTCGCGCTGTGAATTCCTTGTTTAAACCCCAGAGCGCTGGCGGCGATGGGTGTAAAATAGTTTTTAACCCCCAAACAACCATATTTTTTGATTGTAAAATTATACAAGTTTTTATAAACATTTTGTAATATGAATACATTAATATCAGACCTGTAATATCAATTCTGCACAAAATATATATTTTTTTTACCTTAAGAAAAAATCCTAACATTGCAGAAGTGGTCACAGAATTTTTGACATTAAAAATAAAAAAAAAACCATTAATAGCAATTAATTCCCGATTAATTAAAGATTGCTTCATTGAAATGCATTGAACATCGCCAGGGAGCGACAGGTCATACCTGGCGCTGTGATGGGATTAGCAGCGGCGCTGTTCGTTGCAGTCGGCTACATGATGAATCCAGTGCTAGCTGTCGCTCTCGCCGGCGCTAGCCTCATTTAGCTTGATAAATGCGTCATTGTGGCCGACGCCGGGCGTACTTGAGTCGGTAGCCGCCGTTAGCTGGCGGGACCTGGCGCTCGTCAGACACTACCTGGCGCTATCGCTTGATGAATAAGGGCATAAGACATCGTCTAAGGCGAGCAGCTTAAATTGCGTTGGAGACCGCATCCCCCGCTACCCTCTAATAGGAAGCGTGCAAGCGCCGGCCATTCACAAAAATGCCTGGTGCGGGCACGTGCCCTGCCAGGGGGAAAGCAGGGATGCGGCCACTGCTCGTGCATTTGCCATTGGATCATGAAAGAAGGTGAGTTTATGGGCGACCTCGGGGGTTTCACACAGAGGGGCGTCCCAATTCTGGATGCCTGGGGAAGGGAATCAATCTATAAGATTCCTGGGCCATTCTCTGTGGGTTTTGGTCCACTTTAAGCAACAGGGCCAGGGATTGAATCCCATCCCATCTGTTACTTTAGAGCTCTCTGGAGAAGCATGTTGTGTGTGTTGGCTGTTTCACTTTAGAAAGTGAAAAATAAGTTATTTTAAGTGAAGAAGTATGGTTAAATGTACATTTTACAAGACCACGCCCCTTCAAGACCACGCCCCTACAAGGTCACGCCCATGTACCCGTGAAATGGCCGGTATTTTTTGTTGGGAAAGGTGGCCACCCCTATTTAGTATTGTAGATAAAGTTTTCCTGTGTGCCAATAATACCAAGGTGAATAATTCCTGGAGGGGTCTGCGACACGGGAAATTATTTGGGATTTACTGAATAAATGGTCATAAAAGTGGAGAGGAAAGAATGTCAACTGAATTGAAATAAACAGATTATAGGAGAATGGCCTTGATTTAATGAGGGTAGAAAAAAAATTCTCATGAAAAAATTGACTTTATGAGAAAATAGCCTGAGGATGTCACTGCTGCTGAATCACCAGCTAGGAAGACAATGGAAGTCAATGGCACTTTTTTACTTAAAGTGGACCAACACCCAGGATTTTGACTATCCTGGGTTTTGGTCCACTTAGGTGGGGCACCCGATCGGGGGTGCCCCACTGTGTGAAACCCCCCCGATCGCCGCAAAAACTCACCTCTCCCCGCTCCCACGTGACCTCGTCCGGCCAATGACAGCGCTCAGAGCCGCTCTGGTATGAGCGTCCAAAGCCGCTTGGACGCGCATACCAGAGCGGTTCTGAGCGCTGTCATTGGCTGCGTCTCTCGCTTCCCTCTAACAGGGAGCGCGCCTGCGCCGGCCATTCACAAAACGGCCGGCGCGGGAGCGCGCCCTGCTAGAGGGAAGCGAGAGACGCGGCCGCGTCTCGCGCATGCGCCGTTGGATCGCCGGTAAGGTAAGGTTTGTGGGCCTCCTGGGGGGTTCCTCCCCGCGGGACATCCCGATTTCGGATGCCCCGCGGGGAGGGATCTGATCGGTCCGGGAATCTTATAGATTCCCAGGCCGATCCCCCCTGGGTGTTGGTCCACTTTAATAACATGAGAATTTTTTTCTACCTTTATTGAATCAAGGCCAATAAGTCTGAAACAAAGCAAGTGTACTGACATCATGAAGCTTCTAAATCAAAATATACTAAAGTAGACCAGGGTTTGGTTCTTGCCCTGCCCAAGGGAGCTGAGACGGCCCATCCCTGGAATCTTTAAGATTCCAGGGCCACCGTGCATGGTGAATTATGGGGGTAATTTAAGAAACGCTAACGCCACGTAGTACCACGTAGCGTCAGGTGAACGCTGGGCGCAGTATGTGATAACCATATATATGAAAGTCAATCTGGTGAGCGTCTCTAATAGCGCCATGTAGCGTCACATGTATCAGTAGTGGCGGCTCAGTGTAAAGCGCCGCCGCTCTAGGTTCAGCAGCACCATGTAGCACCTGTCACTCAGTATCGCTCTCACATACATTTCAATGGGGTTTTATTTGGTTGTGTATAAATCGCGTTTTCATTAATTATTTTTCTCAATTTTAGGATCAAATCATTGTGTGGCCTCTCCTGCCCGGCAACCAAACACTTTTATTGTTATATTTAGATTTTTTTTTATGCAGAATTGTATGTGCAGGTCGGCCATTGCAAACAATGTTATTCCATATGTTTTCGCTCTGGTGCTGATGAATATGTGTTGAGAAATAGACTTTTTTCATATAACGCTAGAGCGCCCAGTTTTAGAGCGCCGGCACTGGTTTTGTGTTTGATTTTCTTAAATATGGGCTACAGCGCCGAGTGCCGGACGCACTTAACTGGCGCTACCTATCGCTCGCTGCAGCGTTGCTCTGGGCGGCTTTTCCCCTGTGCACTACAAATGCATTGGTTGAGGGAGCGTGCTTCTACAGCGTCCTCCAGGCATCACATCTATCAATGCTGGACAGGATACTACAGCGTCACTTGTCCAGCCGCTACGCTAGGTTATAGCGCCAGACACTAGCTGGCAGCGTCCACTAGCGGGCGCTCTAACCCCCCAGAAAAACTCACCTTTCCACGGACCATGTGTGGGTGCGCTCGGCTTCATCTGCCCCTTTAGGCTAAGAGCTGAATGCACCCAAGTGTGTCGACTACCACATCCCTGCAAGCCTCTAGGGCCTATTTAAAAACACCTGGTACGGGCACGAGCCTGGCTAAAGGTAAGATGGATGAGTAAGGGAGAGACTCCCTCAAAATCCATTGTTGTTGTTTTACTACTAGACCCCAACCAACCGAATCAGGATGCCCCAGAGGGAGAGAATCAGACGGCCCTGGAGATAAATCCAGCCTTGTCTACTGGCCAATGTATTAAAGATGCCAGTTTTGGTCCATTTTAGCCAATCCAAGGAATGGCCTAAGCATACCTCCTAAGTGTCCCTGATTTGGAGGGATTGTCCCTCTTTTGAGTCCATGTCCCCCTGTCCCTCATTGTTCTCATTTGTCCCTCTTTGAGGTGTAACATACAGATCTGCAGCAATAAATGATTCATTTACCTATTCAAAGTGTTTATATTGTTGTAACTGTTACACCCATCTCCTATCCATCCCTCAATGAGGGGGCGTGGCCTAATTTAAGATGTGGCAATACCACATTTATCAAAGCGTCCGATTCATCATCACAGACAGCTCGGCGGATCCCGGCGGTTCTCTGGCTTTCAGAGCGCCTGGAATTACCTGTCGCTACCTGTCGCTCTCCCATACATTTTAGTGGATGTTACTTTTCTTCTCTTTAAACAGGGTTTTATTTTATTTTTTTTTTTTTTTTTAGCAAATCATTGTGTGACCTCTCCTGGCCTTCATTCTTTTTTCAAGGCATTTTTGAAAACTTTTTGGAGTATTCATATTTTTATACGGAATTGTCATTACAGGTCTGGTATTAAAGTGTTCATGTTACTATGTAATAACAATGTCATTCCATGTGTTTTCGCTTTGTTACTAGTGGATATGTGTTCAAAAACAGACTTTAATCACGCAGCTTCTGGCGCTCTATGCTACAGCGCCCAGATCCGGAGCGTCGACGCTGTGTGTGTGTGTCTGTTTTTATGTTGAATATGTTGTGAGTCGCTGAGAGTCGGTCGCACTGAGCTGGCGCTACCTTTCAAATGAATAAAGGGGGGTGGGAGTAGCTCAATCACTAAAATTGATTTTTAGTTATTATTATTATCACAAAATTATTATTATTATTCAGGGCCTGGGAACTAATTTACCGCCCAGTTTAACCCTCTCATCAACTAAGAGGCCGATTCATTAATAGCGCCAGGTAGCGACAGATGAGCGACTGTAGCAGTATTTTCACAGCGCCCGCTAGTAGTCGCTGTGCTTGCCCGATGTTCGGTTGTTGACAGCGACTCAGTCGGTTTGCCGTAATGTTGAATATTGGGTGAGGAGTCGCTATTTGACAGGTTCCGCGCTGTATGGGAGCGCATGTTACCGAATGGCCATAGCGAACGGCTCCCACCATATTCATTAACAAATCACGCTCCAAAAATTCTCGCGCTGTGAAATGCTTGTTTAAACCCCAGAGCGCTGGCGGCGATGGGTTAAAAGTAGTTTTTTAACCCCCAAACAACCATATTTTTAAAAAAAAACAAACAAATTTTTATAAACATTTTGTAATATGAATACATTAATATCAGACCTGTAATATCAATTCTGCACAAATTATTTTTTTTTTTTTTACCATAAAAAAAAAAACTAACATTGCAGAAGTGGTCACAGAATTTTTGACATTGGAAAAAAAAAAAAAAACATTAATAACAATTAATTATGAATATTTAAAGATTGCTCCATTGAAATGCATTGGAGAGCGCCAGGTAGCGAGAGGTCATACCTGTCGCTGTTCAAGGTCGCTCGCTGGCGCTGTGGGGTGAGGCTGGAATAATGATGAATGAGTGGCTATATGGCGCTATCTCAGTCCCTAAGCAGGATTGGCTTGATAAATGTGTGATTGTGGTGGGGAGCCGGCGTTCTCGTGGCGGGGCCCGTCATTACCGGCCGCTCACCAATCGCTACCTGTCGCTATCCCTTGTTAAATAAGGGCCTAAATATCAAGCAACAAACATGTCTAGCTATGTGGAAAGACAGAGATTTGGTTGCATATATCTGCAGATACATGTGGAAGCCACACTGCCCCGACAAGGCACTCTGTGTTTAGTGTGGTCCCTACTCTTAATTTTGAGTCCCCAACATTGGGACATGCAATGCTGACAAATATTTGAGAGCTACTCACCTGGGAAGCTGCCAGCCTCCCTTTAGAACTCTACTACCTTTCGCTCGCTGCATCGCTGTATTGGTGTTAGAGCGCCAAACATACATCTCATTCATCAATGCCGACCAGGTAACTACAGCGACTGAGGCGCTCTGTTACAGTGCCCTATACCCGCTTACAGCGTCTACTAGCGGTCGCTCTAAGCGCCTCTGTACAGACGCTCATCTGCCAATACCTGGTGCTAGTAATCAGCGTCTTTATTCTGTTTCAGAAATATTTGGGAGTATGGGAATATTTGGGAATGGCGGAGGATGGCCGTCACTTTGCTCTTGCGGCCTCAAAGCTGTGACTGGCAGGTTAATCAGTAGATTGGTCGGGTGTACAGAGGGGGGGGGGGGGGGGAGACTCATTAAAGTGATGAAATGGTGAGGCCTCATGTTTATTTAGCAGGCATTTGTAATCCATTGACGACACGGCGCTACACAGCGCTGTGCAAGGTCAGCCGCAGAAATCGCTCTGACGTTCAGTGATAATGGCCCGGGGGGTGACATTGGTGTGACGTGTTGCGGCCACTGCGTGTCACTAGCAGGTTGCGGCCACTAGAGGGCCTCGTTTACAGGTAACAGCAATGCCTTACCTGGCAGGGGGGCCCATTACTAACTGGGGTCAGGGCAGGCGTCAGCACTGGGCACGCCGGGGCCCCTGCACCTTGGGGGGCCCATCTCATTGCCTCTACGCTGGGCAGCCCCTATGCAGGACACAGGGCTGTGCAGTAACCAGGACTAAGGACTGGCAGCCAGGGGCAGATTAGTCAATGGGAGAGACTTCTGTCAGTCCTTCTATTCTTTGTTTCTTTTCTTCTATCCCTTTCTTTCCTTTATTCATTCCTTTCTTTTCTGTTATTTCTGTCAGTCATTTTATTATTTCTTTTCTATTCTTGCTTTCTTTTATCTTTTATCTGTTCATTCTGCTGTTCCTTTTCTTTCTTTTTTTCTCTCCTCCCATCACTTCTTTAGTTTCTCCCATTCCTTGCCTCTCTCTTCCCTGCTTAAGTTTTTCTCACTCATTCATTCTCTCTTTTTCTTTGTTTCACTCATTCATTCGATGCCTTTGTTTCATTCTATTCATTCTATTCTTCTTTGTTTCTTAGAGTCTTATTCATGAAGGGATAGCGTCAGGTAGCGCCTTGTAAATGACAGGTAGCGGCAGGTGAACGCCGTGTCCGGCGTTCACCAGTCGCTACCTGTCGCTACCTGTCATTAACCAGCCACTACCTGACGCTATCCCTTCTTAAATAAGGGCCAATTTGTAAATGTGGAGGCTGATTCATTACTAGTGCCAGGTATTGCCAGATGAGAGTCTGTATAGCGGTGCTTAGAGCGACCACTAGTAGATGCTGTAAGCGGGTATCGGTCGCTGTAGTAACCTACCCGGCATTTATGAATATGATGCGTGTTGGGCACTGTAACACCAGTACAGCGCTGCAGGGAGTGAGAGGTAGCGCCAGCTCAGTGCGACCGACTCTCAGAGCTCTACACCATATTTAACAAAACACTAGACACACACAGCATCGGCACTTTAAAGCTGGTCGCTGTAGCATAGAGCGCCAGACGCTGTGTGATTTAAAGTCTGTTTTTGAACACATATCCACCAGTAACAAAGCGAAAACACATGGAATGACATTGTTGTAACATTGTGACATTAACACTTTAGTGCCAGACCTGTAATGACAATTCTGCATAAAAATATAAAAAGTCAAAAAAGTTTCTAAAAGTGTTTGTTTGCAGCCAGGAGACGTCACACAATGATTGGAGCAAAAAAAAAAAAAAGAAAGAAAAGAAATGTCAAACACGCTGTTTACAGCAAATGAACGGCCATTGAAATGTATGGGAGAGCGACACTGAGCGAAAGGTAATACCTGGGGCTCTGGAAGCTAGAGAGCCGGCGCTATACACTGAGCCGCCTGTAATAATACATGTGACGCTACATGGCGCTGTTAGAGGCACTCACCAGATTCGCTTTCATACATGTGGTATTGCGTACAGCGCCCGACGTTCACCAGACGCTGCCTGGCGCTACAAGGCGCTACCTGGCGCTATCCCTTCTTAAATAACCCCCTTAAATGGGATTTGAATTCAAGAATACCGGAATCCTACCTACCAGCTGTTCAGGGCTGGAAAGAGGGACATTTGTTAAATTAGGCCACGCCCCCTCATTGAGGGATGGATAGGAGATAGTATGTAACAGTTACACCAATATAAACACTTTGAATAGGCAAATGAATCATTTATTGCTGCAGATCTGCATGTTACACCTCAAAGAGGGACAAATGAGAACAACGAGGGACAGGGGGACATGGACTCAAAAGAGGGACAGTCCCTCCAAATCAGGGACACATGGGAGGTATGTGAATCCCGTATTTTCTAGCGAATCGGGCAGAACTCTGAACCGATCACTATTCCTATCTTGTGACATGTCACCACTCTCCAGCACTTCCCCATCAGTTCCTAACATCGAGGCTGAGTCACCACTAGCGCCAGGTATAGGCAGATGAGAGTCTGTATAGCGGCGCTTAGAGCCGCCGCTAGTAGACGCTGGTGTGCGGGTATCGCGCGCTGTAACAGAGCGCTTCAGTTGCTGTAGTAACTTGGCCGGCATTGATGAATGTGATGCATGTTGGGTGCTCTCACACCATTACAGCGCCGCAGGGAGCGAGAGGTAGCGCCAGCTCAGTGACTCTTGGCGCTCCACACCATACTTATCAATAAAGGACACACACAGCGTCGGCGCTCCTGATCTGGGCGCTGTAGCATAGAGCGCCAGACGCTATGTGATTAAAGTCTGCTTTTGAACACATATCCACCAGTAACAAAGCGAAAACACATGGAAACACATGGAATGACATTGTTGTAACACTGTGACATTAGCACTTTAGACCTGTAATGACAATTCTGCATAAAAATATAAAAAGTCAAAAAAGTTTTAAAAAAGGATTCTTTCTAGGCCAGGAGAGGTCGCACAATGATTTGATAGAAATAAAAAATTAAAAACAAAAAAACCCTGTTTAAACAGACAAAAAGGAACGTCCATTGAAACGTATGGGAGAGCGACAGGTAGCGACAGGTAATACCTGGCGCTCTGGAAGCTATACGCTGAGCCGCCTGTAACGATGAATTGGACGCTACATGGCGCTCACCAGAATCGCCTTCATAAATGTGGTATTGCGTATAGCGCCCGGCATTCACCAGACGCTACCTGCCGCTACGAGGCGCTACCTGCCGCTATCCCTTGATCCCCTGGAATCCAGACAGGGGGATTGCTTATTTGTGCAATATGTCGCTGTCCGAGTCCCCCCCCCCCCCCCGGCCGCCTGTCATTCTGGGTAAATGATTTGCCGCGTCCCATTTTCCACCTTCAGCCTCCAATTAAATAGAAGGCGTGTAAATGAAACGAATCACACAAAGTACCTTTTCATTCCTCCTTTATTGATGGTTAACGTCCCCGTGGGATCCGCCGACCTCCCATTAATCTAATTAAATCCTCAGCGCAGCCTCCTCTATAGATGGCACTGGCAGAGCCGGGATACCTCACATCTAAAGGAAGCCTGTCCTACCCTTACCTAACAACTTTTCAGGGTGGGAAAGAGGGACAACGCCCCCTCATTGATTGGTGGATAGGAGATAGGGTGTAACAGTGACAACAATATAAACCCTTTGAATAGGCAAATGAATCATTTATTGCTGCAGATCTGCATGTTACACCTCAAAGAGGGACAAATGAGTGCAACGAGGGACAGGGGGACATGGGCTCAAAAGAGGGACAGTCCCTCCAAATCAGGGACACTTGGGGGTATGCCTATCCTCCTGGGAGAAAGTGACCCCCTGTGGGGTGCTGTTACCCTCCAGGGGCGTAGGGGGCATGTGCCCCGGGTGCAGCAGGTCAGGGGGGCCTGAGAACAGGTGAGGATGCCAGGTGCCAGAAAGCCTATCTACTCCTCTGTAACTCTCACAACATATTTCAGGACATATGACAGCATACCTCCCAACTGTCCCTAATTTGGAGCGACTGTCCCTCTTTTGGCTCCATGTCCCCCTGTTCCTCGCTGTTCTTCCCTGTCCTTTTTTGAGGTTTAAAGTGGACCAACACCCAGGGGGGATCGGCCCGGGAATCCCCCAGGAAGCCCACAATCCTTCCTTTTCCACGTTTCAGCGGCGCATGCGCGTCCGCCGCCGCCTCCCGCGCGTCCCTCTAGCAGGTGCGCTCCCTGTAAGAGGGACTCGCGGGAGGCGGCGGCGGGCGCGCTCTCTTGTCCGTCGCTGCCTCTCGCTTGTCCGCTGGCGGGGATTGGCTGCAGCGGTCAAGTGAGAGCGGGAAGAGGTGAGTTTTCGGGGCTTTCTGGGGGGGTTTCACACAGCGGGGCACCCCCGATCGGGGTGCCCCACCGAAGTGGACCAAAACCCATCCTGGGTGTGGGTCCACTTTAATATGCAGATCTGCGTCAATTAATTTGCCCATTCAAAGTGTTTCTGTTGCTGTAATTGTTACATCCTATCCCCTATCCATCAATCAATGAGGGGGTGTGGCCTAATTTAACAATCGTCCCTCTTTTCCACCCTGAAAAGTTGGACAGTAAAGGAAAGATGGTGATAATGTAAAAAAAAAAATGAGAGGAAGGGGAAATAAAAAGAAAGGAATAATGACAAAAGAAGTGAACGCGGAAAAGAGAAGAAGGGAAAATGAAAAAGAGAAGATGAAGAGAATATGAAAAGAGAGAGAGATCTAAAAAAAAAGTATGTGGAAAAAAAAGTGGAAGATTTAGTGAACGTGGAAAGATAAGGGAGGATGAAGAGAATTTTGAAAAAATCGGTTGACTGTGTAATTGTGGAACAGAGAAGCAAGGAATATGAAAAAAAGAGAAAGAAGAGAAAAAGATGGCTGGGGGATGTGGAGAAAAGAAGATAGCAGTAGCTAGGAGGCTGCTGCAGGTTGGACCTTGGTGAACTGTAACAGACTGATTCATTACTAACGCCAGGTAGAGACAGATGAGCGTCTGTAGTGCGGATTTCAGAGCGAACGCTAGTAGTCGCTGTGCTCGGCCATGGTTCGTTGTTTCAGAGCGCCTCAGTCGCTGGCCGGCATTGATGAATATGATGTGTGAGTGTAAGTAGTTTTTGAGGGTGTTGGTCCACTTTAAAGTGTTCATGTTACAATGTTATAACAATGTCATTCCATATGTTTTCGCTTTGTTACCAGTGGATACATGTTCAAAAACAGACTTTAAACACACAGCCTCTGGCGCTATGGGCTACAACTACATGATTTTGAGCGCCGGCGCTGTTTGAGTCGGTCGCTTCGCGCCAGCTCAGTGCGACCGACTCAAACAGCGCCGGCGCTCAAAATCATGTAGTTGTAGCCCATAGCGCCAGAGGCTGTGTGTTTAAAGTCTGTTTTTGAACATGTATCCACTGGTAACAAAGCGAAAACATATGGAATGACATTGTTATAACATTGTAACATGAACACTTTAAAGTGGACCAACACCCTCAAAAACTACTTAACTCTATTCACTTTAATAGTAAAAGACACTTACCTTTTGATCACTGTTGGAGCCTTCTGTCCCTCGCTGCGCCTGGAATCTTCTGAATCCTCCACCGGAAGTCCCGCCCTCCAGCTCTTGTCCGGTCATTAGCATTTCTTGTCCGTCCGTCGCCCGTCCGAGCTCTTCTTTGTTCTCGCGTTACTTGTCTCTTCTCCTGACGTCAGCTTCTCCTCGCGAACCGCTCTTCCTCTCTCTGTCTGGACGCTGCGCGCTCCTCGCCCCTTCTGAGCCGCGCGCGCCCCCGCCTCGACACCGTCCCCTCCCGTCTCAGTAGAATTGCGCATGCGCAGTAGTGTCAGGTGAAGCGCCGCTCGTTCCCGATGCAAGCGGCGCTTCACCTAACTGCTGCGCATGCGCGTGATTTAGATAGAGGGGAGTCAAAGGTTCCCTTCCTTTCAGATCGAAATCCAAGATGGCGGCGGAACGTAAACCGGTTAGCGACGCGGCGGGGGAGCATCGCAAGTACATTTTTTTTTCAATACTGTATAAAACGGGTCATGCTGCATAACTAGCATATTTTATAAATACATCTTAAAAAAAAAAAGGGGCTGGGTGTTGGTCCACTTTAATACCGTTAGCTTCCGTACAACGTAGTACTGCGACTCACACATCATATTCATCAATGCCAGCCAGCGACTGAGGCGCTCTGAAACAAAGAACCATGGCCGAACACAGCGACTACTGTTTATGTACTCCTTGCTTGCCCTAATAAACAAAGTCAGACTGATGCCACTGTATATTACCCATCTCCACTATTTGCACACTCCAAACAATGCAATAATAAAAGTAATAAACATGTATATACATGAATATTCCCAGCAACAACAAATGGTTACCTGCCTCTTCCATAAATACTATCCAATGTGACTCCTCCCTCCATATGTACACAGAGCTCATGAACAGAAAGAGTCCATTACTCACGGCCTCCCCGGCCCATTACCATGATTGGCTTATCATCAGTAGCGGCTGCAGACATATATCACGGCTGGCCATTAAGGTAAGCGCGCAGGAGACGCGCCTGCGCCCGGCATTTAGTTCATCAGCCAATGTAATGGCGAGTGTTCCCAAACTCATCTGTGCCAACAGCTAAAAGAGAATTAGGGCCTTATTTATGAAGGGATAGCGCCAGGTAGCGCCTTGTAAGCGGCAGGTAGCGGCAGGTGAACGCCGAACATGGCACGTAATTACACATTTATGAAGCGGATTCTGGTGAGCGACTAGAACAACGCCATGTAGCGTTCGATTCATCAATATCCCAGGCTCAGCGTACAGTGTCGGCGTTGCAGGGCGCCATGTCTTACCTGTCGCTACCTGGCGCTCTCCCATATATTTCTATGGACGATCCTTAAAGTGGACCAACACCCAGGATTTTGACTATCCTGGGTTTTGGTCCACTTTGGTGGGGCACCCCGATTGGGGGCGCCCCGCTGTGTGAAACCCCCCAGAAAGCCCCAAAAACTCACCTCTCCCCGCTCCCACGTGACCGCTGCAGCCAATCCCCGCCGGTGGGAGGCAGCGACGTACAAGAGACCGCGCCCGCCGCCGCCTCCCGCGCATCACTCTTACAGGGCGCGTCATTGACAAACGGCCGGCGCGGGTGCGCGTCCTGCTAGAGGGACACGCGGGAGGCGGCGGCGGGTGCCGCTGGATCGAGGAGCAGGTAGGGATTTAGGGGTTCCTGGGGGGTTTCACACAGCGGGGCACCCCCGATCGGGGTGCTCCGCAGTCAGGGAGCTGATATGTCCAGGAATCTTATAGATTCCCGGGCCGATCATGGGAGGGTGTTGGTCCACTTTAAATCCCTTTCCTGGTCCCAATTTTTATTTTTTTTTAAACTCAAATCTTTCAGACATGTATCCTGGCCTAGAAAATTACATATTAGAAAACTTTTTTGATTAATATTTCTATGCAGAATTGTCCTTACAGGTCTGGTATTAAAGTGGTTATGTTACAATGTAACAACAATGTAATTCCATATGTTTTCGCTTTGTTACTAGTGGATACATGTTCAAAAAGACTTTAATCACACAGCCTCTGGCTCTCTGGGCTACATCAACCCGGTTTTGAGCACCGGAACTGTTTGAGGCTATTTTTGGCTGAATGTGGTGTGAGTCAGTCGCACTGAGCTGGTGCTACCATTCGCTCCCATACAGCGTAGTACTGCGATTCACATAACATATTCAACAATGCTGGCCAGCGACTGAGGTGCTCTGAAACAATGAACCATGGCCGAGCCATGGTCAATAGTACTGGTCAAATAGCGACTCCTCACAATGTATTCATCATTACTGCACCGCAACTGAGTCGCTAAGAACTAGCGACCCACGGCCGAGCACAGTGACTACTAGCGGGCGCTTTTCTAGGCCAGGAGAGGTCACACAATGATTTGAGAGAGAACAAAAAAATTAAAAAAAAACAAAAACCCTGTTTAAACAGAAGAAAAGGAACGCCCATTGAAATGTATGGGACAGCGACAGGTAATACCTGGCGCTCTGGAAGCTAGAGCACCGGCGCTATAAACTGATGCGCCTGTAATAATGAATCTTACGCTACATGGCGTAGTTAGAGTCGCTCACCAGAATTGCCTTCATAAATGTGGTTTTGCGTACAGCGCCCGGCGTTTGCCAGACGCTGCCTGCCGCTACGAGGCCCTACCTGGCGCTATCCCTTCAAGAATAAACCCTATAGCATTGCCTGACCACACGGATAGCAATTATCTGCATTGAGTGGTTCATGTTTAGGTTTCTTAACCAAGCAGTAAAAAAAACAAGAGTGATGCAGTTGGGGTCATATTGCATACCTCCCAAGTGTCCCTGATATGGAGCGACTGTCCCTGTTTTGAGTCCATGTCTCCCTTTCCTCGTTCTCATTTGTCCCTCTTTGAGGTGTAACATGCAGATCTGCACCAATAAATGATTCATTTGCCTATTCAAAGTGTTTATAATGTTGTATCTGTTACATTGCATCTCCCATCTATCCCTAAATGAGGGGGCGTGGCCTAATTTAACAATTGTCCCTCTTTCCCACCCTGGAAAGTTGGTAGGTATGCATTCCCTGACCACAAGGCTAGCAATTATCTGCATTGAGTGGTTGATGTTTGGGTTTCTGGAGTGTTGTAATTGGGGACATATTGCTAAACATCCCTCTAATTATCCTAAATGGCAGCGAGTCCCTCCTCCCCTGGGATCATCCTTTCTTCACCTCCTTGTGCCACCCGCAGTAATTAGACTAATGAAAAGTGAGCAGGCAGGGTCGGGCATCTGTGAGGGCTTCCCATGGGGACACCTGTCCCAGCATTTACCCCCCCCCGTGCCCCCCCCCCCGTCCCAACAAGTGTCCCCCCCTCCCACCATTCACCAGCCTGAAAGCCGACACACTCCCAACTGCATCTGTTACAGCTCCGGCCACAATGGCCGCCTCGTCTGTCATTGTTGCCCATTGCTTGCACAGACACATTAACATCCATTAACAGCAATGGGGACCCTCCGCACGAGAGGCCTGTCTGACTTTCATTGAGCCCGGTGGGCATTTACATAGCGAGCTGGAGGGGTCACTGCTGAGTGATGGGGTCAATAGGGCGGCCCGCTGACCCGGACCCTCAGCTGTAATTCTCGCTGCTGCCGGCCATTGCCCTGACTGAGGATTAATGGCTCATCTCCACTAATTAATTTATGAACGAAAAATCATCAAATCCACCACAATCATTATAAAAAATATGTAAATAAATATAAATATATATATATATATATATATATATATATATATATATATATATATATATATATATACTGTATATATATATATTAATAATGGATAATATAAATGGATATAAATATATAATAATAATGGTTAATATATTAATAATATTTATGAATAATAATAATGAATAATAATGGATAATAATGGATAATATAAATCGATATTAATAAATATATAAATATAAAAAATCATTATTAAAAATAGAAAATTTGCGAATAAAAAATCACCAAACCCACCACAATCAGACGATAATGGAAATGCATGCTGCAATCAAATGATGAATAAGAATTGCATAGCTTCAAGTGTCTCTGATTTGGAGGGACTGTACCTCTTTTGAGCCCTGTCCAGGGCCGGGTTATGAGGGGGGCGCAAGGGGCACACGTCCCGGGGCCTCCACCTCTTGCCCTGCAAAGGGGGCCTCCATCAACCTTTGGCTTTTGGTCTGGTCCAGGAGGCTTTTCAGTCTTTGGTCTGACTGGCTGCTGGATGCAGAGCTGTCAATCGGCAGCCACTCACTGTACATAAGCCACCAAGCACAGCCGCTGGCAGCTCAATGCAGGGAACTGTTTTCTGCTGGACCAGCCGGGCGACTACACTACCCCCCACCCAGAATGGCAAAGCAGGAGTCCCCGAGCAGCACGCACCCGCACAAGGGGGGCACAATGAACTAGATCTGACGTTCCAGTAAGTAGGCGGGTGCCAGACAACCAGCAATCAGTTACTTAGCTGGACTAATATTTTAAAGGAAAAAAATACTGTATCTGGGGCTTCCACCACACGTGGAGGCTGATTTATTACTAGCGCCAGGTACCAGCAGATGAGCGCCTGTAGCGAGGCGCTCAGAGCGACCGGTAGTAGTCTCTGTGATGGGCTATGGTTCGCTGTTACCGAGCACCTCAGTCGCTGGCCGGCATTGATGAACCAATCATCCTCCCATTCTTATTGTCGTCCTCCAGTCCTTATTGCCTTCCCTATAGCCACCAATCATCCTCCAGTCCTTATTACCTTCCCTATAGCCACCAATCATCCTCCAGTCCTTATTACCTTCCCTATAGCCACCAATCACCCTCCCATACTTATTGCCTTCCCTATAGCCACCAATCGTCCTCCAGTCCTTATTGCCTTCCCTATAGCCACCAATCACCCTCCCATACTTATTGCCTTCCCTATAGCCACCAATCACCCTCCAGTCCTTATTGCCTTCCCTATAGCCACCAATCACCCTCCAGTCCTTATTGCCTTCCCTATAGCCACCAATCACCCTCCAGTCCTTATTGCCTTCCCTATAGCCACCAATCACCCTCCCATACTTATTGCCTTCCCTATAGCCACCAATCGTCCTCCAGTCCTTATTGCCTTCCCTATAGCCACCAATCACCCTCCAGTCCTTATTGCCTTCCCTATAGCCACCAATCACTCTCCAGTCCTTATTGCCTTCCCTATAGCCACCAATCACCCTCCAGTCCTTATTGCCTTCCCTATAGCCACCAATCATCCTCCAGTCCTTATTGCCTTCCCTATAGCCACCAATCACCCTCCAGTCCTTATTGCCTTCCCTATAGCCACCAATCGCCCTCTAGTCCTTATTGCCTTCCCTATAGCCACCAATCACCCTCCAGTCCTTATTGCCTTCCCTATAGCCACCAATCATCCTCCAGTCCTTATTGCCTTCCCTATAACCACCAAACACCCTCCAGTCCTTATTGCCTTCCCTATAGCCACCAATCATCCTCCCATACTTATTGCCTTCCCTATAGCCACCAATCATCCTCCAGTCCTTATTGCATTCCCTATAGCCACCAATCACCCTCCAGTCCTTATTGCCTTCCCTATAGCCACCAATCATCCTCCCATACTTATTGCCTTCCCTATAGCCACCAATCGTCCTCCAGTCCTTATTGCCTTCCCTATAGCCACCAATCGTCCTCCAGTCCTTATTGTCTTCCCTATAGCCACCAATCGTCCTCCAGTCCTTATTGCCTTCCCTATAGCCACCAATCACCCTCCAGTCCTTATTGTCTTCCCTATAGCCACCAATCACCCTCCAGTCCTAATTGCCTTCCCTATAGCCACCAATCACCCTCCAGTCCTTATTGTCTTCCCTATAGCCACCAATCGTCCTCCAGTCCTTATTGCCTTCCCTATAGCCACCAATCACCCTCCAGTCCTTATTCCCTCCCCGATAGCCACCAATCGTCCTCCAGTCCTTATTGCCTTCCCTATAGCCACCAATCGTCCTCCAGTCCTTATTGTCTTCCCTATAGCTACCAATCATCCTCCAGTCCTTATTGTCTTCCCTATAGCCACCAATCGTCCTCCAGTCCTTATTGCCTTCCCTATAGCCACCAATCACCCTCCAGTCCTTATTCCCTCCCCGATAGCCACCAATCGTCCTCCAGTCCTTATTGCCTTCCCTATAGCCACCAATCATCCTCCAGTCCTTATTGCCTTCCCTATAGCCACCAATCACCCTCCAGTCCTTATTGCCTTCCCTATAGCCACCAATCATCCTCCCATACTTATTGCCTTCCCTATAGCCACCAATCGTCCTCCAGTCCTTATTGCCTTCCCTATAGCCACCAATCGTCCTCCAGTCCTTATTGTCTTCCCTATAGCCACCAATCGTCCTCCAGTCCTTATTGCCTTCCCTATAGCCACCAATCACCCTCCAGTCCTTATTGTCTTCCCTATAGCCACCAATCGTCCTCCAGTCCTTATTGCCTTCCCTATAGCCACCAATCACCCTCCAGTCCTTATTCCCTCCCCGATAGCCACCAATCGTCCTCCAGTCCTTATTGCCTTCCCTATAGCCACCAATCGTCCTCCAGTCCTTATTGTCTTCCCTATAGCTACCAATCATCCTCCAGTCCTTATTGCCTTCCCTATAGCCACCAATCGTCCTCCAGTCCTTATTGTCTTCCCTATAGCTACCAATCATCCTCCAGTCCTTATTGTCTTCCCTATAGCCATCAATCATCCTCCAGTCTTTATTGCCTTCCCTATAGCCACCAATCATCCTCCAGTCCTTATTGCCTTCCCTATAGCTACCAATCATCCTCCAGTCCTTATTGCCTTCCCTATAGCCACATACAACACGGACCTATCTTTCCCACCACACCAATATGTTTAAGAAATATTCATCATTTTATTATATCTCATATTAAAAGGATCCATTTGAATCCAATATGAGATATAATAAAATGATAAATATTTCTTAAACATATTGGTGTGGTGGGAAAGCTAGGTCCGTGTTGTATGTGGGATTGGACCTAAATCCCCTAAAAATATCGATTGTATCAAAATTGATGGACCAGCAATTTCCAAACCCCCTCCCACAATAAATTTTGTCAATATAGTCTAAATTTTCATAGAGGCGGGTTGCCTTGGAAACTAGGACAGGTCACCACATAGTGAGGACCTGCCCTAATAAAAAGGAACTTCCCTATAGCCACCAATCACCCTCCAGTCCTTATTGCCTTTCATATCACCAATCATCCTCCAGTCCTTATTGTCTTCCCTACAGCCACCAATTTTCCTCCAGTCCATATTGCCTTCCCTATAGCCACCAATCACCCTCCAGTCCCTATTGCCTTCCCTATAGCAACCAATCGTCCTCCAGTCCTTATTGCCTTCCCTATAGCCACCAATCGCACCTCTAGTCCTAATTGTCTTCCCTATAGCAACCAATCACCCTCCAGTCCGTATTGCCTTCCCTATAGCCACCAATCATCCTCCAGTGCTTATTGCCTTCCCTATAGCCACCAATCACCCTCCAGTCCTTATTGTCTTCCCTATAGCCACCAATCGCCCCTCTAGTCCTAATTGCCTTCCCTATAGCCACCAATCATCCTCCAGTCCTTATTGCCTTCCCTATAGCCACCAATCATCCTCTAGTCCTTGTTACATTCTCTGTTGCCACCAATCACCCTTCAGCCCTTACTGCTTGCTTTGCTGCCACTAAAGACTCCATCATTGCTGTCAGTTGTCACCTGGTTCTCGCCACCTTCTGAGCTTCTATCAGTTGCCCTCCATTCCATGCCACCTTCTCCATTGTTGCTGATCATCTCCTGTTGCTGAGGCCAAGCGTAAGCGGGTCTGCACACAATACCCTGCATTTGATTGTTCGGGTCCACTGTTAAATAATAACATGGCCAAATGTGAGCCTGAGTGGGCCCCTGAAGATGGCAGAGGCCCTGGCAATTACCCAGGTTTGCCCTGTTCTGGCGCCGGCCCTGATAGCGGGCATTGTTTCGTTCTAAGCTGACTTTGATGTTGGTAATTTTTTTTCTCCTAAGTTGAGGCGCCCACTTTTAAGTGACCAGGACCTGATTTCATGTGTTTTTGTCCGCTTGTAGCGTTGAACATCTTGTAGATTGCAAGCTCTTTTGGCCGAATCATTTAAAAAGTGTCATTTGTAAATTCCTTTGGGAAACGTGTCAGCGCTAAATAAATTCCCACCCTATAAACCAGAGCCGTGTCAATAGAGTCAGCTGACACATGACCCTGATACGCCATAAATACGCTCCGGGATTATTAGCATTATGATGTCACAATGATAAAGACGAATGCCCTGGAATGTGTCGGCAGGGGTGGGGTGGGGGATTCTGGGAGACAGATGGGGTGAGGGCACGCCAGGTTCATCGCCCTCCCACCCACTTTCCATGTCATTCTATAGTAATGGTAATGAAACCGATTAATGGCGGAGCCTTCCCTTTTCCAAGCTCCCTCCCTCCACCTACTCACACATCGATCAGCCGCCACCAACTCCCGACAATCAGTGGGAGAATCCGCTTCCCAATAATCCCAACAATCTAATCGGCCACATGCCGAGATTATGAGACACAGGGAGGCTGATTCATTACTAAAAGCAGGTACAGGCAGATGAGCGTCTGTAGAGAGGCGCTAAGAGCGACCGCTAGTAGACGCTGTGATCAGCTATCGGACGTTGTAACAGAGTGCCTCAGTCGCTGTAGTAACCTGGCCGACATTGATGAATGAGATGTATATTGGGCGCTCTAACACCAGTACAGCGTTGCAAAGGTAGCCCCAGCTCATTGCGACCAACTTTCAGTGACTCACACCATATTCAACAAAAAAACACACACAGCGTTGGCGCTCTAAATCTGGGCGCTGTAGCATAGAGCGCCAGACGCCGTGTGATTAAAGTCTGTTTTTGAACACATATCCACCAGTAACAAAGCGAAAACACATGGAATGACATTGTTGTAACATTGTAACATTAATACTTTAATGCCAGACCTGTAATGACAATTCTGCATAAAAATATTAAAAATCAAAAAAAGTTTTCAAAAATGACTTTTAATAGGCCACACAATGGTGACACAATGATTTGATAAAAAAAATAAAATAAAAGGAAAACCCTGTTTAAAGAGAAGAAAAGGAACGTCCATTGGAATGTATGGGAGAGCGACAGATAGCGACAGGTAATACCAGGCGCTCTGGAAGCTAAAGTGTCGCCGGGATCCTCTTAGCCGTCTGTGATGATGAATCGGACTCTACATGGCGCTGTTAGAGTCGCTCACCGGAATTGCTTTGATAAATGTGGTATTGCGTACAGCGCCCGGCTTTCACCATTCGCTACCTGCCGCTTACAAGGCGCTACCTGCCACTATCCATTGATAATTAAACCCCATAGGTGGCTATGGCACGGCTTTATCTGAAACTGATTGTTCATTCTCTGACTGATTAGACCCACTGCCAAGCTTTGTATCCATATGCCCATAAAGTGGACCAAAACCCACAGCGTTCCCGGGTCAATCAATTCCCTCCCCCCCGGGGAATCCCAAATCGGGATGCCCCGCTGTGTGAAACCCCCCCAGGTCGCCCCATACACTTATCTTCTTTTCCGGTCCAGCAGCGCATGCCCGAGCCGCAGCCGCATCCCCGCTATCCCTCTAACAGGGTTCGTGCCTGCGGCCGTCAGCATGCTTGGAGTTGCTCACCTTAGATGAAGGCTTAGGCCCTTATTTATCAAGGGATAGCGCCAGGTAGTGTCTCACTAGCGCCAGGTATCGCCAGCTATCGGCGGCTACCGACTCCAGAACGGCAGGCGGCGGACACAATCACGCATTTATCACGCTAAATGAGGCTAGCGCCGGCGAGAGCGTCACCTAGCGCGGGATTCATCATGTAGCGGACTGCAACGAACAGCGCCGCTGCTAATTTCATCACAGCGCCAGGTATGACCTCTCGCTACCTGGCGCTCTCCAATGCATTTCAATGGAGCAATCTTTAAATCTTCATATTTAATTGATATTATTTTTTTTTTTTTTTTTTTTTTTTTTTAAATGTCAAAAATTCTGTGACTATTTCTGCCATGTTAGATATTTTTTTTAAGGTTAAAAAATTAAAAAAAAAAAAATTTGTGCAGAATTGATATTATAGGTCTGATATTAATGTATTCATATTACAAAATGTTTAGAAAAACTTGTTTAATTTTTTAATCAAAAAATATGGATGTTTGGGGGTTAAAAACTACTTTTAACCCATCGCCGCCAGCGCTCTGGGGTTTAAACAAGCATTTCACAGCGCGATAATTTTTTGAGCGTGATTTGTTAATGAATATGCTGGGAGCCGTTCGCTATGGCCGTTCGCTGTCATGCGCTCCCATACAGCGCGGAACCTGTCAAACAGCGACTCCTAACCCCCGCATTCAACATTACCGCACACCGACTGAGTCGCTGTCAACAACCGAACAACGGGCAAGCACAACGAATACTAGCTGGCGCTGTGAAAATCACGCTACTGGCGCTCATCTGTCGCTACCTGGCGCTATTACTGAATCGGCCTCCCCGACAAAGGGACATCTGATCGGATGAGCGGCCGCGCATGCGCTGTAGGACCGAGAAGAGGTGATTTTATTTCGACGACTTGGGGGGTTTCACGCAGCCGGGCATCCCTGATCGGGGTGCCCAGGGGCAAAGCCCAACATCCAGGATAGTAAAAATCCTGGGATTTGGTCCAGTAGCTGGCGCTACTGTATATAAGTAAATTATTGTGATTATTATTATCAGAGGTGCATTTTTGTCTGGATTGCCTTAAAGTGGACCTGAAGATTAAAAAAACAGGTTTTAGCTCCTCATTAAAAGGGAACAAAACACACAGGACTTTCACTATTCCAGATGGGAATCCTTGCCTCGGGGCATCCATATTTGGACAAGTGAACCCCCCCAAATTGCCCATTAAAATCGTACCTTTCCTCAGTCCCATGGCACATGCGTGGGCTCTCTTTCAATCAGCGCCCTCTGCCGTGCATATTATTACCAGGCAAACGGATTTGTTTAGGCGCACATGGGAACTAGGTAAATTTATCTCTGATCCTCAGGGTTTTACACAACATGGCATCTCAAAGCAAGAAGGGCTTTGATCAGTCTGCTTTAAAGTGCACTAAACCTCATGTATCCTGGCTAAAGAGTCTAAAAGATTACACAGTTTTTCCCCAGGGCATCCCAATTTAGGATGCCATGCTGTGTACAACCCCCCAGTTCACTTAATACACACTGAAGGACAAGGTTGAGAGTGGGACTGGCACATAAGGCTCTTAACAAGTAAATTCAAGTTTAACTAATGGCTTTAATGAAGTATCAAAAATGGCACAAAGCACATACCATCAAAAGACAAATAGACAAGATAAAATACACATAAGTGACACTAAAAAAATCCCCCAGTTCACCAGTATCCTCACTCCCGCGGCGCATGCACGGTCACCCACCAGCATCTCCAGCAATCCACTATATGTTTTGGAAATGGCTGGGCGGGTGAGCATAGCCGGGGGAGCCACCAAAGGTAGGCACCTGGTAATACATTCAGCTTTGATTGTCATACACAGATATTAATGATGATTAGAGGAGAGCAAGTGCATGTACCTTGGGAGCTTGGATCGAGGAGATTGACTCCCTGATCCATGGGGGTTCACACACAGGGGCATCCCAAATTGGTATGGGCAGGCTGATTCATTACTAGCGCCAGGTAACGGCAGATGAGCGTCTGTACAGCGGCTCTAGTGGTCGCTCTGATCGGCCGTGAGTCGCTATTACAGAGCGCCTCAGTCGCTGTAGTAACATTGCCAGCATTGATGAATTTGATGCGTGAGTCGCTATAACACCAGTACAGCGCTATATACGGTAGCGACTGGTCAGTGTGAGCGACTCAAACCATTTTCATAAAAAAAACTGACTCACACAGCGCCGGCGCTCAAAATTGTGTCGCTGTAGCCCAGAGCGCCAAAAGCCATTTTTCAACACATATCCACCAGTAACAAAGCGAAAACACATGGAATGACATTGTTTTTACATTGTGACATTAACACTTTAATACCAGACCTGAAATGACAATTCTGCAAATAAATATAAAAAATAAAAATAGTTGTAAAACATGTATTTAAATAGGCCAGGAGAGGTCACACAATGATTTGATACAAAACAAAGAAAAATTATTAAAAGAAAAACCTGTTTAAAGAGAAGGAAAGTAACGTCCATTGAAATGTATGAGAGAGCGACAGGTAGCGACCTGTCGCTATCCCATGATCAATAATGCCCAAAGTGTACAAATCCAGGGGGCGGAAATCCTTGGTTCCAGTCCACTTTGAATTGGTTTTACCTGCACTTGTGATATCATTGTTCTAGAAATCTCCAGGCGTCATCATCCTAAAACCAGCTTGGTAATTGTCTGAGAAGGTGGTGCAGTCTAGACACAATCCACTAGGGGGCAGCAGAGCACTACCAGTCCCAGCATGCTCTGTGGCCTGTCGGTGGCAGGTGAGGACAGCGGCACAGGGCTGTATATGTGTAGGCGGTCATCATGAGATACTTCGGTTGGGAATTCTCGCTAATGCAGCCGTGTGCGCATTTTTTAATACAAGCCACGGATTAAAAAAGCACTCCGGCTATGTTGGTGGAGATCGGCTTTCTCTGTGAAAATAAACAATGTATGAAACACATTTAGCAGAGAAACATTTCTCTTGGACGGACATGAAAGTCGCCAGCGATACATTGTTACTTGTGAACATTCCCAACGTCCAGCTGCAGAATAGTCAGCGGTCCCGGCGCAATGGAGCCGGCGTCCTGAAAAATGCATTGCGATGTCTGGGGTCACTTTGTACAAGTCTCGGGTTGAGGTTTGTTAGGGTGAAGGCTGCAGGGCCCCCACACATGGATATAACTGGGCCCCAAACTGCAACAATCTGTCCCTTTAAAACTTTAGAAGCACTGTGGTCCTATTATGGGAAACCTACAGCCCCAAGCTGTCCATGAATGAGGCCTATTGCAGCAGGCCAGCCATGTGTCTCCATAGAAGAAGGCCAGCAGTGCGTTCCCATTGGAGGGGGCCAGCAGTGTGTCCCCTTGGTGATGGCCAGCAGCATGTCTCAATTGGAGAAGGCCAGTATTGTGTCCTTACTGGTGGAGGCCAGCATTGTGTCCCTATTGATGGAGTCCAGCAGTGTGTCCCGGTTAGTGATGGCCAGTAGCATGTCTACATTGGAGAAGACCAGCAGTGTGTCTCCATTGGAAGAGGCCAGCAGTGTGTCCCTATTGGTAGAGGCCAACAGTGTGTCCCTATTGGTAGAGGCCAACAGTGTGTCCCTATTGGTAGAGGCCAGCAGTGTGTTCCCATTGGAGAAGGTCAGCAGTGTGTCATCATTGGAGAAGGCCAGCAGTGTGTCTCCATTGGAAGAGGCCAACAGTGTGTCTCTATTGGTAGAAGCCAACAGTGTGTCCCTATTGGTAGAGGCCAGCAGTGTGTTCCCATTGGAGAAGGCCAGCAGTGTGTCTCCATTGAAGAAGGCCAGCAGTGTGTCTCCATTGGAAGAGGCCAGCAGTGTGTCCCTATTGGTAGAGGCCAACAGTGTGTCCCTATTGGTAGAGGCCAGCAGTGTGTTCCCATTGGAGAAGGTCAGCAGTGTGTCACCATTGGAGAAGGTCAGCAGTGTGTCACCATTGGAGAAGGTCAGCAGTGTGTCACCATTGGAGAAGGTCAGCAGTGTGTCACCATTGGAGTATGCAGGGGGCAGACAGTGTATCACTATAGGAGGCTAGCAGTATGTCGCCTTAGGAGGTGGCTGCCATTTTGTCCTTATTGGAGAAGATCAGCAATGTTTTGATTGGAGGAGGCCAGCAGTGTGTCACCTTAGGAGGAGGCTGACATTTTTTCCTTATTGGAGAAGACCAGTAATGTGTCCCCTGTAACAGAAGCCAGTGGTGTGCAACCACTGGAGAAGGCTGGCTGCATTTTTCTTAATGGAGGAGGCTGGCAGTGAGTTCCCTCTAAAGGAGGCCAGCAGTGTGTTCCTATTGTATCCCTATTGCATGAGGTTTGCATTTTGTGTCCACTGGAGAAGGCCAGCAATATATATCTGCATTGGAGGAGGCCATCAGTGTTCTCATTGGAGGAGGCCAGCAGTGTGTCCCCATTGGAGGAGGCCAGCAGTCTTCCCATTGGAGAAGACCAGCAGTGTGGCTCTGTTAGAGGAGACCATTGTTTTTTTCCCAACCAGAGGAGGTCAGCAGTTTGGCCTTAACGGTGGTGTGTCCCCATTAATGCAGGGCAGCGGTGTGTGGCGCTATTATGTCCTTCAGTGGTGTGCTTGACAAATGCAGGTCCTGGGTGACGTAATTTCTATGTGTAAAGCCTCAAACAGCAAATCAGAATAGCTGGCTGGTGGAAGCCTCTGTTTTATATGTGCGTAAAGGACAAATCTTCAATACTCACCCAAAGATCCAGCTGTGGGATACCCCAGCCACTTTGAAAAGAGGGAGGATGCCTAGATGTTCTTTGATGCAGGGGGGGCAGCCATTTCTCTTGGACGGACATGAGTCGCCAGCAATACATTGTTACTTGTGAACATACCCAACGTCCAGCTCCAGAATAGTCAGCGGTCCCGGCGCAATGGAGCCGGCGTCCTGAAAAATGCATTGCGATGTCTGGGGTCACTTTGTACAAGTCTCGGGTTGAGTTTTGTTAGGGTGAAGGCTGCAGGGCCCCCACACATGGATATAACTGGGCCCCAAACTGCAACCATCTGTCCCTTTAAAACCTTAGAAGCACTGTGGTCCTATTATGGGAAACCTACAGCCCCAAGCTGTCCTTGAATGAGGCCTATTGCAGCAGGCCATGTGTGCCCATAGAAGAAGGCCAGCAGTGTGTTCCCATTGGGGGGGGGGGGGGGGGGACAGCAGTGTGTCCCTATTGGTTGAGGCCAGCAGTGTGTCCCCTTGGTGATGGCCAGCAGCATGTCTCCATTGGAGAAAACCAGTATTGTGTCCATACTGGTGGAGGCCAGCATTGTGTCCCTATTCCCAAAATCGGAATGCCCCGCTGTGTGAAACCCCCCAGGTCGCCTGTACACTTACCTTGCTTCCCGGTGCATGTGCAAGCCGCATCCCCACTATCCCTCTAGCAGGGCGCGTGCCTGCGCCAGGCATTTGTGAATGGCCGGCGCGGGCATGCTTCCTGTTAGAGGGAAGTGGGGGGATGCGCCCGCCAGCGCACTCGGAGCTGCTGGCCTTAGACGGCGTGATATCAGCAGCTCAGAGCGCGATGATTGGACGAGCATCCGCACATGCACTGTAGGACCAGGAAGAGGTGAGGTGCGCTCGGTGATCTGGGGGGTTTCACACAGCGGGGCATCCCCGATCGGGGTACCACGGGGGAAAGGACCAAAACCCAGGATAGTCAAAATTCTGGGTTTTGGTCCACTTTAACTACATTAAACTTCAAAATTAATGTTAGAGGCACCAGTGAAATAAAAATTCATATTAAATTCCTTTAAAGCGAAACAAAACTCAGTTTTATTCCGTGCCCCCGGGGCATCCCGAATTGTGATGCTCCGCTGTGTAAAACCCCCCCAGTTCGCTTTCCATGCTCCAACAGCGCATGCGCTGGTCCGATGGGAGTCACCTGTCGTGACTATGTCATTTATTAGGTGGCTCTCATAGACTTGAACAGGGAGCTATCACGTTCCCTGCATCTCCAGCTATGTGCGCACTCCCACCACAGCCTATATGAGTGGCTGGGAGCAGGTGCACGGCGCCGGGGATGCGGCAGCACGTGCTTCTCATTCCAAAAAATGAGAGCCGTCTGCCAATTCATGTCATTACAGCAGGCGGCTCTCACTGGACAAGAGCCTGCATATGCGCCATTGGAGCATGGAAAGGTGCGTTTTTACAGGCGAACTGGGAGTTTGAGCATTTGGGGTCCCCGGGGAAAAGCCTGAGGCCAGCCCTGGAATCTTTTAGATTCTAGGTTGGCCGCAGGTGGGTTTTGTTCCGCTTTAAATCACCTTTCTGTAAGACTAAAAAGCCCTAATGTAGAGCAATTTTCCGTTTTTGCATGGTATAAAAACTGTATATAAATACAATGATACACGTGTATCAGTAACTGTTACATTTTATCATTAAGTGTTGTGTTTTGTTGTATCAACAAAGAGACAAATCATTTAAAGGTTGAATAAGGGGACAGTTACTAAAGCTAAATCCTTTTCAAGCTGAAAGTATGTTATTAGGACATTATTCTTTTTAGTTCTTTTTTTTGGCTTCATATACAGATATACTAAAAAAAAAAGAGGAAATCACTATAAAATGACATTACTCTGTTAAAGGAAACCTCCAGCTTTACAAGACATTAAAACGGAACAAAATCCAGGGTTTTGAATATTCTGGGTTTTGTTCCCTGCCCTGGGATTCCCCGCTGGGTGAAACCCCCCCAGTAAAAACTCACCTTTTCTCTGCCCTATGGTGCATTTGCAGGGTTTCGTCTAATCAGAGCCATTTGTCGTGCATATTAATTGCTCGTCAAAAGTCTGCCCAGCAATCGGGAGCGAGAGCGGGCACATCCCCAGCAGCAGGGGCACTCCTACCCACAGCCAATCTGAATAGCTGGGTGCGGGAGCAGCCAGGTTGGCCGAACAAACTTACCTCTTCCTGGTCCTACGGCGCATGCGCAGGCTCTCGTCCAATTAGCAGCGCTCGGATCCACATCCCGCCCCTTTGTCTAAGAGGCCGATTCATTAATAGCGCCAGGTAGCGACAGATGAGCGACTGTAGCGTGATTTTTTCAGCGCCAGCCAGTATTCGCTGTGCTTGGCCGGCATTAGCTTGATGACAGCGACTCAGTCGGTGTGCGGTAATGTTGAATACGGGCTGGGGGGTCGCTGTTTCACAGGTCCAGCGTTGTATGTGAGTGCCTGACAACGAATGGCCAGAGCGAACGGCTAGCTTCATATTCATTAACAAATCACGCTCCGAATTTGCTGTCGCTGTCCATTCCTTGTTTAAACCCCAGAGCGCTGGCGGCGATGTGTATTAACTAGTTTTTAACCCCTAAACAACCATATTTTTTGAATGTAACATTAGACATGTTTTTAGAATCATTTTGTAATATGAATACATTAATCTCAGACCTGTTAGATCAATTCTGCACATATTTTTTTAAATTTTTTTTTTGACTTAAAAATAAATCCTAACATTGCAGAAGTGGTCTCCGATTTTTTGACATTAAAAAAATATAAAAAAAAAATAATACCAATTAATTATGATTAATTATAGATTGCTCCATTGAAATGCATTGGACATCGCCAGGGAGCGACAGCTCATACCTGGCGCTGTGAGGGAATTTGCAGCTGCGCTGTTCGGTCCAGGCGGCTTCATGATGAATGCCGCGCTAGCCGCCGGGTGTACTTGAGTCGGTAGTCGCCGTTAGCTGCCGCTACCTGCCGCTTGTCAGACACTACCTGGCGCTATCGCTTGATGAATAAGGGCCTATGCCTTCGTCTAAGGCAAGCAGATACGAGCACGCAGGCCACTGCATCCCCCACTACCCTCTAACAAGGAGTGTGCCCATGGTTGCCATACACAGATGCCTGGCGCGGGCACGCGCCCTGCTAGAGGGATGCAGCCGCGGCTCGCTCATGTGCCATTGGACCGGAAAAGAAAATGAGTTTATGGACGACCTGGGGGGTTTCACACAGCGGGGCATCCCGATTTTTTATTGAGGGTAATTAATCGGCCTGGGCCGTACTCTGTGAGCTTTGGTCCACTTGAAATTTAATTTTCTTTCCCTATTTCAAAGATACATTATTTGAAGCTGATGGGTTTTTTTTTTAATTAGAACAATGTGCCCCAGATTTTTTGATCTTCCCATCATACAATTTGGGGGCATTTGGCTGCTTTAGTTACATTTCCAGAGATCAAAAAGCACATTTTTCCCTCCCATAGACTTTAAAGCAGAACCTGGGAAATTGCTCCTTGCTTCCAGGGCATCCAGATCAATGTGCTGTGCATATTAACGATTGGCAATCGGGGTCCTTGTTTACATCACCAATGAAGCTGCCGGAAAAGGTGAGACTTCTGGTGACCCAGGGAGGGGGGTTCACACAGCGGGGCATCCAGGTTTGGGATGCCCCAGGAAACGACCCCAGGGCTGGCCGCTTCAGGTTTTAATGGCTTTAATGGCATTGGGATTGGGGTGATGCAGAAGCAGAATATTGATTATTATTAATGTTTATTATATAGCGCCATCATCTTCCGTAGCGCTTTACAAGGTGTGATTACAGACAAGGTAAAACATACAGTACAGGGAACAATACAAAACTAGATGCTACGAGGTTCAAACCAAATGTTGTGAGCACAGGAGACAATAGGAAGGAGAGCCCTGCCCTTGTGAGCTTACAGTCTAAAGGATGGAGGTGGAGACAAAGGGGGCGGGATCACACGTGGTAAAGCTTGAGTCGAGCTGCATGTGCCATTTGAAGGTTATAGGAGTTGGTTAAGCCAGGTTATATGCTTGTCTGAAGAAGTGAGTTTTGAGGGCACTTTTAAAGGCTTGGAGTGATGGAGAGTGATGGATTGAGTCGGGGAATGCATTCCAGAGAAGTGGGGAGGCACAGGAGAAGTCTTGAAGGCGGGACTGCGAGGAGGTAACCAAGAAGGAGGACAGGAGAATGTCAGAGGCAGAGCAGATGTTGTACTTGAGTTGGTATCGCTGGATCAGAGATGAAATGTAGGAAGGGGCCTGGTTAGAGAGAGCTTTGTAGGTTAGTGTTAGAAGTTTGAGCTGAACTCTCTGGGAGACAGGTAACCAGTAGAGGGATTGACAAAGGAGAGAGAAAGAGGAGAGGTGGATGAGGCGAGCAGCAGAGTTTAGAACAGATTGGAGGGGCGTCAGTTTGTTTGTTGGCAAACCACAGAGGAGGGAGGGTGTTGCAGTAATCCAGTCGGGAGATGACCAGGGCGTGCACTAGCATTTTAGTGGTGTCAGGTGAGAGGAAAGTGCAGATGTGGGAGAGGTTTTTAGGTTGGAAGTGGAGTGACAGCGGAAACCAGATCTAGGAGGGAGTTTGTAGACAGATAGCGAGCCAGTTCTGCTTGGACATTGATGATTAATAGTTGATTAACTATTTGGCAGAACTGCCCCAGAATGGGAGAATAGAGGCCGATTCCCCTGATCACTAATAATGATCATGTGACAATAGGACCTTGATGTGCGGAATGTCGGAGCATTCCTCTGCCCTGATACAATGAATGAATGTATCCTGTGCAGTGATAATTGTATTCATATTGTGTGTCCACTTGTTATATCCGCAATTCTTTCTACTATACATCGAATACATTGTGGGAACGCTGGGCTCACCCTTCACATGCATTTCTTCTGCTCTTTGCTGGAGCGGCTGTACTGGAATCCTAAAAGTATAATATAATAATATAATATAGGCAGAAACCCCCCCATTTTGCCCCCTACAACTCACCTTTTCAAGCTCTAATGGCGCATGTGCAGGCTTTTGTCCAATGAGAGCCGCCTACCGTGACTACGTCTTTCAGCAGGAAGCTCTTTTTCTTATGAATGGGGAGGACACGCTGCTCCATCCCCTGCATCCCCAGTGGCGTGTGCCCATTCAGATCGGCTGGGATGGGAGTGTGCGCATGGCCAGGGGTGCAGGAGATGCGCCAGTGCACACTGCCCATTCAAATCAATGAGATCCACCTGCTAAATGAAGTAATCATGGTAGGCGTCTCTCATTGGAAAAGAGCCCGCATATGTGTCATTGGAGCGTAGAAAGGTGAGTTGTAGTGGGCAAACTTGGGAGTTTCACATTGCGAGGCATCCTAATTTGGGATGGCACAATTCGAGATGCCCCAGGGACAGGGAACAAAACCGGGGAAAGTCAAATTCATTGGTTTTGTTCCACTTTAAAGTGTGCCAAAACCCAATGTCTTAATGAGTCCAGGGCCGACAGATTCCTCACACCCAGTGCATCCCAATTTGGGATGTCCACCTGTGTGAAACCCCTTTCTAGTGGTCCCATGGCGCATGCAGCCACACATCCGGCATCTTGCAGCTGAGGCGCACATGGTGCCCAGCCATTTAGATAGTTTCGCAGGGACGGGGCCACTGTATCACCAGTAATTGAATGCAGAGCCGGCGTCAGCACAGGGCAAACCTGGGCAATTGCCAGGGGCCCTGGCATCTTCAGGGGCCCACTCAGGCTCATGCTTGGCCATGGTATTATTTAATAGTGGACCCAACTACCGAATGCCGTGGATGATCCCTAACAATGGAGACGGTGGCATGGAATGGAGGGCAATTGATGGAAGTGCAGAAGGTGTTGAAAACCAGGTGACAGCTAACAAGGACTGGAGGGCAATTAGCAGAAGACGACCCATTTGTGGCAGCGGAGCTGAAAGGTGACATCATGTGACTCACTATTTTGGGGCCCAAGGGCCCCCACATACCTGGAGCCGGCCCTGATTGAATGTATTAAATAAACAACATGACAGTACAGTGGTTCCCCAATCCCTGCTGAACTACTAATGAACAGATTTGGCTCATCACTAGTAAACCACAAACCATTATACTTCTCTGATTAATTCAAAAAATGTTATCATATAACATATAATTTATAATATAATAACTATTTTCTGCAATTTTCTTCTATGCATCATTGATGAAATCATCTTAAAGGGACCTGTTCTTCCTACACCAGTCCAGTCACCTGCAAATCCATGTACGGATTGCACCCTTCCTCCTTCAGGCACAGTGGTGTGGATACGCCCTCTCTATTGACTGCAATGGAGCGGGCGTGTCAGGCCTTAGCACACCCCCTCTATTGCAGTGAATGGAGAAGGAATGGGTGAGGTCCTGTGACTGATGGCAGAGGGGTACAATCCCAACACGGAAGTGCAGGTGCTTGGAGTTCGGGCCTGGTCAGCGCAGGCAGGGCCGGCGTCAGCACCCGGCAAGGTGGGGCAGCTGCCGGGGTCCCACTGTCAGGGCCGGGCTTTTGGGGTGTGTGGCGGCGCTTGACCGGCAGCGGACTGGGAGGGCGCCACCACAGCTCCTCGAATGGCGGGGTTCCACACAACGGAGCATCTAGATTTAGATTCCAGGAGAGGAAGTGCTGGTTTTTGTTCTGCTTTTAAGTTGCCCACCCCAGCTGATTCCCTATCCCTGGAGCATCCCAATCTGTGATACCCTACTGTGTGAAACCCCCTGGGATTGCTGGCATACCCGCTATGCAAGCAATTCCACTCCTGAGTTTTGGCCCGCTTTACAGGGGGCATCTCAATTTGGGATGCCTCTGTTTGTGAAAGAACCCCACTCTGGTTTGGCCGTTAACTCAAACTGGCAATCCCACAGTGCATTCACCAGATCCAGAAAAGTAATGAACAAAGGGGGAGGGTCACACACAGGGGCATCCAAAATCAGGAGGATATAGATTCGTTTAGACTCCGAGGTCAGGTTTAAAGGGGTTTGGTGCGCTTCAAAGTAGACCAAAACTTGGTCCAAATAGCATGACCCTTAGGGGGCATCCAGACGTCCCTCAACTCTTCACCACAAAGGGGCCCACTGAGACCATGCCGCCCAAGGGCCCACATAAACCTGGCGCCGGCCCTGAGCGCAGGATATGATTAGGTAAGTTGCTGAGAGCCAGAGTAGGACTGATCAGATGCGGGGGACAAAAGGTGAGTTTTTACATTTTACAGCCTTTTGTTTTAGTTACCTGGTTAGTCGATCCCATTGTATGCATAACAGCTCCAGTTTTCTTCTCTCTTGGCCTTTGTGAATTGACATCTTTTACTCTATACAGAACAGGCGAAACACAAAAAGGAGCCACGCAAAGGTAAGTTAAAATGTATTTTATTGGAAGCCCTGAGCTGAAATGTGCTTCAATCTAATCCCACCCCCGAGGAACATGCGATGCCCCAACCATCCGATCCTCCTCCGAGCACACACCTTTCCATTAATCAAATTAACATTTAAAAAACCTCCTTCTCCAGCTGGATGTACTGGCGGCAGAAATACAATATTACTTGCTTTGTTTTATAGATTTATAGATTTATATATATAAACAGGAAACATTTATACACCTATAATACAGTTATATAATAAAATAAATATGGCCGGGGTGGGGGGGATAGCGCCTTTTTGTTTTGTTTTTTGCTATGGGGTGCCATGCTGTAGTAGCCCTTTTCAGTATAACATATAACTTTATACATTTCTTAAACTTTATATATTTGATGCCCTTGCTGCATTGAAAAAGCTAACAAATGATGGGGGGAGGTCTTTCAGCCTTTTGTACTAAACTGATGGGAAAAACATCACTGCCATTAATGAAGATGATTGTGGCACAAGTTGAAAATGGCACAACACAGGGCCGCCAACCCCCAGGTCTCATTTAGCCCATGTCTGGAACCCCCCATATCCTATATGTGATGGCTGAGCCCCTAGTTTGAACTGAGCCCACCGGCCCCAAGACAACTAGCTTGCCCTAGTAAGAAAATCAAACAAGGGGGCCAACTATCACATTACAGGTTATGGGGGTCTGAGACATAATAGAGGCCATATAGAGTCTAGGCTCCCTGTAAGCTATTGCTGATTGAACTGGACCACAAGGAAAACCAGTCTGTTATGGAGGCTCAGGGCAGGGCTGCCATCAGGGAAACCTAGTTGGGTCCTGGGCCCCTATTTACATCTTTCCCCGATAGTAGCACTGGCAAGGCGTATCAGGGTCCCCATGATTTTGCACCACTTTTGGTCCCATGAAAAACCTGATGATGAGATTCAAAATTGTCAGCTTGGTTTGTTAGTGACAAAAAGAGTCCGGCAAGCTTTAAACTGGACCAACGTCATGAGTGTTGATCTGTTTAAGGGGCAGCATTTTGATTGCCGGGGTCCCCCCTCGATCAACCCCCTACAAACCCCCCTAAATCTTACCTGTCACTGTACAACCACGGTAAAATGCAGTCATGTGATTGGTCAATGCCGGTCAAGTGTCCAGTTCTCAGTCGGTAGCTGGCAAAGCAAAAGCCCAAGAACTGGGCACGTGACCGCCATGTGCCAATCACGTGGCCGCATTTTTCTGGGGGAATGGGCTGACAGGTAACATTTAGGGGGTTTGCAGTGGGTTAATAGGGGGGGAGTTATGAAAAAAAAAGATAGATGGAGAGATATGAGATATATAGGGAAAAGCAAGAAGAAAGGAAAAGCTGGCATTAGGATGGCACCCTGTGTGACTGCATAGCTCACACACCCCATAGGTCAGCCATGGTAGTAGTTAAAGTGGACTTGTCACCTGACAAGCCGGTCCTGGGCTGGATGACTAAGTGACCCTAGGGTATCCTGATTCAGGATGCCCCACTGTGTGAATCCCCCAGTGCAATTGCCCTCAAAAGACTCCAGAGCCAGCCACTAGCCTGCCGCGGGGCACCTGTAATCAGGATGCCCCACTGTGTGAATCCCCCAGTGCGATTGCCCTCAAAAGACTCCAGAGCCAGCCACTAGCCTGCCCCCAGGCATCAATAATCAGGGTGCCCCACTGTGTGAATCCCCCAGTGCAATTGCCCTCAAAAGACTCCAGAGCCAGCCACTAGCCTGCCCCCGGGCATCAATAATCAGGGTGCCCCACTGTGTGAATCCCCAGTGCAATTGCCCTCAAAAGACTCAAGAGCCAGCCACTAGCTTGCCCCCGGGCATCTGTAATCAGGATGCCCCACTGTGAGAAACCCCCATGGCAAAGGTGAGTTTACCGGTGGCTATTTTCCCCGGCTTCCCTGTAGCTGTGGCGCCCGTCCATTCAGATAGGCTGGGTGCAAGAGCGCTACCAGTCTACAGGGAAATCAGGGATGCAGCCAGTGGCTGGGTCATGTCAGCCAACATTCTTATAATCACCCAATTGTGATCTTAAAAATGGCTGTGGCTTCAGTGGTGGAAAAAACTTTTTTTTTAAACTTGCCCACTTTCGAGCCAGCTGCATGGTACTCGGGTGGGGAGGGCAGGTGGGTTGAGCGGGGGGGGACAAAATGAGGGTTTTGTGCCGCTTTAAAGGGACGCTATAGTCAAGTCATCACTTCCTTGTCAGTATGTTTGGCAGCAAATGGCTGCTAGTCTTGTGACCGCCACCTTCGGCAAACCCAGATGGTTACAGTCTTGTGATTGGCAGCCATACAAGGTATGAGGACCATGCTCCTTTAAGTACCAATGACAGCACTGCGGAAGTGCCACCAATAATAGTCAATGGGGGGAATGCTAATTTGCTACCAGGGAAAGTACTGTAATAGGGACCCAGGCTTCCGAATTTATGTTCAATAAAGGCATCAAGTTCTTATTAGATTCAGCCTAGAAATTAAATGCCATTGTCTCTATGTAAGTGAAAGAGAAAGGGAAACCTAAACTTACAAGTCAACCTGTAGCCCTGGAACCTCAGACATGTATACCTTGTGTATGGGATTCATGGCCAGGTGCACATTAAACATAGTGTTGCCTTACAGTTACATGAGAGTTGTACTTGTGGGCCCCACGCTTGGCTTTCATTTAGTGTCACATGGATGAAAGTGATGGTGGTTGTACCACCAGTTTGGTTTCAGTGATAATTGTGTATATTTCATTAGGTTGATACAGAAAGGAAATTTGGCTTGTTCTTTCAGGAGCTCACATCTTGAAACCCTTTTCCTCTCTTATCACAAACAATTCCACTTTATCATAGGCCACCATATGTGAGCAGCTACAGTCCAATCATCCTGTTACTTGCAGGTTTGGTGGCATTAAGGTTAATGTTCACTGGATTTTTGAGAATCCTTTCATTTGGTCCATGGAGACACAAGTCTTCTCTAGATGATAGTTTCTCTTTTATTTGTGTCAATAGGTTCTTCTGTAGCTTTATTATCTTACTTTACTCATGTATTGCAAGGAATGTAGACCCCACATGTCTTCTTTTAGGTAGAAAGTTGTAGGTTCCTCTGGAAGACCTTGCTGCAGGTAAACATTTGATGTCAGCTCGTCCTTTGGTTAGTACCTTGGTTGCAAGGAGATCCATCTAGTGTCTATTGATAGAGCATCAGATGACTATATGTTTACAAAAGGTTTAGCTATCTACAGATTAACTTAAAGGTCCTTTATACGTTCAATGTCCAGCTATCTGTTCTGTTCTTGCTGTTCGGTGCTGATGTAGACCCGGTACCATTGAGTTGATAAAGTCCTTTCTATTAGTCAAGATACCACCATAAGCTGGTGTCAGTGCATAGTTGCCTTTATATTGCTGAGGTCCTTTGGTAAGGCCATGAAGCCCAACATGGTAACTTAGTCATGAAGACCAACATGGAAACATGGTCATCAAGGAGAAAAATTGTTAAGATAATTGCGTGCCTACTTTCCTGAACCAGAAGAATAAATAAACAGTAGAGCATTTCCGCAATCTACGTGATGAGGGGCAAAGCCAACTAACTATACGAAGCTCTCAATATCTTCATTTCTTAGTCAATACTCAAGATAAAGCCATTTTTTTCAAACATTGGGCCTACGTGATCTTCAGCTTTCAAGTTGCACTAGATTCATTGGATAAAAGTCATTGTCGTTGAGAACCAGTTGCTCCACTGTTCTTTCGAACATTGGGTCTACATGATCTTCAGCTTTCAAGCTGCACTAGATTGATTGGATAAAACTCATTTTCGTTGAGGACCATTCGACCCAACTGATAAAGAAATTGGCTATACCAATGGATGCCCACCTGTTGAGAGGACTCATCTCCTATTGCCATGCCCAGGCTGTATAGTACCCGTAAAGGCCAAAAAGCTAACTGTGCCAGTCTCTGTTTTTGTACCAAGGCAAAACAGGAAACTACAATGTCGTCCACCACTATTGTCCCATGCTTGGTGAGAGGGGCATAGATGCCACTTTCTCTGTGTGTACTCACTGACATTACTCTAGCTGGCACAAGGCCAGGCACTCCAGATACTAAAATGTACTGCCCGGCTCTTACCCCGCTTGCAAACACAGCTTGGTAGTCAGCAGCCGATGTGGAAAAGTTGTCCGCCACAAAGATGAGATGGGTCGGGGTTAGGGAAAGTCTTCTGGGTGGGTCCGTAGTTTCTATCACCCGGAATAAGTTCTCCGCTCTGGGATCTTGGTCTAAAAAGGTGATGAAATCGCTGTAGGTGGGTTGACCGAAACTGTCCATGGCCAGGACCCGGGTGCCAGGGCGAAGCTTGGGGACCGGGAGTTTCTCGCCGGACTCTAATGTGACCATCGCTGTTCCTGGGAAGCAGCCTCCAGTCTTCGCTGCCGCAGAATGTTCTGGGTAGAAAAAATAAATAAAAAAAGGTAAGTTGATGGACTGATATATGCACAATATAACAACCTTGCTGGGTATAGGCACAGTGTAGTATGAAATGTATCAATGACCCCAAACCCGAAGCTCCTGACTACCCAGTACTATTAGGTGGACCCACACTGGTCTAAGTGCACAGGCAACTGGAGAGGTTGTAAAGGCAGACAAGGGGACAATGGAAAAAGATTAAAAACACTGAACATGTTTAGTTTGGAAGAGAGATCCCTTAGATGGGAATTAATATCTCTATATAAATATAAAGAAGGCCGATACAAAGAGACAGCTTAGAGGGGATCTAATCACTGTGGATAAATATATACGAGACCGATACAAAGAGGCGCGTTAGAGGGGATCTAATCACTGTGGATAAATATATACAAGGCCAATACAAAGAGACGCCCTAGAGTGGAATCTAATCACTGTGTATAATATATGCAAGGCCAATACAAAGAGACACCTTAGAGGAGATCTAATCACTGTGTATAATATATACTAGGCCAATACAAAGAGACGCCTTAGAGGGGATCTAATCACTGTGTATAATATATACAAGGCCAATACAAAGAGACGCCTTAGAGGGGATCTAATCACTGTGTATAATATATACTAGGCCAATACAAAGAGACGCCTTAGAGGGGATCTAATCACTGTGTATAATATATACAAGGCCAATACAAAGAGACGCCTTAGAGGGGATCTAATCACTGTGTATAATATATACAGGGCCAATACAAAGAGACGCCTTAGAGGGGATCTAATCACTGTGTATAATATATACAAGGCCAATACAAAGAGATGCCTTAGAGGGGATCTAATCACTGTGTATAATATATACAGGGCCAATACAAAGAGACGCCTTAGAGGGGATCTAATCACTGTGTATAATATATACAAGGCCAATACAAAGAGACGCCTTAGAGGGGATCTAATCACTGTGTATAATATATACAAGGCCAATACAAAGAGACGCCTTAGAGGGGATCTAATCACTATGTACATCTATATACAAGGTCAATACAAAGAGAAACCTTAGAGGAGATCTAATCACTATGTATAATATATACAAGGCCAATACAAAGAGATACCTTAGAGGGGATCTAATTGCCATATACAAGGCCATTACATAGAGATGCCTTAGAGGGGATCTAATCACTGTGTATAACATAGGCAAGGCCAATACAAACAGACCACTTAGAGGGGATTTAATCACTATGTATTCTTATATACAAGGCCATTAGAGAGAGAAGCATACAATACAAAGAGAAGATTTAAAGGGGATCTAATCACTATATATATATATATGGCCAATACAAAGAACTGGCAGAGGTGAATCTGTCATGTGGGAGGGAGGGGTTCATTACTGTAAAGGGAACAGGATTTGGCTAAATTAAAGAGGAATCCCAATTTGGGATGCCCTGCTGTGTGTCCCCCGGGGATTAGCACATTTAGTCACTGTTCCAGCGATCCCACGGTGCATGTGCAATCAGTTAATGGAGCAAGCATGCCACTGCACCCTGCTTCCCGGCGTTCCTGTACTAGCCATTCAGAAACGCCTGGTACAGGAACTCGCCTCAGCTAGAGGTATAGCAGGGATGCAACCCTTGCATGCACAGAGGGATCACCGGCTACGTCACTGGAGTACTTTGGACCCACCAGAGGAAATCATTTTTGGGGCCCATCCTACAGCTAAAACATAATACAACAAAGTGGTTTATTAACCAAATAACAAATGTAACTTACTGCATGAATAACACACTGACAGACAATGCGAAACACTGTGGCAGCCTTGAATTCCCTGTACTGCCCTGATGATGGCCTTGGGTTAGTGCCTGGTGCCCACTGGAGGCTCATCTGGTGCACTGGTGGGCCAGTCCAACCCTCTACACATAGGCCGATTTCCTCATTCCCGGGGCATCCCTGTTGTTCATCTTTGAAGTGGAACAAACCCCAGGATTTTCACTATCCCGGGGTTTGTGTGTCCTGGAGCATCACAAATTGGGTTGTCCCCCCATAATGGCCAGAAAAACGCACCTCTTCCTGGTCCAACGGCGCATATGTAGTCTCTTGTCCAATAAGAGCTGTTTGGTGTGACTAAGGGGTTTATTCACCAAGGTCTAGCGGCAGCTAGTGACTCGTAGCGGCAGGCAGCGTCCAGTGAATGCGGGGCGCTGTACGCAATGCCACATTTATCAAAGCGAATCTGGTGAGCGACTCTAACAGCGTCACGTAGAGACCGATTCATCATCACAGGCGGCTCAGCGTATAGCGCCGGCGCTTTTGATTCCAGAGCGCCTGGTATTACCTGACGCTACCTGTCGCTCTTCCATACATTTCAATGTACGTTACTTTTCCTGTGTTTAAACTTGGGCCCTTATTTAAGAAGGGATAGCGTCAGGTAGCGCCTGGTTAATGAGAGGTAGCGACAGGTAGCGACTGGTCAACGCCGGACACGGAACGCAATTACACATTTATCAAGCAGAATCTGTTTAGCGACTGGGATAGCGCCATGTAGCGTCTGATTCATCATTTTCACAGCCTCAGCGGACAGCGCCGGCGTTCAGCCTTGCACAGCGCCAGGTATGACCTCTCGCTACCTGTCGCTCTCCCATACATTTCAATGGACGATCCTTTTCTTCTCTTTAAACAGGTTTTTTTTTTTTTTTTCAAAAAAATCACAAATAATTCTGTGACCTCTTCTGGCATTGAAAAAGCAGTTTTTTCATGTTTTAATTTTTTAAATATTTCCTCAGAAATGACATTACAGGTCTGCCATTAAAGTGTTCATGTTACAATGTTGTTACAATGTAATTCCATATGTTTGCGCTTTGTTACTAGTTGATAGATGCTGAAAAACAGACTTTAATCACACCGCCTCCTGCGCTCTGGGCTTCAAACAAATATTTTTCAGTGCCAGAGATTTGTGAGGCTGTTTTTTTGCTGAATATGGCGTGAGTCGGTCGCTATGAGCAGTCGCTACCATGCGCTCCCATACAGCGCTGTACTGGTCAAATAGCGACTCCTCGCAATGTATTCAACATTACTGAACAGCGACTGAGTCGCTATAAAGTAGCGACCCACGGCTGAGCACAGCGAGTACTAGCGGGCGCTCTGAAAATGCCTGCTACAGACGCTCATCTGTCGCTACCTGGCGCTAATGATGAATCAGCCTGTTGGTTTCCTTTCTTTTCTTTTTTTAACAAATCATTGTGTGACCTCTCGTGGCCTAGAAAAAGTCATTTTTGAAAACTTTTTGGATTTTGTATATTTTTATGCAGAATTGTCATTACAGGTCTGGTATTAAAGCGTTAATGTCACAATGTTACAACAATGTCATTCCATGTGTTTTCGCTTTGTTACTGGTGGATATGTGTTTAAAAACAGACTTTAATCACACAGCGTCTGGTGCTCTATGCTACAGCGCCCAGCTTTAGAGCGCCGACGCTGTGTGAGTCCTTTTTTGATAAGTATTGTGCAGAGCGGCGAGAGTCGGACGCACTGAGCTGGTGCTACCTCTCGCTCCATGCAGCGCTGTACTGGTGTGAGAGCGCCCAACATACATCACATTCATCAATGCCGGCCAGGTTACTACAGAGACTGAGACGCTCTGTTACAGCGCCCGATACCCACTTACAGCGTCTACTAGCGGTCGCTCTAAGCGCCACTATACAGACGCTCTTCTGCCGATACCTGGCGCTAGTAATGAATGAGCCTCCACGTCATTTTGCAGATTGCTCTGATAAACTTCAATGTGGATCAAGAGCGGACACATCCCCAGCAGCGTGCACACAGCATGAAGATGCAGGGGATACATCCCCCCCATTGTAGACATTCAGAGCCATTTGTGAATTTACATAGGCACGGCAAACGGTTCTGATTGGACGAGAGCCTGTGCATGAGCCCTTGGATCGGGCAAAGGTAAGCTTTTTGATTCCAGGGCTGGCTGTCCCTGGGTTTTGTTCCTTTTCAATGAGCAGGCTGATTCATTACTAGCGCCAGGTAACTGCAGATGAGGGTCTGTACAGCGCCGCTACGAGCGACCACCAGTGAGTCGCTATTACAGAGCGCCAGTCGCTGTAGTAACATTGCCGGCATTGATGAATTTGATGTGTGAGTCGCTATAACACCAGTACAGAGCTATACGGGAGCGAACGGTAGCGACTCGTCAGTGTGAGCGACTCAAACCATATTCTTTAAAAAAAACAGCCTCACACAGCGCCGGCGCTCAAAATTGGTTCGCTGTGGCCCAGAGCGCCAAAAGCTATGTGATTAAAGTCTGATTTTGAACACCTATCCACCAGTAACAAAGCGAAAACATATGGAATTACATTGCTATTACATTGTGACATTAACACTTTAATACCAGACCTGTAATGACAATTCTGCATAAAAATATAAAAAATCAAAAAATATTCAAAAATGACTTTTTTCTAGGCCAGGAGAGGTCACACGATTATTTGCTAAAAAAATAAATAAATAATAAAATAAAAAAAATAAAACAAAACCCTGTTTAAAGAGAAGAAAGGTTACGTCCATTGAAATGTATGGGAGAGCGACAGGTAGCGACAGGTAATACCTGGCGCTCTGGAAGCTCTGGAAGGTTCAGCGCTGGCGCTGTACGCTGAGCCTTGGGTAATGATGAATCGGACGCTACATGGTGTTGTTCCAGACACTCACCAGAATCGGCTTCATAAATGTGGACCGCTACCTGGCGCTACCTGTCACTTACAAGGCCCTACCTGCCGCTATCCCTTGATGAATAAAGCCCTAAATCTATAGGATTCCCGGGCTGATCAGATCCCTCCCTGTGGGGCATCCGAAATCGGGATGCCCCGCGGGGTGAAACCTCCCAGGACGCCCAGAAACCTTACCTTATCCCCGTTCCAACGGCGCATGCGCGGCCGCATCTCGCACTTCCTTCTAGCAGGGCGAGCTCCCTGTTAGAGGAAAGCGCAAGACGGGGCCTCCAGCGCTCAGAGCCGCTGTGGTTGTCCGTCGCTTGTCTGTACATACCACAGCAGCTCTGAGCGCTCTGATTGGATGAGCGCTTGCGTAGGAGCGGGGTAAGGTGAGTTATTTAGGGCGATCGGGGGGGGTTTCACGCAGCAGGGCACTCCCGATTGGGGTGCCCCGCGGAAGTGGACCAAAACCCAGGATAGTGAAAATCCTGGGTGTTGGTCCACTTTAAAGGGGATGAGTCCAAAAATCCCATGTGTAACATTCTTCTGGGAATTTGTTGGTCCTGGGATCCGATGTGACTGCGCTCGGGGTCAGGAATGGTTTTTTCCCCTCTTATCAGACAAACCTGACTCCATTTGCCTGAAGGATTTTTGTTTTGCCCTTCCAAACATGGGGTGTTTTGCCTGGTTACGTTTTTTTTTTTTTTCTTAACCTGAATGACTGTGTAACTATGTAACCTTTTATGATGCAAAAAATAAGTGCGGTGGAAAACATATTTTGGTTTTTCTCAGAATAAAACGCCGTCGCCGGATCCCCGGAGTGAGGGGCCGGGGACAGGACAGAGTAAACAGGCCGGCATTAGCCATGTGTGCTTACAAACACATCCGTCCTAAGAATGGACGCTGCCCGCACGCCACAAACCTCAAATAAAAATTAGGAGCGTAGACAAGGAGATATATTGAGACCTGTGGTGCAGGAGCGCTGCCAGCTGGGCAGGGGTGAGACACCCCGACATGGGGTACCTGCCTGCCAGCAGCATCGGCTATAGGCTCTGCACTTCATACAGGGGGAATGTCTATATATATATATATATATAATATATATATATATATATATATATTGTGTATATATATATATATAAGATGAATGGGTCAGGGCTCAAGAGATAGGGATGAATGGGTCAGGGCTCAAGGGATAGGGATGAATGGGTCAGGGCTCAAGAGATAGGGATGAATGGGTCAGGGCTCAGGGGATAGAGATGAATGGGTCAGGGCTCAAGAGATAGGGATGAATGGGTCAGGGCTCAGGGGATAGGGATGAATGGGTCAGGGCTCAGGGGATAGGGATGGATGAGGCAGGGCTCAAGAGATAGGGATGGATGGATCAGGGCTCAGGGGATAGAGATGAATGGGTCAGGGCTCAGAGGATAGAGATGAATGGGTCAGGGCTCAAGAGATAGGGATGAATGGGTCAGGGCTCAGGGGATAGGGATGAATGGGTCAGGGCTCAGGGGATAGGGATGAATGGGTCAGGGCTCAGGGGATAGGGATGAATGGGTCAGGGCTCAGGGGATAGGGATGAATGGGTCAGGGCTCAAGAGATAGGGATGAATGGGTCAGGGCTCAAGAGCTAGGGATGAATGGGTCAGGGCTCAGGGGATAGAGATGAATGGGTCAGGGCTCTGGGGATAGGGATGAATGGGTCAGGGCTCAAGAGATAGGGATGAATGGGTCAGGGCTCAAGGGATAGGGATGAATGGGTCAGGGCTCAAGAGATAGGGATGAATGGGTCAGGGCTCAAGAGATAGGGATGAATGGGTCAGGGCTCAAGAGATAGGGATGAATGGGTCAGGGCTCAAGAGATAGGGATGAATGGGTCAGGGCTCAAGAGATAGGGATGAATGGGTCAGGGCTCAAGAGATAGGGATGAATGGGTCAGGGCTCAAGAGATAGGGATGGATGGGTCAGGGCTCAGGGGATAGAGATGAATGGGTCAGGGCTCAAGAGATAGGGATGAATGGGTCAGGGCTCAGGGGATAGAGATGAATGGGTCAGGGCTCAGGGGATAGAGATGAATGGGTCAGGGCTCAAGAGATAGGGATGAATGGGTCAGGGCTCAAGAGATAGGGATGAATGGGTCAGGGCTCAAGAGATAGGGATGAATGGGTCAGGGCTCAAGAGATAGGGATGAATGGGTCAGGGCTCAGGGGATAGAGATGAATGGGTCAGGGCTCAGGGGATAGAGATGAATGGGTCAGGGCTCAAGAGATAGGGATGAATGGGTCAGGGCTCAAGAGATAGGGATGGATGGGTCAGGGCTCAAGAGATAGGGATGAATGGGTCAGGGCTCAAGAGATAGGGATGAATGGGTCAGGGCTCAAGAGATAGGGATAAATGGGTCAGGGCTCAGGGGATAGAGATGAATGGGTCAGGGCTCAGTGGATAGAGATGAATGGGTCAGGGCTCAAGAGATAGGGATGGATGGGTCAGGGCTCTGGGGATAGGGATGAATGGGTCAGGGCTCAAGGGATAGGGATGAATGGGTCAGGGCTCAAGAGATAGGGATGGATGGGTCAGGGCTCAGGGGATAGAGACAAATGGGTCAGGGCTCAAGAGATAGGGATGAATGGGTCAGGGCTCAGGGGATAGAGATGAATGGGTCAGGGCTCAAGGGATAGGGATGAATGGGTCAGGGCTCTGGGGATAGGGATGAATGGGTCAGGGCTCAAGGGATAGGGATGAATGGGTCAGGGCTCAGGGGATAGAGATGAATGGGTCAGGGCTCACGAGATAGGGATGAATGGGTCAGGGCTCAAGAGATAGGGATGAATGGGTCAGGGCTCAGGGGATAGAGATGAATGGGTCAGGGCTCTGGGGATAGGGATGAATGGGTCAGGGCTCAAGAGATAGGGATGGATGGGTCAGGGCTCAGGGGATAGAGATGAATGGGTCAGGGCTCACGAGATAGGGATGAATGGGTCAGGGCTCAAGAGATAGGGATGAATGGGTCAGGGCTCAGGGGATAGAGATGAATGGGTCAGGGCTCTGGGGATAGGGATGAATGGGTCAGGGCTCAAGGGATAGGGATGAATGGGTCAGGGCTCAGGGGATAGGGATGAATGGGTCAGGGCTCAGGGGATAGAGATGAATGGGTCAGGGCTCAAGAGATAGGGATGAATGGGTCAGGGCTCAGGGGATAGGGATGAATGGGTCAGGGCTCAGGAGACAGGGATGAATGGGGAAAAGCTGAGTGGATAGGGATGAATGGGTCAGGGCTCAGGAGATAGGGATGAATGGGTCAGGGCTCAGGAGATAGGGATGAATGGGTCAGGGCTCTGGGGATAGGGATGAATGGGTCAGGGCTCAGGAGATAGGGATGAATGGGTCAGGGCTCAGGGGATAGAGATGAATGGGTCAGGGCTCAAGAGATAGGGATGAATGGGTCAGGGCTCAGGAGATAGGGATGAATGGATCAGGGCTCAAGAGATAGGGATGAATGGGTCAGGGCTCAGGAGATAGGGATGAATGGGCCAGGGCTCAGGGGATAGGGATGAATGGGTCAGGGCTCAAGAGATAGGGATGAATTGGTCAGGGCTCAGGAGATAGGGATGAATGGGTCAGGGCTCAGGAGATAGGGATGAATGGGTCAGGGCTCAGGGGATAGGGATGAATGGGGAAAAGCTGAGTGGATAGGGATGAATGGGTCAGGGCTCAGGAGATAGGGATGAATGGGTCAGGGCTCAGGAGATAGGGATGAATGGGTCAGGGCTCAAGAGATAGGGATGAATGGGTCAGGGCTCAGGGGATAGGGATGAATGGGTCAGGGCTCAGGAGACAGGGATGAATGGGGAAAAGCTGAGTGGATAGGGATGAATGGGTCAGGGCTCAGGAGATAGGGATGAATGGGTCAGGGCTCAGGAGATAGGGATGAATGGGTCAGGGCTCAGGAGATAGGGATGAATGGGTCAGGGCTCAGGGGATTGGGATGAATGGGTCAGGACTCAAGGGATAGGGATGGATGAGGCAGAGGTGACATACAACCAATGGGGCAGAGCTGAACAGACAAGAGAAAGGAAGTGTGTGCAGTTCTTTAACCACATTGTGCCAGATGTCAGTGGGCCCCCCTGATGAGTGGGGCCCTCGGCAGCTGACCGGGCTTGCCGGGTGCTGACGCCGGCCCTGCTAATAACCCTCACCCTCCCAACCCATCCAGAAAACTTCACTCTTCTCATGATTGACCTTGGAGCCCGACGCTTCTGTATACTGTGCTATTAGAGAGGCCACCTCCTCTGCCTCATTTGCCCCAGAGACAATCACAGATACATCATCAGCGTAGGCAATGACCTTCAAGGGAGGCTCACCAGGCACACCCAGAGGAACCCCACATAACATGCTGCTTTCGACCCTCCTTATAAAGGGATCAATCGCAAACACATACAGTAGGGGGTTTAGACGGGAAACCCTGGCACACACCAGAGCCAACCATTAACAAGAGGGAAGCTCTCAGCCCCTTAATACAATGTTTACTTGCTAAGAAGCAGCCATAGGTATTCATGATTGACCCTATCAAAAGCCTTTCCCTGGTCCAACGCCAACAAGTACTTTCCCCAGCCTGCAGCCCTGCACCTGATCGGGAAGGCTGATTCATCACTAACGCCAGGTAGCGACAGAAGAGCGTCTGTAGCGGCATTTTCAGAGCGCCCGCTAGTAGTCGCAAATTTGCTCGCCTGTGAGTCGCTAGTTTATAGCGACTCAGTCGCTGTGCAGTAATGTTGAATACATTGTGACGAGTCGCTATTTGACCAGTACAGCGCTGTATGGGAGCGCATGTTAGCGACTGCTCATAGCGACCGACTCACACCATATTCAAGAAAAAAAAAAGCCCCACACAACTCTGGCGCAGAAAAATGCTTATCTGAAGCCCAGAGCGCAGGAGGCGGTGTGATTAAAGTCTGTTTTTCAGCATCTATCCACTAGTAACAAAGCAAAAACATATGGAATTACATCGTAGCAACATTGTAACATGAACACTTTAATGGCAGACCTGTAATGTCATTTCTGAAGAAATATATAAAAAATGAAAAAAATTTGAAAAAAACTGCTATTTCAATGCCAGGAGAGGTCACAGAATTTTGATTGTGATTTTTTGAAAAAAACAAACAAACAAATACCCCGTTTAAAGAGAAGAAAAGGATCGTCCATTAAAATGTATGGGAGAGCGACAGGTAGCGAGAGGTCATACCTGGCGCTGTGCAAGGCTGAACGCCGGCGCTGTTCGCTGAGGCTGTGAAAATGATGAATCAGACGCTACATGGCGCTATCCCAGTCGCTAAACAGATTCTGCTTGATAAATGTGTAATTGCGTGCCGTGTCCGGCGTTCACCAGTCGCTACCTCTCATTAACCAGCCACTACCTGACGCTATCCCTTCATAAATAAGGGCCCAAGTCTTTCTGGACAGCCAAAACCGCTGTGAAGGTGCTTCTACCTTGCATTGAGCAGTGCTGATGGTGGGAAAGCAGCCGCTCGGCCACTGAAGACAAGCACCAGAACAACATTTTCTCCAGTATCTTTCTATTGACATTGAGAAGGATGATGGGGCCCTAAATCATTGTGTGACCTCTCCTGGCCTAGAAAGAGTCAATTTTGAAAACTTTTTAGATTTATTATATTTTTATGCTCAATTGTCATTACAGGTCTGACACTAAAGTATAAATGTCACAATATTGCAACAATGTCATTCCATGTGTTTTCGCTTTGTTACTGGTGGATATGTGTTCAAAAACAGACTTTAATCACACAGTGTCTGGCGCTCTATGCTATAGCGACCAGATCCAGAGCACCGATGCTGTGTGAGTCTGTTTTTTTGTTTTTGTCGCACTGAGCTGGCGCTACCTGTCGCTCCATGCAGCGCTGTACTGGTGTTAGAGCGTCCAACATAAATTACATTCATTAATGCCGGCCAGGTCACTACAGCGACTGAGGCACTCTGTTGCCCGATAGCCGATCACAGCATATATTAGCGGTCGCTCCTAGCGCCTCTGTACAGACGCTCATCTGCTCATACCTGGTGCAAGTAATGAATCAGCCTGTAAATAAAAAACAAAAAAACCTGTTTAAACAGAAGAAATGGAACGTCCATTGAAATGTATGTGAGAGCGACAGGTAGCGACAGGTAATACCTGGCGCTCTGGAGCTCCGACACTATACTCTGAGCCGCCTGTAGTTATACATGTGATGCTACATGGCGCTGTTAGAGTCGCTCACCAGAATTGGCTTCATAAATGTGGTTTTGCGTACAGCGCCCGGCGTTCACCATATGCTGCCTGCTGCTACGAGGCGCTACCTGGCGCTATCCCTTGATGAATAAACCCCTAAATTCAGCCTGCTAACCTCTGCACAGTAAATGGTGCTGTTTAGGAAGGTCTCCCCCCCCCCCTCCCTCTGGCCCGCAGGACCTCTCCGCAGCAGGGCCCCTGTTTGCTTTTGGTTTAAATATAGGTGATCAGGTTGTTTTGAACTTTTTCCGAGGTCCCAACTGTGATTATTTTTAATATCGGCCTTGTTTTGCTGGGCCGGGCTCTGTGTTCTTTGTGGTCGGGGGATGTGGGTTTAAGATGCTGCGCGTAACCGCAGCGGGGCGCAGCCTGGCCAGAGTCATCCAGACACGGGCCAGGTCCTCTCTCTGCGCTCACCTCCCGCCGCTCTCCACCTCGTCCCCCCTTTCCTCTATGTGTCTGTCCCCACCTCACCTCCCCGCTACCTGCCTGCCGGTTATCAGCGCCGCCACATCCGTCCTTTCCTGTGCGGCACCTCGCCGCCATCCAAGCGCTGTATTGAATAAAATGATTGCCGAGCCCTCCGCATCGCACTGTATCGATCACTCCCACAAGGTGACTTTTATTCTGTGCTCCCTCTTTATAGCCTGCCAGTCTCAGCAATGAAAACTTTAAAGTGGACCAACACCCAGGATTTTGACTATCCTGGGTTTTGGTCCACTTCGATCGGGGGTGCCCCGCTGTGTGAAACCCCCCAGAAAGCGCCCAAAACTCACCTGTCCCTGCTCCCACGTGACAGCTGCAGCCAATCCCCGCCGACGGACAAGCGAGGTCCGTCGACGGACAAGCGAGCGCGCCCGCCGCCGCCGCCTCCCGCGCATCACTCTTACACGGGTGCGCACCCTGCTAGAGGGATGCGCAAGCAGAGGCGGTGACTCGCGCATGCGCAGCTGGATCGAGGAGCAGGTAGGGATTTCGGGGCTTTCTGGGGGGTTTCACACCGATCGGGGGCGCAGGCTCAATGCTGATGGGCCCGGGAATCTTATAGATTCCCTGGCCGATCAGCATCGGGTGTTGGTCCACTTTAAAGTGGAGCTAAAGTAAAAAAAAAACCTATAAGATAACACTTGCACACTCAGAGCATCCCCAGATTTGGGGGTTGCACCCAGGGCTTTAATGCCCATTAGGCAACCCTAGGGTGGCAACTTGAAAGGGGGGGCCCTGCCCTTACTACTGTCATAAAGAAAATATATTAAAGTGGACCAACACCCAGGGGGGATCGGCCTATATAATATAATCCGAGATCCGAGATCGGGATGTCCAAAGGGGTGAAACCCCCCAGGAAGCCCACAATCCTACCTTCTCCCCGTTCCAGCGGCGCATGCGCGGGCCGCCGCCGCCTCCCGCGCATCCCTCTAGCAGGGTGCGCTCCCTGTAAGAGGGACGCGCGGAAGGCGGCGGCGGACGCGCTCTGCTTGTCCGTCGCTGCCTCTCGCTTGTCCGTCGCCGGTGATTGGACGAGCGAGTCACGTGGGAACGGGGTGAGGTGAGTTTTTGGGGCTTTCTGGGGGGTTTCACACAGCGGGACACCGATCGGGGTGCCCCACCGAAGTGGACCAAAACCCAGGATAGTCAAAATCCTGGGTGTTGGTCCACTTTAAAACTCCCATAGCTGGACCATTATTGTCTCCTAACGAGCACCCCCCTGCTGTAAAAGGACCCTGAGTGATGGAACATGCTTCCCTGCCCCTCTGCATTTTCCCCCTTGCGCCCTCACCCTCCTCCACACACATACTCGGCATCTAACCCATTGCACCGTCTCCCCTACACACTTTTCTATAGGACTTTAAAAAAAAAAAGGGAGCAAGCACCTAAAGTGGACCAAAACCCACAGAGATCGCACCAGGAATCTATAAGATTCACGGCCAATTGATTCCCTCCTCCTGGGGCATCCAGAATCAGGAAACCCACCCAGGTCACCATTAAACTCACCTTTCTTTCCCGGTCCAATGGTGCATGCGCGAGAAGTGCCCGCATCCCAGCTATCCCTCTAGGGCGCTACCTGTTAGAGGGAAGCAGGGGATGCAGCCGTCAACGCACTTGGATCCGAGCATGCTGATTGGACGAGCGCCTACGTCATAGGACCGGGAGCAGGTGAGTTTGTTCAGGCGACCTGGGGGGCTTCAGACAGCAGGGCATCCTGCCCCGGGGGCAATAACCAAAACCTAGGATAGTCAAAATCCTGGTTTTTGGTCCACTTTAAAGTGCCTAGGGCACCATGAACATGGCCCTGGCTGCACCTATATCACCAATCTGTAATGGGCACTTGGAGACAGGGCCAGGGCCAGCACTAGGCTTAGCAGGGCGAGTGCCAGGGCCTCTGTGCCTTGGAAGGGCCCATCTCATATGCTGGTCATGTGACACACCTGGTCTCAGTGGTGAGCAGGTTATTCCCCTTCCGGAGGGAGCCCCTATGTGGGACGCAGGGCCATACAGAAACCAGGACTTGGCATTAGCTACGTTCGTCTCTTTCTTTCTTTATTTCTTGCTCTTGTTTCCATCTTTTTATTTATTTTTTTTCTTTGTCAGTCCTTTGTTTCTTTCGTTCTTTCACGATGGTTCAACTCTTTCTTTCTGTGTCATGCCTTCTGGCATTCCTTCTTTTTGTCATTCCTACTTTTCTTTCTTTCTTATTCCTTCTTTTCTTTCTTTTTTCACTTACTTCACTTTTCCACATTCCCTTCTTCGCTTTCTGTATTCCACATTCCCTTCTTCTCTCTCTTTTCCACATTCTCTCCTTCACTCCCTTTTCTATTACCCCTCCTTCACTCCCTTTTTCACATTCCCTTCTTCTCTTTGTTTTTTCCACATTCCCTTCTTCTCTCTCTTTTCCACATTTCAGTCTTCTCTCTCTCTTTTCCACATTCCCTTCTTCGCTTTCTGTATTCCACATTCCCTTCTTCTCTCTCTTTTCCACATTTCAGTCTTCTCTCTCTCTTTTCCACATTCCCTTCTTCGCTTTCTGTATTCCACATTCCCTTCTTCTCTCTCTTTTCCACATTCTCTCCTTCACTCCCTTTTTCACATTCCCTTCTTCTCTTTTTTTTTCCACATTTCTTTCTTCTCTCTCTTTTCCACGTTTCCGTCTTCTCTCTCTGTTTCACATTCCCTTCTTCTCTCTCTTTTCCACATTTCAGTCTTCTCTCTCTTTTCCACATTCCCTTCTTCGCTTTCTGTATTCCACATTCCCTTCTACTCTCTCTTTTCCACCTTCTCTCCATCACTCCCTTTTCCATATCCCCTCCTTCACTCCCTTTTTCACATTCCCTTCTTCTCTTTATTTTTTCCACATTTCTTTGTTCTCTCTCTTTTCCACATTTCAGTCTTCTCACTCTCTTTTCCACATTCCCTTCTTCTCTTTCTTTTTCCCACATTTCCATCTTCTCATTCTTTTCCACATTTCCTTCTTCTCATTCTTTTCCACATTTCCTTCTTCTCATTCTTTTCCACATTTCCATCTTCTCATTCTTTTCCACATTTCCTTCTTCTCATTCTTTTCCACATTTCCTTCTTCTCATTCTTTTCCACATTTTCTTCTTCTCTTTTTCTCTTTTTTTCTCTTTTCCACATGTTTCTTTTTTTCACATTTCCTCCTTCTGCTCCCTTCTTTTCCACACCTCTCTCCCTCTTTTCCCCATTCCCTCCTTCTCTCTCGCTTTTCATCATTCTCCCCTTCTTTTTAACATTCCCTCCGTCTCTCTTTTTCCCACATTCCCTATAAAATGATTGCTGAGCCCTCCGGATCGCACTGTATCGATGGCTCCCCCAAGGTGACTTTTATACCGCGCTCCCTCTGTATAGCCCGCCAGTCTCAGCAATGAAAACTTTAAAGTGGAGCTAAAGTTAAAAAAAAAACTAAAGTCTAAAAGCCTTTAGACTATAAGCTGGCAAGAGCAGGGCACTCCTCCCTATTGTCTCCTGTGCTCACAACACGGGCAGGCTGATTCATCATTAGCGCCAGGTAGCGACAGATGAGCGTCTGTAGCGGCATTTTCAGAGTGCCCGCTAGTAGTCGCTGTGCTCGGCCGTGAGTCGCTACTTTATAGCGACTCAGTCGCTGTTCAGTAATGTTGAATACATTGTGAGGAGTCGCTATATGACCAGTACAGCGCTGTATGGGAGCGCATGTTAGCGACTGCTCATAGCGACCGACTCACACCATATTCAGCAAAAAAACATCCTCACAAATCTCTGGCGCTGAAAAATAGTTGTTTGAAGCCCAGAGCGCAGGAGGCGGTGTGATTAAAGTCTGTTTTTCAGCATCTATCCACTAGTAACAAAGCGAAAACATATGGAATTACATTGTAACAACATTGTAACATGAACACTTTAATGGCAGACCTGTAATGTCATTTCTGAGGAAATATATAAAAAATGAAAAAATTAAGAAAAAAACTGCTTATTCAATGCCAGAAGAGGTCACAGAATTATTTGTGATTTTTTGGTAAAAAACAAAAAAAATTTAAAGAGAAGAAAAGGTTCGTCCATTGAAATTTATGGGAGAGCGCCAGGTAGCGAGAGGTCATACATGGCGCTGTGCAAGGCTGAATGCCGGCGCTGTTCGCTGAGGCTGTGAAAATGATGAATCGGACGCTACATGGCGCTATCCCAGTCGCTAAACAGATTCTGCTTGATAAATGTGTAATTGCGTGCCGTGTCCGGCGTTCACCAGTTGCTACCTGTCACTACCTCTCATTAACCAGGCGCTACCTGACGCTATCCCTTCTTAAATAAGGGCCTTGGTTTTAACCTGTGGCATCTAATTTTGTATTGTTCTCTGTGCTATATGTTTTTACCCTGTCTGTAATCATACCATGTAAAGCGCTACGGAAGATGATGGCGCTATATAAATAAACAATAATAATAAAAAAAAATAATAATAATAATAGGATAACACTTGCACACTCGGAGGCCGATTCACTAATAGCGCCAGGTAGCGACAGATGAGCGACTGTAGCAGTATTTTCACAGTGCCCGCTAGTATTCGCTGTGCTTGGCCGTTGTTCGGTTGTTGATAGCGACTCAGTCGGTGTGCAGTAATGTTGAATACAAGGTGATGAGTCACTGTTTGACAGGTTCCGCGCTGTATGGAAGCGCATGATAGCGAATGGCCATAGCGAACGGCTCCCACCATATTCATTAACAAATCCCGCTCAAAAAATTCTCGCGCTGTGAAATGCATGTTTAAACCCCAGAGCGCTGGCGGCGATGTGTTAAAAGTCGTTTTTTAACCCCCAAACAACCATATTTTTGGAAACCAAAAAAAGCAAGTTTATAAAAACATTTAGTAATATGAATACATTAATATCAGACCTGTAATATCAATTCTGCACAATGTTTTTTTTTTTTTACCTTAAAAAAAATATCTAACATGACAGAAGTGGTCACAGAAATTTTCACATAAAAAAAAAAAAAAAAAATTAATAACAATTAATTATTAATATTTAAAGATTGTTCCATTGAAATGCATTGGAGAGCGCCAGGTAGCGAGAGGTCATACCTGTCGCTGTTCAAGGTCGGACGCTGGCGCTGTGGGCTGAGGCTGGAATAATGATGAATGAGTCGCTATATGGCGCTATCTCAGTCGCTAAGCAGGATTGGCTTGATAAATGTGTGATTGTGGTGGGGAGCCGGCGTTCTTGTGGCGGGGCCCGTCATTACCGGCCGCTCACCATTCGCTACCTGGCGCTATCCCTTGTTAAATAAGGGCCTCAGAGCATCCCCAGGTTCTGGTGTCGCCAGGATATAATGGGTATCTGGAGACAGGCTTAGCAGGGCACAAGACCACCACAAAAAACTGTATATAAAGGGGAAAGCGTGTGACAATCCCGTATCCCAAAGTTATATCAAAACACACAAGAAAACCTGCGGCTCCAGCACACCGCCAAAATAGGATATAAATCCAGAAGGCACCACTCACCCCTTATAAATCATTCAAATAATAACATCCAGAATGCATAGCAATCCTCTTTAATTCATCATGATTAAAAAAAACATACAATACAATACAATCACATACAATTAAAAAACACACAATTCATCCCCCAGCAGGAGCGACCTAATTAATCCCCATTATCCATACTATAACTACAAAACCATTATCCTCCATAATAAATCCGACCATCAGATATCTAAAGTGCCAATGAAAGTGCAACAACGAGAGTGCTGAGCGCCAAACAAAGAATATGTACAAAATCTGCAAAGTGAACAAGGTAACCATCAAGAATAAAATCACCTAAGTGCAAAATATACGATCCCCTCCTGCTGGATGATCAATGTTCTAGCACCCACGCGTTCCGTGACGCTACGTCACTTTCTCAAGGTGCCAACACATGTGCAGCCAAATCCTACATTTATAGGCTTAGCAGGGCAAGTGCCAGGGCCTCTGGGCCTTGGAAGGGCCCATCTTATATGGTGGTCATGTGACACACCTCATCCCAGTGGTAAGCAGGAGGGACACTATGTAGGACACAGGGCCATACAGAAACCAGAACTTGGCATTAGCTAAGTTCGCCTCTTTCTTTATTTCTTGCTCTTGTTTCCATCTTTCATTTTCTTCTTTTTTTATTTATTTTTTTCTTTGTCAGTCCTTCGTTTCTTTCTTTCTCTCATTCGTTCTACTCTTTCGCTCCGTGTCATTCCTTCTATTCCTTGTTTCTGGTATTCCTTCTTTTTGTCATTCCTACTGTTCTTTCTTTCTCATGCCTTCTTTTCTTTCTTTCTTTCATTCTTTCTTTCTTTCTTCACTTTTCCACATTCCCTTCTTCTCCCCTTCTTTTTCAATTTCCCGCCTTCTCTCTCTTTTTTCCACATTCTCTCCTTCACTCCCTTTTCCACATTCCCTCCTTCAATCCCTTTGCCACATTCCTTTCTTCTCTGTCTTTTTCCTACGTTTCCTTTTTCTCTCTCTTTTCCACATTTCTGTCTTCTCTCTCTTTTTCACATTCCCTTCTACTCTCTCTTTTTCACATTCCCCTCTTCTCTCTCTTTTTCACATTCCCTTCTTCTTTCTTTTTTCCACATTTCCTTCTTCTCTCTCTTCCACATTTCCTTCTTCTCTCCCCTTTCCACATTCCCTTCTTCTCTCTCTTTTTCACATTCCCTTCTACTCTCTCTTTTTCACATTCCCCTCTTCTCTCTCTTTTTCACATTCCCTTCTTCTTTCTTTTTTCCACATTTCCTTCTTCTCTCTCTTCCACATTTCCTTCTTCTCTCTCTTTTCCACATTTCCGTCTTTTTCTCTCTTTTCCACATTCCCTTCTTCTCTTTTTTTTCCACATTTCCTTCTTCTTTTCTCTTTTCCACACTCACCCTTCTCTCTATTTCCCACTATCGCATCTTCTCTCTCATTTCCACATTCCCTCCTTCTGCTCCCTTCTTTTTTGCACTTTTCCCCTCTTTTTCACACCCTCTCTTTTCCCCATTCCTTCCTTCTTTCTTACTTTTCCAAATCACACCATCTTTTTTACATTCCCTCCTTCTCTCTCTCTTTCCACATTCCCTATTTTCTCTGTCTTGTTTTTCCACGTACACTCCTGTCTCTCTTTTTTACACTTTTAAGTGGACCTAAAGTAAAAAAAGCTATAGGATTGTTAAAACCCACAACCCGGGGCATCCCCAAATTTGAGGTTTGCGCCCATATCACCATCACCGCTGGCAGCAATGGGGTCGCAGACAGAGAAGGCTGCGGCTGCCACTTCTTCACATAGGGCGAGGAGCCCTTAAAGTGGACCAAAACCCGGCTGGATCAGGCCCGGAATCTATAGGTTTCCCGGGCCGATCCATTTTCTCCCCGCGAGGCATCCGAAATCAGGACGCCCCGCTGTGTGACACCCCCCGGATCGCCCGCTACACTTACCTTAATCCGGTCCAACGGTGCCGCGGCCGCATCCCCACTATCCCTCTAGCAAGGCACGCTCCCTGTTGAAGGGAAGCGCGAGATGCGGCCACCAGCGCGCTCGGAGCCGCTGAGCTAAGATGTCGCTCACTCTGCCTTGATAAAGAGACCCACGTCTCGAAACGCGTGGGCTTGCGTAAAACGGGGGGGGGGGGGGGGGGGGGGGGCGCCTGCTGCCGCTCTACACACCTTGATTGATAAGTAATTGCTCCTCTTTCTTTGCACTGTTTTTTCTATTGATTTGTGTTATTTCCTTCTCTTGCATGGTAAGAGTTCTATTATGAATTGATGTACTCTTGGGATAAGCACTTAGCACTTTATTAGAGATTGGTATTATCATGATTTTTTGTATAGATGTTGATACACTGTTTATATATTTTTATTCATATCTAATCTTATGGCAGTGAGGTTTATCAGCGCCCCCTCCTGGCAGTATGTATTTTAGTATGTCCTATATGTTTTTTAATAGTTTGTCCTTCTTGTAAAAAATGAACTTTTTTAGCATTTGATTGAGATTAATAAAATTATATATTAACTTTACTCCTTGGTGTTGTGCAGTTATAAGACTCTGTTAAGTACCTTTTGGGGGTTTTCATAGTGGGGCACCCCCTAATCTTTAGTCATTGTCTAAGATGTCGCTCAGACGTGCGCAGCTCAGTGGGTCCGAGCGCGTTGAAAGGACGAGCCGCCGCGCAGCCGCCGTAGGACCGCGGTCAGGTGAGTTGATGCGGGAGATCTGGGGGGTTTCACACAGCGGGGCACCGGACCAAAACCCAGGATAGTCAAAATCCTGAGTTATGGTCCACTTTAATACTTCCTTTCTTCTATGCTCAGCTTTGCAGCCCGATGTGACCACTGGGCAGACTTTCCCACTGGTCGCCGGTGATCATGTGATCAGCTCCTTACACAGGGGGCAATTACAGGATAGTTGAAATATTCGTTATTGATCCACTTTAAAGGGGTCCAAAATGACTGGGAGTCCGCTCAACCTCACCCCCCACCTCTCCCCATTTGGGATTCCCCATCATCCTAACTATTGTAACCCACCCAGACATCCAGCATCCAGCATTGTGCATCTGGTGGGACAGGCTTCCCCATGTCAGCAAAGGGGGACATTTAGGTTTTCCCAGAGTTTTCACAGGGACAAGTGGGACATCTGGTCAGTTTAGGTCAACCTGATTGGCAGCCGCATGGGTCTCCACGGCCGGCGTTAGAAACATGTATTTCTGCCCTATTTCAGGCTTCATTTCACTGTTAGGGTGATAGGGCTCCCCCCAAAATCAGGGGATAGAGGTGCTCAGCAAACCTTTATTTGTGACTAGAGGTTCATTTTTATAATCCTGGTCACCCATGTAACCACAGCTTTGTACATTTAACTAACTAAGGGGCTTATTTAAGAAGGGATAGCGGCAGGTAGCGCCTCGTAGCGGCAGGCAGCGTCTGGTGAACGCCGGGCGCTGTACAGGAAACCACATTTTTGAAAGCGAATCTGGTGAGCGCCTCTAACAGCGCCATGTAGCGTCACATGTATTTTTACAGGCGGCTCAGTGTATAGCGCCGGCGCTCTAGCTTCCAGAGCCAGGTATTACCTTTCGCTCACTGTCGCTCTCCCATACATTTCAATGGCTGTTCATTTGCTTGTGTTTAAACAGCGTGTTTGACAATTTTTATTTTTTTTGCTCCAATCATTGTGTGACGTCTCCTGGCTGCAAACAAAAACTTTTAGAAACTTTTTTGACTTTTTATATTTTTATGCAGAATTGTCATTACAGGTCTGGCACTAAAATGTTAATGTCACAGTGTTATACAATGTAATTCCATGTGTTTTTGCTTTGTTACTGGTGGATTTGTGTTCAAAATCACACAGCGTCTGGCGCTCTATGCTACAGCGACTAGATCCAGAGCGCCGACGCTGTGTGTGTGTCCTTTATTGATAAGTATGGTGTGGAGCGCCAAGCGCCGGACGCACTGAGCTGGCGCTACCTTTCGCTCGCTGCAGCACTGTACAGTTGTTAGAGTGCCCAACATACATAAAATTCATCAATGCGGGCCAGGTTACTACAGTGACTGAGGCGCTCTGTTACAGTGCCCGATACCAGTTTACAGCATCTACTAGCGGTCGCTCTAAGCGTCGCTATACAGACGCTCATCTGCCGATACCTGGCTTTAGTAGTGAATCAGCCTCTAAATCCAACATTGGTTGCTGGCCAGTCACCCCACAGCAAAACGACCACAGCAAAATGTCCCCTATAATGCAGACCAAAACCCTAGTAAGAGTCTAAAGACTCAAAGGGGTGAACCCAGCCTTTCCATTGCCTGAGGCGAACTATAGAAAGACCTCAACAGAGCAATGAGGGGGAGTGGAGGCCGGGCGGTGGTTGCTGAGCCACCAATAATTGACCTAAAAATATGACAGCATGTGGCGTAAAATATATTTTAAATGAAAAATAACTAAAAAAAAGCAGGTTGATTGAAAAAAAAAATGGGTTTGGGTCCATTTTAAAGTGGAACAAAACCCACCACGATCAGCCCGAGAATCTTATAGATACCCTCCCCTGGGGCATCCAAAATTAGCATGCCCCGCTGTGTGAAACCCCCAGGTCGCCCCCTACACATTGCTTGTATGTGCAAGCCGCGGCCGCATCCCTGCTATCCCTCTCGCAGGGCGCGTGTTTGCGCCAGGCATTTGTGAATGGCCGGCGCCGGCACGCTCCCTGTTATGGGGAAGCGGGGAATGCAGGCGCCAACACACTCGGAGCCGCTGGCCTTAGACGAAGGCTGAGGCCCTTATTTAACAAGGGATAGCGCCAGGTAGCGACTGGTGAGCAACCGGTAATGACGGGCCCCGCCACGAGAACGCCGGCTCCCCACCACAATCACACATTTATCAAGGCAATCCTGCTTAGCGACTGAGATAGCGCCAGATAGCGACTGATTCATCATTATTCCAACCTCAGCCCACAGCTCCAGCGTCCGACCTTGAACAGCGACAGGTGTGACCTCTCGCTACCTGGCGCCCTACAATGCATTTCAATGGAACAAACAATCTTTAAATATTAATAATTAATTGTTAATAATTTTTTTTTTTTTTTTTTTTAAATGTGAAAAATTCTGTGACCACTTCTGCAATGTTAGATATTTTTTTAAGGTAAAAAAAAAAAAAAAAATTGTGCAGAATTGATATTACAGGTCTGATATTAATGTATTCATATTACAAAATGTTTTTAGAAACTTTTTTTTTTTGGCTTCCAAAAATATGGTGGTTTGGGGGTTAAAAAACTACTTTTAACCCATCGCCGCCAGCGCTCTGGGGTTTAAACATGCATTTCACAGCGCGAGAATTTTTTGAGTGTGATTTGTTAACGAATATGGTGGGAGTCGGTCGCTATGGCCATTCGCTATCATGCGCACCCATACAGCACGGAACCTGTCAAATAGCGACTCCTCACCCAATATTCAACATTACTGCACACCGACTGAGTCGCTGTCAACAACCGAACAACGGCCAAGCACAGCGACTACTAGCGGGCACTGTGAAAATACTGCTACAGTCGCTCATCTGTCGCTACCTGGCGCTATTAATGAATCGGCCTCTTAGACGGCGTGACGTCAGCTGCTCCGAGCGCGTGGATCGAGACGAGACGATCGGACGAGAGGCCGCACATGTACCGTAGGACCGAGAAGAGGTGAGTTACCTTTGGCGATCTGGGGGGTCACGCAGCGGGGCATCACCGATCGGGGTGAAAGGACCAAAGCCCAGGAGAGTCAAAATCATGGATTTTGGTCCACAACAAGCTTCCTGTCTGGACCTTCCTAGGGGTCAAATCAGAGCCAGGTGAGAATTCTCACTCCAACGGTCATTGACTTTCACTGTCTATCGGGTGTAAATTTCCACCTTGCTCTGAATCGGGTAGACAATGAAAGCCAATGGAAGTTTTCTCTCCTACCTAAAAAAGAAGTGAGAATTCCCACCTAGCTCTGAATTGACCCCTAAATGTCTGGTCTGTAGCTCCCCTTAACTTCTGGGGCAAAGTGGAGGCGGATAAAGGAACCCCGGTGTGTCCTGGTCACCGGGTGGCTCTGTGCCCCATGCTCTGACCTCACCCACGTGGCATGAGCTCACCGCGAGGAGCGCGCAGCAAGGCCAGACCTGCCCGGACCAGCTCGCTCTGAGCCGCGTCTAATCATTAACCGCTAATTGCTGAAAAACAGAGAGACGCACAAGACTGACAAGTCCATTGTCTCCGTAGCTGCGGATAAGGCTCAGCGTGACGGCGCTCACCTCTGCCACAGTGCCCTGTGCCACCCATTAACCCTCGTCCTGACACCAGGCCCTGCTCCGCCATGCAAAGCAACTGTCACTGAGAAAACTAGATCGGCCAAATTGATTGATTTTAATTGCTTCTGTTGCTTAAAGTGGACCAAAACCCAGGATTTTGACAGGATTTGGACCTTTCCCACGAGGGCACCCCCCCGATCGGAGGTGCCACCCCCCAGATCGTCTGAAGAAACTCACCTCTTCCCGGTCCTACGGCACATGTGCGGCCGCTCGTCCAATCATTGTGCTCGGAGCCGCTGACGTCACGCCATCTAAGACGGCGTCTAAGGCCAGCGGCTCCGAGTGCGCTACGGCCGCATCCCCCGCTTTCCTCTAACAGGGAGTGTGTGCGTGCTGGCCATTCACAAATGGCTGGCGTGGGCACACACCCTGCTAGAGGGACAGCAGGGATGTGGCCGCGGCCGCTGGACCGGGAAGTAAGGTAAGTGAATGGGGCGGTCTGGGGGGTTTCACACGCACTGGATGCCCTAGGGATCTTATAAATTCCCGGGCCGATTGAGCTGGGTTTTGGTCCACTTTAAAGAGGAACATCGGAGGCCTTGGAGGCTAAAGGAATCCAGGGCCATCCGAGTTCCACTCCTTACTCTTCTGTGTAAAACCCCCCAGAAGCCCCATTTCATTCACCTTGTCCCTGGGCCCTCGCCGCGTCTCCAAGCCGCATCCAGGCTCACCTCTAGCCTTTCTGAATGGGCGGCAGGGGCACAGGATGCCTAGGAGGTGAGCAGGGGATGCGGGCGGAGGCGCACTGGGGGTGGAGGTGAAAGCGAAAGTGCTGATTGGTTGAACTGACCGCTCAGCCAATCAGTGCGCTCATTCTCACCCGTCGTGGGAGCGACAAGGAGGTAAGTAAGCTAGGAGCATACACACATCCCAATTAGGGATGCCCCCACTGAGAGGAACAACACCCCGAAAGGTGAAAATCATTCAATCATTCATTGTTCCTCTTTACGAATTAGTCATTTGGACACCAGCAACTAAAACGCAGCCTAAACACGCTGTAAAGTTTGTCCCCAGCAGCGATTTCTTCTAACTGTAATGATTAAACGCCGACCAGCACCGGAAAAATACAGCGCCAAAGATTTGAAGGAGGAAAAAATTCATAAATATGCCGGGGAGCGCCGGAATAACAGTAGTAGTGGCGCTCACTGGCGCTGTGATAATCGGTCGGCGGGTCCAACAGGCGCTGACATAAGCCGGCCAATACCTAGTGCAACAATCAAAGCTAATTATGCAGCGTCTGCTACCACCAATGTAGTGCACAGCACAGCGCCAGATAAGACGGGAATGCCGGTGCTCCGAAGCTGGCGCTATAGCCACAAAAATGATGCTAATAAACCCACATTATAAATAAGGCCCTAAATACGCACATTTCCTAAAGGGTTTACATCCCCCATAGGCAGCTGTTATTTATAAACTAATAAAAATAAAGAAATAAAAAAAGAAAAAAAAAATATATATATATATATATATATATATATATATATATATATATATCCACAATATGTAGATTTGGATTTTAAAAATAGAAGATAACAGTTTTTACTGTTCACAGGAGCTCTCTGTGCCTCCTTGAAGTTCAGCCTCTATTTTACAGAATATATATTTGTATAATGTACATTATCCTGTATAATAAAAATACATTTTTAGGTAGTATAAGTATATAAGTATATATAAAATATATATATATATATATGGAAGCTAGAGCCGCCTGTAATGATGAATCGTACGCTACATGGCGCTGTTAGAGTTGCTCACCAGATTCGCTTTCATAAATGTGGTTTTGCATACAGCGCCCGGCGTTCACCAGACGCTACCTGCCGCTACGAGGCGCTACCTGGCGCTAGACCTTGATGAATGAACCCCATAATGCTGCTCATGCTGCGCACTCTCCATTTGCTACCCAGGCCCACGAGGGGTGCAGTTGTGCCCAGGGCTAATATTAATGTGCATGGCTCTGATTGGACATGACCCCGCGCATGCACCATAGGAGTGGGAAGAGGTGAGTTGTTCCGGGCGAACTGGGGAGTTTCACATAGTTCGGGATGCTGGGGCAAGGAACCCGTGCCATTTTAGTAACCCATGGCAGCCTATTAAAGTGGACCAAAACCCAGGATTTTGACTATCCTGGGTTCTGGTTCTTTCCCCTGATCGGGGGTGCCCCGCTGCGTGAAACCCCCCCAGATTGCCGAAGTTAACTCACCTATTCCCAGTCCTACGGCGCATGCGCGGCTGCTCGTCCAGTCAGCGCGCTCGGAGCCGCTGACGTCACAGCGTCTAAGGGGGTTATTCATCGAGCCACAGCGACAGGTAGCGAACGGTGACCGCCGGGTTCTGTACGCAATACCACATTTATCAAAGCGATCCTGGTGAGCGACTCTAACAGCGCCATGTAGCGTCCGATTCATCATCACAGACGGCTCAGTGTATAGCGCCGGCACTCTAGCTTCCAGAGAGCCTGGTATTACCTGTCGCTACCTGTCGCTCTCCTATACATTGCAATGGATGTTACTTTTCTTCTCTTTAAACAGGGTTTTCTTTTATTTTTTTATTATCAAATAATTGTGTGACGTCTCCTGGCCTAGAAAGTCATTTTTGAAAACTTTTTTGATTTTTTATATTTTTATGCAGAATTATCATTACAGGTCTGGCACTAAAGTGTTATTGTCACAATGTCATTCCATGTGTTAACGCTTTGTTACTGGTGGATATGTGTTCAAAAATGAACTTTAATCACACAGCGCTTGGCGCTCTGGGCTACAGCGACACAAATTTGAGCGCCGGCACTGTGTGAGGCTGTTTTTTTTTTTTTTATGAATATGGCTCGAGTCGATCACACTGACCAGCTGCCACCGTTCGCTCCCATATAGCGCTGCACTGGTGTTATAGCGATTCACACATCAAATTCATCAATGCCGGCCAGCGACTGAGACGCTCAGTAACAGCGAACCATAGCCGATCACAGCGACTACTAGCAGTCGCTCTGAGAGCCTCGCAACAGACGCTCATCTGCCGGTACCTGGCGCTAGTAATGAATCAGCCTCCACGATTCGTCTAAGGCCAGCGGCTCTGAGTGCGCTGACGGACGGATCCCCCTCTTTCCTCTAACAGGGAGCGTGCCCACGCCGTCCATTCACAAATGCCTGGTGTGTGCACGCTCCCTGCTAGAGGGATAGGGGGATGCGGCTGTGGCTAAGCAAGCAAGGTAAGTGTATGGGGCGACCTGGGGGGTATCACACAGCGGGGCATACCAATTTTGGATGCCCCAGGGGGAGGGAATTGATCGACCCGGGAATCTTATAGATTCCCAAGCCGATTGCGGTAGGTTTCGGTCCACTTTAATAGTGGTTTAAGTCCTGCAGCTCCGAGCGTGCTGGCGGCCGCATCCCCACTACCCTTTAACAGGGAGTATGCCTGCGTCGGCCATTCACAAATGCCTGGAGCGGGCACGCGCCCTGCTAGAGGGATAGCGGAGACGCGCCCACGGCTCGCGCATGTGCCGTTGGACTGGGAGGCAAGGTAAGTGTATGGGGCGACCTGGCGGGTATCAGACAGGCGGGCATCCCGATTTTGGATGCTCCGGGGGGGAGGGAATCGATCAGGCCGAGATTCCCAAGCTGATTGCGGTGGGTTTTGGTCCACTTTAATAGTGGTGGGAAGGAGGATGGTGTGCAGGGCTGTAATGGGTTTGCCTGCTGACAGAGTACCTCCGCCTTCCACCACATCTGAGCAGCCGGCAAGGATTGTATCTTGATGGAATGGAACATAAAATAACGATAAACTGATAAGAAACATGTTTGTGTAGCAGCAAGTTATCGTCTCGCTCACAATGTTTACTGACTCACCTCCCACAAGCTTAAGAAAATATTGCACAAGATGGTGAATGCGATGAATAGGTGCGCAGGTAAGTACAGGCAGGAGGCCGCCATGGGGCCCCAAAGTGACCATCAAACCTCCTCCTAATGATTCCATGTTCCTCCAATCACAAGCCTGAGAGTGAGGGTGTGGCTGTGCTTTGGGGTGTGCGAGCCGCGTGGTGGCCCAGGGCGCCATCCCAGTGTCTATGGGGGTTATGTAAGAAGAGATAGCGGCAGGTAGCGGCAGGCAGCGTCTGGTGAACGCTGGGCGCTGTACGCAAAACCATTTATGAAAGCGAATCTGGTGAGTCACTCTAACAGCGCCATGTAGCGTCTGATTCATCATTACAGGTGGATCAGAGTATAGCGCCGGCGCTCTAGCTTCCAGAGTGACAGGTATTACCTGTTGCTACCTGTCGCTCTCCCATACATTTCAATGGATGTTCCTTTTCTTCTGTTTAAACAGGGTTTTTTTTTGTTTTTAATCATTTTGTTTTTTGCTCTCAAATAATTGTGTCACCTCTCCTGGTCTAGAAAGTGAAAACTTTTTGAAAACTTTTTTTCATTTTTTTATATTTTTATGCAGAATTGTCATTACCGGTCAGGTATTAATGTCACAGTGTTAAAACAATGTCATTCCATGTGTTTGTTACTGGTGGATATGTGTTCAAAAATAAACTTTAATCACACAGCGCCTGGCGCTCTATGCTATAGTGACAAGATCCAGAGCGCCGACGGATATGGTGTGAGTCGCTGAGAGTCGGTCGCACTGAGCTGGCGCTACCTTTCACTCGCTGCAGCGCTGTACTGGCGTTAGAGCGCCCGCCATACATCACATTCATCAATGCGGGCCAGGTTACTACAGCGAATGAGGCGCTCTGTTACAGCGCCCGATAGCCGATCACAGCGTCTACTAGCGGTCGCTCTAAGCGCCTCTATACAGACGCTCATCTGCCGATACCCGGCGCTAGTAATGAATCAGCCTCCCCGTAAGGGGGCGCCAGAAAACACCATTCAGAAACCTCTTCAGGGAGAGAGAGCGAGCTCTCAGCTGGCTCAGCAGGGCTCCATGTCTCTCCTTTAAGTTTCCTGTTTGCTACCTATGTATTAGTCCCACTTTAAATAACCAGCTTGCATTGGTGCACTAGGTTTCCCCCTATAGGCCAGCCCGTGTCAGTGCATGTTTGTGTACTTTTTTATGTTAGTTTCCTTTATAACTTCACATATATTATATATATATATATATTATAAAAGCAACCTCACACAGTTATAACACAGACCTGCACGCCCCCACAACAACAAGCCAGGAAACAGGCAACACACACCAGCGGCCGGGTTCATATCGAGAGGTTTATTATTAATATTATTATTATTATTAAATATATTGTACAATTTTACAGAAGCAAAATATACAACTCTACAGTTACATTGTATCACATAAAAAAATAGACGTCGCTCACAGTAATAAATTAGCTTTCTCTATGTAAAGGTTCAGAAAGGAGCTTCTGTCCCCGCAGCGTGCGGCCCCACGACGCAGAAGGGTCCCCGAAATGCTTTATTCTATTGGGGTGCTCATGAAACAGTGCTGCCCCTGTGATACCAGAAGAACAGGAAGCGTTTATTAACCCTTTAACTCCCTAACCTGCTCCATTAGTAGCAGGGGCAGCTCCAGACACACTGTGCAGGGTGGTGGGGTCTCAGCACACAGGCTGAGAGGGCAGTAAGGGTCGGAAACCTGCTCAAACAAGCCTTAAAGTGGACCAAAACACACTCCAATCGGCCCGGGAATCTATAAGATTTCCCGGTCCAACCGCCCATGTCTCCCCTCTTGTGAATGGCGCAGGCATGCTCCCTGTTAGAGGGAAGCGGGGGATGCGGCCGCCAGCACACTTGGAGCCGCTGGCCTTAGACGAAGGCTTAGAGGACGTGACGTCAGCGACTCCAAGTGCGCTGATTGGACGAGCGGCCGCACCTGCGCCGCAGGATCAGAAAGAGGTGAGTTGGCTTTGGCGATCTGGGGGGTTTCACACAGCAGGGCATCCCCAATCGGGGTGCCTGGGGGCAAGGACCAAAACCCAGGATAGTCAAAATCCTGGGTTTTGGTCCACTTTAAAGCTCCTTTTATTAAAGAGGACCAAAGCCCACCTTGGAGTCTATGAGCCTCCAGGGCAGGCATACTCGTCCCCCCCCCCCAGCTTCAGATGCATCCAGATTCAGGAGTGCCCCGCTGTGTGAAACCCCCCAGGTTGCCCGAAAAGTCACCTTCTTTTCTGGTCCAACGACGCATGCACAAGCCGCGGCTGCATCCCCGCTATCCCTCTAGCAGGGCGCGTGCCCGCGCTAGGTGCAGTGAATGGCTGGTGCAGGCACGCTCCCTGTTAGAGGGAAGCAAGGGATACGCCCGTCAGTGCGCTCAGATTCGCTCTTTTTCGGGTTTCTTCGGGGAACGTGGGGGGTTCCACACAGCGGGGCATCCCTGATCGGGGTGCCTGGGGGGAAAGACCAAAACCCAGGATAGTCAAATTCTTGGGTTTTGGTCCACTTGAAAGCTCCTTTTATCAAGATGGAAAAATACAGGCTTAACAGTTAAAAGGTTAAAGGGGAACAAAAGAAAGATTTTCACTATCTTAGGATTTGTTCCTCCGGCCTGGGGCACCTCGATTAGGGATGCCCCCGCTGTGTGTGAATCCCCTGGGATCACCCAAAGACTAACTTTTTTTGTTGCCATGGTGCATGCGCTTGGACAATCTTGCATTCCATTCAGTTGCACATACCCGTGCCAACCATTCAGAAATACCTGGTGCAGGTACGCGCTAAAGGTATAGTGGGGATGCAGCCGCAGTCATTAAAGTGGACCGTCACCCAGTGGTGATCGGCCCGGGAATCTATAAGATTCCCGGACCGATCACCTCCCTCACCGCGGGACATCCGAGATCGGGATGTCCCGCGGTGAGGGACCCCCCCCAAAACCCCCGAAAAACTTACCTAATCGGCGGCGGCCGCCTCCCCCGCGCCACTCGAGGCGGCGGCGGACGCGCTGTGTTGTCCGCAGCTGTCACCCGCTTGTCCGTTGGCGCTGATTGGTCAGCGAGGCCACGTGGGAGCGTGGTGAGGTGAGTTTTGGGGGCTTTCTGGGGGGTTTCACATAGCGGGGCACCCTTAATCGGGGTGCCCCCCTGAAGTGGACCAAAACCCAGGATAGTCAAAATCCTGGGTGTTGGTCCACTTTAAAGAGAAACAACACCCCAGAAATGACTTTCATGGGGTTTGTTCCTCTCTGGTGGGGTATCCCGATTTGGGATGCCTGCAGTTTGTATCCCCCGGAATCGCCCATAACTCACCTTTTGTCTGATTCCATGCGCATGCGCGGACCACTCAGCGGCACTCATTCTATCCTGGGTTTTGATCTACTTTAAAGGGACCTAAAGTCATTTTCAATTAGATAAAAGGATCAAGTAAACCATACAAAAGACCGGGATAAAAATTCAATCTAAAAAATAAATAAGCGTTAACTGCACAACCAACACACACAAGGGCTGTTGCTGCATAATGATACTGTATGTAGTGGCACAAGCTGGTCACACAGATAAAGGTGACCAGTGATGCGGATTTGGCGATGGGGCCTCGGCTCACGCATGCGCCGTAGGATCAGAAGAAAGAGGAGTTTTTTTTGGCTGATCCCGGGGGGTTTCACACATCTGGGCATCCCAAATTGTGATGCTCCACTAAAAGGGAGACCACTGGCCCTAGAGTCTTAAAACGTAATAAGCATATAATCACCCATACATCTCTCTAACAATCTCTTCTGTGCTAATATTTATTCAGTCATTTTCTGATTTCAGTCGCACACAAGTTAAGACAGACGGCGCAGATATGATCAAAGCGACCATGAGGAGCGCGGCGCACGCTGCTTATCCGGCTCCCACCTGCATTTATTGGCTAACAATTGCAACACGTAGCTTATACGTGGGATGCCTGCGCTAGACCTCCGTACACAGCCAAACAGCCTCCAGGACATTTCCTCTTTAATGCCAGAATAATCTTTCATCATAACACTGTTAAAAACAATCAGCTCCTCAGGGCCTGGACCCTTCCCTAGCCCTGATTTGGGATGCCCTAATGTGTGATATCCCATAGATTGCTCTGCTGGTGCAAGCATAGATTGCAGCTGCAACCCCAGGGTTTCTTTCATTTATTTAGTGTTTAACTAAGCCTCCCTGATGTCAGAGTGGCTAATAAAGCTGAATGAAGTGTGATTGGCTGGTTCAATGCTTTATTGCAGTGTGCAGCTATTTCCTACCCCCTGTCATACAGCGTTCTATGTCTGATCTTGACTACATAGGGGTCTTTAATTAGAGGGGCATACCAAATCGGGGGCAATTGCTTAAAATGGACAAAAAGCCATACCCCGATGGACCTGGAATCTATAAGATTCCAGGGCCACTAGATTCCCCTCCCTGGGGCATCCAGAATCAGGATGCCCCCCTGTGTGAAATCCCCCAGGTCTCCCGGAAACTCTCCTCCTTTCCCAGTCCAATGGCAAATGCGCGAGAGGAGGCACGCATCCCTGCTATCCCTTTAGCTGGATGCGTGCCCATGCCAGGCATTTGTGAATGACCGGTGCAGGCACTCCCTGTCAGAGGGTAGCGAAGGATGCGGCCGTCAACGCACTTGGATACGCTTGCCGAAGGGGCAGGAGCATATCCAAGCCACTGATTGGACGCGCGGCCGTGCATGCGCCGTAGGACCAGGGGAAGGGTATGTCAAATCGGGCGACCACACAGTGGGGCATCCTCAATCGGGGACAAGGACCAAAACCCAGGATAGCATTGGCGCATTGAACGAGCAGCCGCACAAGGCGCATAGGACTGGGAAGAGGTGAGTTTGTTCGGGCAACCTGTGGAGTTTCACACAGCGGGGCATCCCCGATAAGGGTGCCCGGGGGGAAGGACCAAAACCCAGGATAGTCAAAATCCCGGGTTTTGATCCACTTTAAAGGGACCTAAAGTCATTTTCGATTAGATCAAGTAAACCATACAAAAGACCTGGATGAAAGTTAGATCTAAAAAACAAAGCGTTAATTGCATAACCAACACACACAAGGGCTGTTGCTGCATAATTAAACTGTATGTAGTTTACTGTAATGTGGCACAAGCTGGCCACACCCCCGTGCTCATGCACCAGAGATAACACAGTGATGCGGATTTGGCAATGGGGCCTCAGCTCATGCATGCACCGTAGGATCAGAGGAAAGGTGAGTTTTTTCGGTTGGGGGGGTTCGCACATCTGGCAGGGGCGTAACTATGGGGGAGCGGGGGGGGCACTTGCCCCAGGTGTAGCAGGTCAGGGGGGTGCCTGAGAACAGGTGGGGGCCATTTCGAATCTTTGCCCCGGGTGCCAGAAAGCCTAGCTACTTCTGTGCAAATTGGGATGTCCCACTAAAAGGGAGACCACTGGCTCTAGAGTCTTAAAATGTAATAAGCTCACAGCTGAGTCACACAATGTGTGAGTGATCTTTCCACCACACTATTGCAATAAATAATGCCACAGCTATATACAGGTTTTTTATGGTAGATACAGACTGTCACATTTAAAACAGGATCACAGTGTAACTGGAAAGATTTCAATAACGCAATCATTTACTTTTTCTTTATGAGACCCTTGATGAGTTTCTAGGGCACCCTAACAAGCAGGACATCCCAAATTAGGACGCTCCAAGATATTCATCACACTTAAAGCCTATAGTCCACTTTAAACAGCAGAAACAAAACCCAGACACTGCTGGGAGGATGGAAAACAATGTGCAGAGCTGGAAGCTGCCAAGACAGGTAAGCCAACAAGTTTCTGGCGGGATGAGCTCCATGCATTGTGCCGATGTCAAGCCCCAGGCTCCATATATCCCCCCGACTCGACAGTGTGACCTCCACTAGTATTCTTGTCTAGGAAAACAACTGTCGAGCCACGTGCGAGGGGTCCGCTAGCCATGTACAAGCGTCCATGAGCCATGTAGGAGGGGTCCGCAAGCTACACAGGAGGGGTCTGCGAGCCAGGTAGGAGGGGTCCACGACCTACATAGGAGAGGTCCGTGAACTACATAGGAGGGGTCCGCAAGCCAGGGAGGGTAGCTAGGGTGGCAGAAGGGGCACCTGCCCCGGGTGCAGTGGGTCAGGGGGTGCCAAAGTGGGGCCTGAGCACAGGTGAGGTGCACCATTTCAAATCTTTGCCCCGGGTGCCAGAAAGCCTAACTATTCCTTTGCATCTGGCCCCACTAAAAGGGAGACAACTGGCCCTAGAGTCTTAAAATGTAATAAGCTCACAGCTGAGTCACAGCTTTCTGCAATGTGTGAGTGATCTTTCCACCACACTGTTGCAATAAATAATGCCACAGCTATACAGGGTTTTTATGGTAGATACAGACTGTCACATTTAAAACAGGATCACAGTGTAACTGGAAAGATTTCAAAAACGCAATCATTTCTTTTTTCTTTACGAGATTCTTTATGAGTTTCTAGGGCACCCTAACAAGCAGGACATCCCAAATTAGGATGCTCCAAGGTATTCATCACACTTAAAGCCTTAGGTCCATTTTAAACAGCAAAAACAAAACCCCAACACTGCTGGGAGGATGGAAAACCAAGTGGAAGCTGCTAAGACAGGTAAGCCAACAAGTTTGTGTCGGCAGGAGCTCCATGCATTGTGCTGACAATGACCCGGGCTCCATATATCCCCCCGACTCAACAGTGTGACCTTCACTAGTATTCTAGTCTAGGAAAACAACTGGCGAGCCACATGGGAGCGGTCCGCTAGCCCTGTACAAAGGTCCATGTAGGAGGGGTCCACAAGCTATATAGGACTGGTCCGCAAGCTAAATAGTAGGGGTTTGCGAGCCACGCAGAAGGGGTCCCGCGAGACACATAGAAGGGGTCCAGAAGCTGCATAGGAGGGGTCCGCAAGCTGCAAAGGAGGGGTCCGCAAGCTGCATAGGAGGGGTCCGCAAGCAACGTAGAAGGGGTCCGCGAGCCAGAGGCGTAGCTAGGGATGGAACGGAGCACGGGTGCAGTGGGTCAGTGGGACCTGAGCACAGTTGGGGGGCGCTATTTCTAATCTTTGCCCCGGGTGCCATAAAGCCTAGCTACTCCTCTGCATCTGGCCCCACTAAAAGGGAGACCACTGGTCCTAGAGTCTTAAAATGTAATAAGCTCACAGCTGAGTCACAGCTTTTTGCAATGTGTGAGTGATCTTTCCACCACACTGTTGCAATAAATAATGCCACAGCTATACAGGGTTTTTTTGGTAGATACAGACTGTCACATATAAAACAGGATCGCAGTGTAACTGGAAAGATTTAAATAACGCAATCATTTATCTTTTCTTTATGAGATTCTTGATGAGTTTCTAGGGCACTCTAACAAGCAGGGCGTCCCAAATTAGGATGCTCCAAGGTATTCCTTACACTCAAAGCCTTTGGTCCACTTTAAACAGCAAAAACAAAACCCAGACACTGCTGGGAGGATGGAAAACCCAGTGCAGCACCGGAAGCTGCCGAGACAGGTAAGCCAACAAGTTTGTGTCGGCATGAGCTCCATGCATTGTGCTGACAATGACCCGGGCTCCAAAATTCCTCCCGACTCAACAGTGTCACCTCCACTAGTATTCTAGTCTAGGAAAACAACTGGCGAGCCATGTTCGAGGGGTCCACGAGCTGCATAGGAGGGGTTCCGTGAGCCACGTAGAAGGGGTCCATGAGCCAAATAGAAGGGGTCCATGAGCCACATAGAAGGGGTCCATGAGCCACATAGAAGGGGTCCATGAGCCACATAGAAGGGGTCCATGAGCCACATAGAAGGGGTCCATGAGCCACATAGAAGGGGTCCATGAGCTACATAGGGGGGGTCCACGAGCCACGTAGAGGGGGTCCACAAGCCACGTAGAGGGGGTCCGCAAGTTACATAGAAGGGGTCCGCGAGCTACATAGAAGAGGTCCCGAGCTACATAGGAGGGGTCCACGAGCCACGTAGAAGGGGTACCGAGCTACATAGAAGGGGTCTGCGAGCCACATAGAAGGGGTCCGCGAGCCAGAGACGTAGCTAGGGATGGAACGGTGCACGTGCCCCAGGTGCAGTGGGTCAGGGGGGTGCCAAAGTAGGGCATGAGCACAGGTTGGGGGCGCCATTTCGAATCTTTGCACCGGGTGCCAGAAAGCCTAGCTACGTCTCTGCCGCGAGCTACCTGTTCTAGACACTGCAAAGATATTTGGATGGTTAAACATCAAGGAGATAAGCGTGACAATGTAACAATAAACATGGCAGACGCGCGCCTCACAAGAGCAGGTGCGAAGCTAGGGGGGCAGACAGGTCAAAGGGGGGTGCCAAAGTAAGTGGAGCCTGTTCACAGGTCCGGGGCGCCATTTCAAATCTTTGCCCCAGGTGCCAGAAAGCCTAGATACATCTGTTCTACCTGTTCTAGCCACTGCAAAGATATCAACATTAATGAGATAAGCATGACAATGTAACAATAAACATGGCAGACGCGCGCCCCACCATCCATCTAAGGGCGACGCCCATTTTCTCCACATTGACCATACAGGCATTTCGCGCGCGGTGGCCATACTTAAGCTGGCTCTTTTATATTCTGTTTTTATTTATTTACTAATCAATGACAAAATAGCTGAACAACTACATCCACCTAATTGATCACATTAACATGTTCAGTAACAATAGGTTGTCCTTCATTAAGTCTTCACGAGACATTATTTTTCCTGGCACAGAATTATTCGCTCCTGTTGCCCTCCTGAGCTCCCTGAGTTTGGAAGGTCCAGCCTTCCCGATCTCCATCTAGCGTCCCTTCCGCCTGACCACCCAACGCCGCCGCGCCCCTTCCTCTTCTTTTGGGGACGCCGTTTTTTTTCAGTTCTCCTTCTTCGCTCTTCCTTTCTTCTGTTTCTTTTCTTCTTTCCGCGCTGCCCTGTCTTGGGCGTTCAATTCATTTTTTCTTTTCTTCTCTCGCTTCTCTTCCCTGCCTTCCCCTTTCTCTTTCTTTTCTTTTTTGTTCTTTCGCTCTTCTTTCCTCTTTTTCTTTCCTTTTGTTTTTTTCCAGCCGGTGGAACCCAGCTCTTCTCCGCCGTGATTCCTGAGAGAGAAACAAAACATAAGAGATGGACGTTAGACGTGTTGGAGATACAACAGCTTTGGCTTACTATGTGTATTTCAGGCTGTATTGCATATAGTGCTGGAGGGATTACAGTTTATTCATAGGACTGTAGATGGCGCTGTTTCCTGTACTAATGTGTAGTTCCTCTGATGTTTATTGTATTTCCTGTATTGCAGCGTAGCTTTTGTTTTTCCTTTATATGCAATCCTTCATATTGGGATGATAAGTCTCACTTCCCACGTGCTCCAGTAAAGCAGTTAATTCTCCCCCAATATCTATCTACAAATGACTCCATCGCACCCAGCCCTCAAACTCTGCAACAAGAAGGTAATCTTCGCATGGTGCTCAGCTCTCTTGTGGAATCAATCTGCTAAATGGCTAAGCAAGGCCTCTATCATCACAGATTAGCTTAAATAACTACTCTGCCGAAAGTAAATGGGCAGCGGGAGCCGGGGTATGCCGCTTTGTGTCATTCTCAGCATCGGCCACAGGAGACCGGGAGGATGGCGCTGGCACCTGCAGAAGGTGAGGGTTTTTTTGGCCTCAGTGCCAGGATAGGGTAGCAGGGCGGGGTATAGGCTGACTGTAGGTCCGCTTTAAGCTAAAGGGAATTTCCAGGCAATGGGAATAATAGGGCGGCAAGGACCTCACCTGAAGCCTTTCCCATGTGCCTCTCCTCCATTTCCTACTGCACGCAGTAGATGCTGTATTAGGTTGACCCTCCTTTCCATTTCATTTTCTCCATGACCACGCTCCAAATGTGGTCGCATGGCCGCCCCTGTCCCTCGGCGCTTCCATCCTGAGCAAGCATGGCAGACATGACCACTGTGGCTTGTCAGGCTTGCTCACACTGTGAGCACTGAGAGACAGGGACTCAATATTTAGAGACTCATACAGAATCTATAGAGCTCTGCAGGAAATGGAGGAGAGGCACATGGAACAGGTTTCAGCTCCTAGTTGCCTTATTATTGCCTTTGCCTGGATATATATATATATATATATATATATATATATATATATATATATCTCACAATTATGAATTGCCTTCAAAAATCAATGAATGATTGATAAATGAATACATTATCAGGGAAGAGGCTACAGGGACATAACATAATATCCAAGACCAGATAGTAATTCCTAACCTCTAATAATCGTGTGTTCATTGCCTACCTAATGTATGTCTGTCTGGCCCTACCTCTAAACATGGCTAAGTAAGAGTAAGTAAAAAAGTAAGACATCCATTAAGATGTCCAACTGTCAATCAACCCTCGGGGCCAAAAGTTGCTTTCTAATAACTAACTGCTGGGTTGTTAGGTCATACAAGTTTTCTGTAGAAGGTATTTTTTCTGTTAGTGGACCGGCACCATTTGGTCCAGGTGGGAGCCAGGAAGGAACCACCTGTCCATCTCAGACTCTGCTATATTGCTTTTTGGGGGTAAGTGGGGTTCCTTGGAGGGCAGACAGTGTGTTTTCTCCCAGGAGGGGAAGGGGGACCACCTGCTCACCTCCAGATTTACTTTTAGAAGTAGGGGGAGCTCATAATCTATTCTTTCCTCGGAGGGGCCCCTTTAATGGTATATATAATTGATATCATAGTATAATATACTGATCATTACAGTTAAATAAATGGATCAATGGGAAAGGCTTGAGCTTGAGGCAGGGCGAACCTGAGCATTAGCTAATTGGCTATAATTCATGCCTATTATAAATCTATGTGCCCACAGCAATGAATCAGTAATCAGTAAGAAATTGGATTAAATGGTGATGTTAAAGTAATGGTCCCAGCAGGCAAATAAACTACATAAGTACATTTCCCTAAAGCTCCTTATGTTACCAGTTGTTTAATTTTTAAAAATGGTTCTCCCAAGGCTGAGAAAACTAACTTTTACTTTGCGCTGTATTTCAGAAAATCCTGGGAGGCGGGAGTGGCCGCATACTGAGGACTATAGTGTTAAATTAGCATAGGGGAGGACTATTATCCATTGTGTCTACACAAACTTGGCTTGAATGAGAAGGCTGCACATTCCTGACAGTCTATGGTAGTAAAAAATTCAATTCAGGAGAAAAAAGCCTGAGAATGTCACTGTTACTGAATCACCAGATAGGAAGACATTGAAAGTCAATGGCACTTTATTACTCCTAAGAAAAGAGAGAAAGTTTTACTCCTTTCTACACTGTAGTAAAAGCTGCCATTGACTTTCATTGTCTTTTTATCTGGTGATTCAGTAACAGCGACATTCTCAGACTTTTTTCTCATGAATTGAATTTTTTACCACCGTGAGAATTCTTTTCAACTCTTATTAAATCGGGGCCTTAGTCTCAGAGATCGGAAGGGGGATAGGCAAATGAGCAGAAGGGAAGGGAAGAGAGGGCTTGGAGAATGTCCAGCAGCATTTTGTTACATTTGGTGGACAGTCTCAGGGGCAGAATTATGCAGCTATAAGGAACTGTTGCTTTACCTCAACCACCAGGTAAGAAACACGTTGGAACAAAAAAAAAAACAGTTTGGGTAGTCATTCCCGTTAATTCACTGAGGCAAAGTGTTTAGCCCTCTGCAGCAACCCCGTATCTGCATCAAGTAAATAAAAAAAAACAGATTTGGGAGTTTTTGCATTTTCCTTTCTCCATAGAAAATGTAACAATGAATTCTTCCTCTTACACTTAACTTTTAAATAAAATGAATTTTGTAACATAAGATCTCTACTGCGCTTCCGTGTATCACTAAAGAGACAAATTCAAAACGCCACTTGGGCAAGTGGCTGTAATAGAGTGGCACTGATTTATATGTGAAAATTAGGTGCACTGCCCTATGGGGTATACCCAAACTAATACACACAATTAGCTATGGAGTGGCCTCCAACCACTCCCTAATCCCAACCCCACAGAGACTGACTCAAGGAATGACCATCTGATCAATGTTACTGTACATACACTTAAAAACAAACATTAAAATCAAAAACACTTGTGGCACAGTGTTTTTGATTTTAATGTTTGTTTTTAAGTGTATGTACAATAAAACTGATCAGATGGTGATTCCTTGAGTGGGGTTGGGATTAGGGAGTGGTTGGAGGCCACTCCATAGCTAATTGTGTGTATCACTAAAGACAGGAAGAGCCAGAATCTGTTCACACAGTTGTCTAGCTTCCCTTGTACACTGGCCCATGGGTAGGATCACAATCCCTTTCGGCCACCATCTGTATGGCAATATCACCCACATAGGAGCCAGACTGACATCTCTAATATATGACTAAGGGGGGATGCCTCCCCAAAACACATAATGATGTATCTGTATTGATGTGTACACGGCAGGTGGCATGGTTTTTAAGTATTTAATAAAAAAAAAACAATTGAGGATTTTAATGGACCTTCTAGAGACAGAGATTCTCTTTTGTCCTTACATCTCTAATCTCCCATTCCCCTATTTCTCTTTCTACCTTATTCAGGACAGCTTGAAGAGCAATGATAATGTGCAGGCCAATCAGATGAGCAATCATTCTAATTGGCTTCTGTAGATGACTTTGTATGTTACTTTGTATCTATCTACATCTATCTATCTATCTATCTATCTATCTATCTATCTATCTATCTATCTATCTATATCTGTCTATCTGTCTATCTGTCTATCTATCTATCTATCTATCTATCTATCTATCTATCTATCTATATCTATCTACCCATATCTATCTGTCTATCTATCTATCTATCCCATATCTATCTATCCCATATCTATCTATCCCATATCTATCTATATCTATCTATCTATCTATCTATCTATCTATCTATCTATCTATCTATCTATCTATCTCATATCTATCTATCTCATATCTATATCTATCTATCTATCTATCTATCTATCTATCTATCTATCTATCTATCTATCTATCTATCTATCTATCTATCTATTTATCTATCTATCTATCTATCTATCTATCTATCTATCTATCTATCTATCTATCTATCACTATATATTCCTTTATATAACTTTTAGGGAAAATAGCCGTGAGATATTCCCCTAAAAAATCCCAGCCCCAACTACCTGTCAAATCTACTGAACACTGTAACAGTCATCCTTCTGTATCACTCACTACTGTTAATAATATTAATGAAATAAATTTAATTGCAATACCACGAAGGGAGTTATTTACTAAAACATGGCAAGTTCTCTACCTGATTTGGGACAGGTCACGGCATAATTTGGCTGGTGAGCGTTGCAATTTGGCAAGCTCTCTATTTCTATGCACTATAAAGTGCATTTCTTTTATGTATCTCTTCTGTCTACTTGGGTTTTGAGATAGAAAAGCTCTCTAGGTGAGGTACAGAAGAAATTAAAGGGATTGACCACCCAACTATAAAAACATAAGAGTACTTACCTTTTGTCCCCAGCTGTTGATTGCCTGGATCTAATCCCATGCAGGGCCGCGTCAGAACTTCAGAGTGACTGGCACCTTCATGTCATGGAGGTGCCAGTCAGTCTGAAGTTCTGACCTGGCCCCAGTGGGATTAGATCCAGGAAATCAACTGTGGGGGACAAAAGGTGAGTACTCTTATGTTTTTATAGTGACACTTGAGTAGATACACAAAAAGCAGCTGGGGGCTTCAGTTTTGAAAGTGAAAAGTAGCCCTTAAATCGGGTCCCTGAGCTCTGTTGTCATGGTTACTCTTAATATAGTGATGCCATATTCATATTTTATCCAAAATCGGGATGCCCCACGGTGTGAAACCCCCCAGGTCGCCCCATTCACTTACCTGTTTCCCAGTCCAATGGCGCATGCGCAAGCCGCAGCTGCATCCCCGCTATTCCTCTAGCAGGACGCGTGCCCATGCCAGGCATTTGTGAATGGCCTGCGTGGACATGCTCCCTGCTAGAGGGAAGCAGAGGATGCGGCCGTCAGCGCTTAAGGCAAATCACCTCTTCCCAGTCCTACGGCGCATGCGTGGCCACTTGTCCAATCAAAGCGCTCGGCAGCGGCTCTGAGCGTGCTGACTGAACGAACGGCCGTGCATGCGCCATAGGACTGGTAAGAGGTGAGTTGCCTTAGGCTATCTGGAGGGTTTCACGCAGCGGGGCACCGGGGGAAAAGACCAAAACCCAGGATAGTCAAAATCCTGGGTTTTGGTCCACTTTAAGCCATTGCAATAGATAAAACAGAAAAAATACTAACCTGGCCCCTGGCCTTTCACCTGCTCCCACAGTAGAAGCTGGGCACCTCTATCCGAGCTTCCACATCTGCTGAGCTGCATGGGGATGATGAGTGACAGTCTAATCGCCCAATCACAGCAGCAGTAGGGCCGCTGCTGCTGCTATGATTGAGTAACAAAACTGTCACTTATATACTCCAGCAGCCAGAGAGAAGCCTCATAGGTGTCTCACTTCTACTGTGACCAGGTGAGTATTTTGTTTTTCTTTTCATCAGGCTTCATTAGGGAGGGAGGGGACATTTTATTTAAAGCCACAGTCGCTTTAAACCGGACCGTCAGCATGATATAATGAAAAGCCCAAACCCTTAAAAAAACAGCATCTAAAATTAATATATTTTAAGTTTTTAGTCACTTACTTATTATTCTTTCCCCCACTGGGTTGCAACTCTGTTCTCTTCTTGACTCAGAAGCATTACGTACTGAGAAGAGGAGAGCAGGATAAAGTGCAGGGAGCGGGGTTATAGCTGTGCTTTGCACAGACAAAGCAGAGCTGGGGTCAGGGAAAGGACAGCAATCCCAGAATGTAGAGCGACACAGTCAGAAGACACTTCCTGTTTACAGGCTGCCTGATGCTCCATGAGCCACCATCTTGGATGTTTAAAGGCTCAGGAAATGCAGTAGATGCAGGTAGGATGATTTTTAATGTGAGCAATCTGTATGAACAGGGTATGGGAAACATATAAGATAGACTCTTATTCAGGGTGAAGGTCCGGATTAATGTGGGCAATCTGTATGTACAGGGTGTGGGAAACATATAAGATAGGCTCTTATTCAGGGTGAAGGTCCGGATTAATGTGAGCAATCTGTATGTACAGGGTGTGGGAAACATATAAGATAGGCTCTTATTCAGGGTGAAGGTCCGGATTAATGTGGGCAATCTGTATGTACAGGGTGTGGGAAACATATAAGATAGACTCTTATTCAGGGTGAAGGTCCGTATTAATGTGAGCAATCTGTATGTACAGGGTATGGGAAACATATAAGATAGGCTCTTATTCAGGGTGAAGGTCTGGATTAATGTGGGCAATCTGTATGTACAGGGGGAAACATATAAGATAGGCTCTTATTCAGGGTGAAGGTCCGGATTAATGTGAGCAATCTGTATGTACAGGGTGTGGGAAACATATAAGACTCTTATTCAGGGTGAAGGTCCGCTTTAAATCAGTATTAATATCTATAACTTCCCACTGACCTGATATGATTGTCCCAGTATTCGGAATCCCTCTCTACTTGCACATCCGCTGCTCCTTGCGTCCTCCATTCTAAGTGAGGATCCCGCTCCTCCTCTGATTTGCTCTTGGTAATGGACGTCTTCCAGTTCTGTTCCTTGGCGATGTTTGATGCGTAACCCGCCGTCGCAGCATCTACCAAAAATAAAGATGCATTGCTATAAGCTATCCCCAGCCAGCCAGCTACAGGTAAAATATAAGAGGCCATTGGAACATAATATACTTACCAAAGACAAGGCCATCTTCAACCATGTACCCCTGTGACGAGCGCCATAAAAAAAAAGACACTAAAGTGACAACTTATTAAAGTGCACAAGACTTTGCAACGCAAGCAGCCACTCGACTCTCTGATTACGCTTGGATCTGAAACTTTAGGGATTCGTTTCAGAAAAATGTGTTGTGACAGATGTGGGCAATAACAACAACTTGAATTCAGTTATCGGATAGAAATATGATTTCCAATGTCTTAGGTAGCATAGTGCTTAAGTGGACCAGAACCTGCGATTTCACTATTTAGGTCCATCCCCCTGGAACATAATGGTTTGGGATGCCCCGCTGCGTGAAACCCTACTAGTCGCCCGCTTTTCTTACCACGGATCTCGGGCCCTGCATGGCCACTGTAATGGCTGCCCACAGACGAGGAATGTAAGGGGTGCCGCGCGCTGAACGCGCGTGCGGCTAGGATTCCATTCAGCTTCTCCATCCATTGGAACGGTAAGAAAAGATACTGGCAAGGTTTCACACTGCGGGCATCCCGTTTTGGGACAGATTAAAACCCGGGATAGTGAAATCCTGGGTTTTGTCCACTTTAAGACAGTTAAGATGTACAGTGAATGCTTCGCAAAGTGAAGGGTTTAAATTCTGGCTTCTTTTTATTGTTACGTAAATGTATTGTTGGATTGTTGGGCTGGATTGTTATTGCATTATTTCTCCAGTAAGGTTAATATATAGAAACCAGGCAAAACCTCCCTGAGGACAAAGCTCCTGGCAGCGTTCTCGCGTCATGCCACCATCTTTCGCATCAGTCACAGTGAGGTTGCAATGAATGGAGGAGGGGGGCTGTGCACAGGCACCATGACTGGCAGGGACCATGACCAACAGTGAGCCCCTCATTCTCAGAAACCAGGAGGAGGAGCCGCCGTGGGGGAGAGTCTAATAAAGTTAGACGCGATGACGGCGAGTTACTTTTTTTAATTTTAAAACTGTATTCTTTATTTTTCTTTTCTATTCACAAATGCCTGGCGCGGGCATGCGCCCTGCTAAAGGTATAGCGGGGATGCGGCCGCAGCTCGTGCATGCACCGTTGGACCAGGAAACAAGGTAAGTGTATGGGACAGGAATGAATGAAATCTGAATAATATGAATGAAATATTACACACGTTTATTTGTACAGAACATTGTGACTTGTCAATAATGGAAACGCAGGACCTAGATGTCGCAAAATGTTTTTCATTGCTTCTTTTGGTTACAAATGTGTAATGAATACAACTAAAACCCAGCACACTGTAAAGTTTGTCCCCTTTGTTCCCTTCTTGTAACTGTATTGGTGAAACCCTAACCAGTGGCAGAAAAATACACCGCCAATCCTTTCAAGATGGAAAAAAGTCATAAAGTTGCTGTGCAGCACCAAAAAGATGGTGATACAAAGTGGCGCTCACTGGCGCTGGGATAATCTGCAGTTGGGTCCAACAGGCGCTGACATAGGCCGGTCAATGCCTAGCGCAACAATCAAAGCAAATTGGTTAGCGTTTGCAGCTGCAGCTTATAGCGCCATTTGAAGTCCACAGCGCAGTCCTGGACAAGATTAAAATGCTGGCGCTGCAAAACTGACGCTATAGCCACCAGAAAAATGCTAAACGGCACACATCATAAATAAGGCCCTGAGTATCCTCCCTCCATGTCCCTCGCCTTCAGTGAAGTCAGTAGTCACATGGTGGGTGGGATCTAACTTTCTCCTGTTAATGAATCACACCTTATTCTTAGTGAGGGGCTTCAGATCCGGGCCTAAGCTAAATCCAACCCGGATCTGGCTGATTCAGTTCGGTTTGCCCCATCCCTTGGAGCGCCCCCTGGCTCCCTGCCAAAGCTTGCCAAGATGCCGAGGAAGTGCCAATGTCCGTGCCTATATCATTTAGCAAATAGCTCTGATAGTCTGCAATTTGGGCCAGCGGACGCATCCCCAGCAGTGCGATTGCTCTCTTCCCAGCCTATCTGAATGGCTCCACAGCCCGAAGATGCAGGGGATGCGGTAGCTTGCACTTTTCCTTGAAGTCTATCAGAGCCATTTGCTGAATGACATAGGCACAGCAAATGGCTCCGATTGGACAAGAGCCCGCGCATGCGCTGTTGAACCGGAGAAAGGTGAGTTATTATGGGTGATCTAGGCCTTAAAAGTGGACCAAAACCCCAGATTTTGACTATCCTTGGTTTTAGTCCTTTCCCCACCAGGGCAACCTGATCGGGGATGCCCACTGTGTGAAACCCCCCAGGTCGCAGAAACCAACTCATCTCATCCTGGTCCTACGGCTCATGCGCGGCCGCTCGTCCAATCAGCTCGCTGGGATACTAGGGGGATAGCGGGGATGGGGCTCCCGCATGCACCGTTGGAATGGGAAAGAAGGTAAGTGTATGGGCAACCTGGGGGGTTTCACACAGATTTTGGATGCCCTGGGGGGAGGGAATCGATCGATATAGATTCCTGGGGCAATCACTGTGGGTTTTGGTCCACTTTAAACCTTATAAAGTGGACCAAAACCCGGAGTTTTGACTATCCCGGGTTTTGGTCCTTGCCCTGGTGTGTGAACCCCCCCCCCCCCCCCCCCCAGGTCGCCCAATAAACTCATCTTTGCCTGGGCCTACGATGCCCAGGCTTCCATCCAATCAGAGCGCTTGTCTGCACTAGTCAAAATCAGCCAAGAATGAGCTTAGGGCTGAGTCTTGTCGAGAAGAGCCAAGGACGCTGTCGGCGGCATCCTTGCTACCCTCTAACAGGGTGTGTACCAGCCCAGCCATGGCTGCCACAGGACAGCTGATAGCGGGAGCCCTTGTATCGGGGGATCTGAATCTGAATGCCCTGGGGGGGATCAGGTGGCCCTGGAGCCTTTTAGACTCCAGGTCCAATTTTGGTCCACATTAAGCTTGATATGATTCTCCAAAACCACACCTCTAAACAGATGTAAACTCCATGCTTTGTGCTGATGGGGGCGCACCACAAGACAAGTGTAAAAATGAAAGGTCCTATATGACCAAATTGCTCAATATGGTGCCAAAGAAGCATAAAGAGATGCTCCGCCTAATAGCGGCTAATATTTTTATTTATGGTCAGTATGTGCCACGTAAATACTTTCCTAATTAGGGAAGCATTCTTTCCCACGAGTATTTCTTGCAGTGGTGTAGCTAGGCTTTCTGGCACCCGGGGCAAAGATTCGAAAATGTGCCCCCCCACCTGTGCTCAGGCCCCTTTTTGGCACTGCCTGACCTGCTGCACCCGGGGCATGTGCCCCTGATTTCTTGTGTGTGACACTGCTCGGGCGTCTGATTTGGTTTCTCATTTTGGTTCCGCCATTGTTAACCTTGCTGGGACTTGCAGTTCCCCAGCAGGAGCCGCTTGCCCCTATCCACATCTATAAAGAAATCCCATGGCAGCCCTCCTTCCCCTGTCTCATCTCACATGGCACTCCGGGGGGCACCCCCCTGACCTGCTGCACCCGAGGCACATGCCCACCCCTAGCTATGCCCCTGATTTCTTGTATAAGACACTGCGCTAGCGTCTGATCTGGCTTCTCATTTTGGTTTCACCATTGTTAACCTTGCTGGGACTTGCAGTTCCCCAGTAGGAGCCGCTTGCCCCTATCTACATCTATGAAGAAATCCCATGGCAGCCCACGCCCCTGCCCGTACCCCTCCTTTTCCCTGTCTCATCTCACATGGCACTCCAGGGGGCACAGCGCATTACGCCAGCTTCCAGGACGCGCTCCTGAGCGGCGTCCAAACCCTGCCCGATCACACCGCAAATATTTGTGTGGAATGTTTGCTTTTTTCGTTTTACAAAGGAAATCTCAAGGTTAGCGGCTGGGCGGCAGACCTAAAAAACATGGCGATAAAACGTGTGTGGACAGGGACCCGGAGCTGCGCTGACGGAAGAATCGGGCCAGAATCAGCGGCGTGATTTCTAAACGCTTGCGATGTTTTATCCCCGGCTGTCATGGGATGGCAGCGAGCAATCGCACCCCGCATACCTGATATGATCCTTCTAAGCATCAACCCCGTGGCTTTCAGAATTCGCCTTTTGGCCCTAGAGCAAACTTTTCACTGTCCCTCCCCCAATGGTCGTTCAAATCGTCAGCTATATGATACAAGAGGAAATGGTGACCTGTTGCCCATAGCAACCAGTTGGGTTCTTGTTCCTTCTTCATAGTACGTTACAGAAGCTTGCTAGTTGGTTGCTATGGGTAACGGCTTCCACTATAGGCAAGGAGCTGTCCCAGTGCTGATAGGCTCAGACGCTGGCGGTGCTGATAGGCTGCTTGCAGTCACATGGGCGAGCCGCCCTGTGCAGCCTATCGGCGTGGCCAGTAGCTGATGCTGGCCCTGGAGGCTGATAGGCTGCTCCATGGCAACCATAGAAGATGACCTGGAAGCAGTGAGTATCTGGGCGGTCGTTTTATTGATTTATACGAGGCGACACGCATGTGGGGCAGCCCGGGTCTCACAGCCCCGCTGCCATATATATTTTACACAGGAACTATGGTCATTTTTGACCATAGTTCGAAGATGTATTCCGCACCACACAATAAATAAATAAACAAATAAGGATCAATATCCTGTGATTGGAAACTATTGTTCACTAAAATAAGCCAAATAGCACCAAATCACAGCACCCCCTCCACAGCAATTAGTACATTCAACAAAATTTCATGAATTCATATATATTCATATTTATGGGACTGGCTCTTGGCACTGACATTTTTGGGGAATATCCCGGGGATCCGCACTTAGGTGATGTGCTTTTTGTTATTTAAATTGTTGTTTTTTGCACTACTGCGCATTCTTCATCTTGCCACATTATCTGGTTGGATTATATAGGATTGGTAATTGCACTTTATATACGTTGCACAATACCTTGCGCATTTTGCATTTACACTTTATATAACTGGATTAATTCATTTTTATATTTTTCATAAACTTTTTGGGATATTTTTTTTTTACTTTGGATGTAATTGAGATTATGGATCCTCTAGGGATACCCCATAAAATGGATTGTTTGTGATATATGTTTTTTTATTGTATGTCTTTATGTGATTTTTAATGGGTAGCATGTAATAAATAAATATGAATTCATGAACTTTTGTTGAATGTACTATTGCTGTGGAGGGGGTGCTGTGATTTGGTGCTATTTGGGTGATTGCTGGATTCACCATTAAACATTACTTGGCTTACTGTTGACTAAAGTTCCTCTTTAAAGTGCAAGCCACAGGATTTTTTTTTTTTCATTTTACTATAGCAGTAGTCTACAGCGCCCCCTGCAGGAGACCAGCCTAGGCACAAGCCTAACGTTGCCTAATGGGAAATATGGCCCTGCCAATGACATTTGGTCATCAACTTTTTTGCACACATAGGAATGCGTCTTCTGCATTTAAACTATCTGTGGCAGTGAGAACAAATACAAACCCACCAGTGAACAGTGCACACGTGTCCAGTGCTAGGCATAGGCAGGCTTATCATTTCTGGGGACAAAGTTGTGTCTGTGGCACTATTCAAAGGCATTTTTATATAAGAAAATACAATGTTAAAGAGGAACAAAACCCAAAGTTTTCAACATCTCTCCCCTGTTCCTTAATGCATCCACATCTCCACCCTGCACCCCATCTCTGCCCTGTTCCTCACTGCACCCCCATGTCTGCCCTGTTCCTCGCTGCACCCCCATGTCTGCCCTGCTCCCTATCTTTGCCCTGTCCCCCACTGCACCCCATCACTGCCCTGCTCCCCAATGCACCACCATCTCTGCCCTGTTCGCGAATTCACCACCATCTCTGCCCTGCTCCCAATGCACTCCTATCTCTGCCCTTCTCCCCAATGCACCGCCATCTCTGCCTTCTCCCCATCTTTGTCCTGTTCCCCACTGCACCCCATCACTGCCCTGCTCCCCAATGCACCACCATCTCTGCCCTGTTCATCACTGCAACCCCATCCCTGACCTGCTCCCCAATGCACCTCCATCTCTGCCCTGCTTCCTATCTCTGCCCTGTCCCCCACTGCACCCCATCACTGCCCTGCTCCCTATCTCTGCCCTGTCCCCCACTGCACCCCATCACTGCCCTGCACCCCATCACTGCCCTGCTCCCCAATGCACCACCATCTCTGCCTTGCTCCCCAGTGCACCACCATCTCTGCCCTGTTCGCCAATTCACCACCATCTCTGCCCTGCTCCCAATGCACCCCTATCTCTGCCCTGCTCCCCAATGCACCACCATCTCTGCCCTGCTCCCCAATGCACCCCTATCTCTGCCCTGCTCCCCAATGCACCACCACCTCTGCCCTGCTCCCCAGTGCACCACCATCTCTGCCCTGCTCCCCAATGCACCACCATCTCTGCCCTGCTCCCCAATGCACCCCCATCTCTGCCCTGCTCCCCAATACACCCCGATCTCTGCCCTGCTCCCCAATGTACCCCATCTCTGCTCCTGCTCTTTTCTGCATTGTGCACCCTGCAGAGTCCTGGGAGGCCCATGCAATTGCATGGGTTGTGTGGTGGCAAAGCACTTTAGGGGGGTTAGGTGCCGTGCTCAAGAGCCAGTCAGCCAGGAATTGAACTTGGCATCTAGGCACAAGATCTGTTTCTTAACCACTAGGGCTATGGCTTCCCCAACAAGTGTGTGAAACATGCTGTGAATTTTCTTATACTGAATACTGAATGCCTCTGCAGGATAATCAACTAATGCACGCCCAAAAAGTAAGCAGACGTGCACAGCCGCAACCTTAACCACAGCCGCAGCCATTGTTTCAGCGCCTCTCCTGAAACGCTCTGCGCCGCTGCAGCTGCTCCTTTTTATAGCGAATTTACTTTACACATTATAATACAATTGATTGGAAAGTCTACAAAGAAAAGAGCGTTATTGATCGACGATTGATCTCCTGTACGAGAACGCTGAGAGCTTCACCTCTGTCAATAACACACTGCTAAATCTGTCACTTAAAGGGGAATCTCAGTCCATATGTAAAGGGCACCTGCAGTGTAGTGTGGAGCGTCAAATTTGGACCAAAGCTACATTTTGGACCGTTTTGCTAATTTGGTTCAAAAGTTTGCTTATTTTGGGCCAACTCCCTGTTTTGGTAAAGAAAAACAAATGCAGATAATTTGTCTTGGTTGCTATAAGCAAATATTTTTCAAAGCAATAGAAGACAGAACAAATGCTAGAGATCCCCTTTAACACGAAAATTTATTTTTACAGGAAAAACAACAACCACAAGGGCAATATGTAACCTGGACTCTTAAGTGAGGATGCATATGAGCAGCTCTTTAATATCAGTAATAACAGCACAAGAAAAGCCACCTTGACATGAATTGCAAACTTATGTCTCATTAGAAAATTATTAAAGTGGACCTAGACCCAATAACAGCTAAGTTGTAATTTAAGTAGTTATTGAAGGGGCCCCACAGCCTGCCCTTGTCTTGGCAGCCTATATCAAGGGACTTTATCGCATGATCTTGGTGGCAGTGATGTCAGTCAAGGCTTGGAGGTACAATTCTACACCAAAACAATGGAACATTTTAAACCTGCCACTCGGAAGATATACATATTTTTTGCTTACTTGTATACTGTACAAACAATGAGCAATGTTTCACTTGGCCATACAATGCTGCAATTCAGCTAACAGAGACTATTTAACATATATTGCAATGCATATATATAATTTGGGAAGGCAGGGCAGGGCAGTTCCGTCTGTGCCCAGGCCCTATTATTACTATGCATGCCAGTGTGCTATGCCCAAGCCCTATTATTACTATGCATGCCAGTGTGCTATGCCCAAGCCCTATTATTACTATGCATGCCAGTGTGCTATGCCCAGGCCCTACCCATACTATATATGCCATTGTGCTATGCCCAGGCCCTACTACTACTATGCATGCCAGTGTGCTATGCCCAGGCCCTACCCGTACTATATATCCCATTGTGCTATGCCCAGGACCTACTCTTACAGTGTGCTATGCCCAGGCCCTACTATTACTATGCATGCCAGTGTGCTATGCCCAGGCCCTTCTCGTACTATATATGCCATTGTGCTATGCCCAGGCCCTACTACTACTATGCATGCCAGTGTGCTATGCCCAGGCCCTACTCGTACTATATATACCATTGTGATATGCCCAGGCCCTACTCTTACAGTGTGCTATGCCCAGGCCCTACTATTACTATGCATGCCAGTGTGCTATGCCCAGGCCCTACTCGTACTATATATGACATTGTGCTATGCCCAGGCCCTACTCTTACAGTGTGCTATGCCCAGGCCCTACTATCACTATGCATGCCAGTGTGCTATACCCGGGCCCTACTATTACTATGCATGCCAGTGTGCTATACCCAGGCCCTACTCATACTATATATGCCATTGTGCTATGCCCAGGCCCTACTCATACTATATATGCCATTGTGCTATGCCCAGGCCCTACTCATACTATATATGCCATTGTGCTATGCCCAGGCCCTACTATCACTATGCATGCCACCGTTTGCCTGTCCAGACATTGTTTTACTTGTGTTTATAAAAACATTGCAACATTTTAAACATTCCTGTAGAAAGAGTCAGTTTTACTTTTTCTGTATACAAACAATCAACAGTGTTTCACTTGGCTGTACAATGTAACAATTCAATATGGAGAAATGTAAAGTCATGCACTTGGGGAGTAATAATCTGATGTCCTCTGGGGAGCTGCTTCCAAGGCCACGAGGATATTATAATGCATTAATAGAGGCATGAAAACACAGGACAGGTGAGTAATTTTGCCTCTTTATAAGGCACAGATGCAACCTGACCTGGAATATGCCATCCAGTTGTGGCACCATTTCATAGCAAGAACGCTTTGATTATATGGAAAGGACGCAGAGGACAGCCTCCAAACTGCTAAGGGGAATTAAGGATCTGGGGGTACTGGTAAATCACAAGCTAAATAACAGCATGCAATGCCAAGCAGCTGCTTCCAAGGCCACCAAGATATTATCATGCATTAATAGAGGCATGGAATCACGGGACAGGTGAGTAATTTTGCCCCTTTACAAGGCACTGGTGAGCCCTAACCTGGAATATGCCGTCTAGTTCTGGGCACCATTTCATAGCAAGGATGCTCTGATTATATGGAAAGGGAGAAGAGGAGAGCCACCAAACTGATGAGGGGGATGAATGATCTTAGTTGTGAAGAAATATTACAGGAATTATGGGCCTTATTTAGGAAACTCTAGCGCCATGTTGCAGCAGGTCTATTTCTGCTGCAGCCGGTGGCATCCGTATTAAGGAAAAAATGAATAGCACCTCTCATAGTGCCATATAGTGTCCCATGTATCAGCAGTGCTGGGAATTATGTGAGCGCCAGCATTGTGTTCCTGACAATACCACATTACATCATTCGCACACGGGGCTGTGTCATTCTTCCATAAGCTTCAGTTAGGCTTCTCGTTGGCATTTTTTGACATTTTTGTGCGCTTGGTTGTGACACGGAAACTCTGTCCTGTTTGGAATGTTTTTTTTTTTAATCATTTTCTGCACTTAGGTTATGTCTGCTAACTAGTGTCATTCATGTTTCCTTAATGTCATTCCATGTGTTTGCACATTGTCACTGTGCTGCCATCCTTTATTAAATGGCTTTTTTTCCATTGCAACCTGGCGCTGTATGCCTGAGTGTCCTGGTTTAAGAGCGCCAGTGCAGGAGCTGTGATTTTTTTAGGTTAAATACAATGGTTTTCAGGCGCTCCCACCCCGGCGCTTCCTGTCGCTATCTCCATAGGACAAAAAAAAAACTGCGCCACAGGCAAAGCCTATAACTTTCAGTGCCAAACACCAGAGTGCCAGCTGCCTGCAGTTGCGGCTGGGGCGCCAAGAGCGTCTCTTAGAAGACGCTCAAGTGGCGCTATTATAAAACTGGGCTTCCCAAATATTTAGTCTTGGGAGGAGACGTCTGCCTGTGGCCGCAATTGCGGCTTGGGGGAGCGAGAGCGCCTCTCAGAAGACGCTCGAATGGCGCTATTATTAAACTGGGCTTCCCAAATATTTAGTCTTGAGAGGAGACATCTAGGAGGGGACTTGTATAAATATATAAATGGCCAATACAAAAAATATGGGGAAAAGCTATTTTATGTAAAATCCTCTCTAAAGACAAGACGAGTCTGGAGAAAGATTCAATTACCAGAGGTGAATAGCATTCTTTACCATAAGAACTCTAAATCTGTGAAATAGCCTCCTACATAAGTTTGTTACAGCATCAACAGCTGGCAGCTTTAAAAAAAGGATTAGATGCTTTTTCTAGAAAAAAATCACATTAACAGTTACTATGAGTGATTATCTATAAATAGCTAAAAAATATTAATAATAGTTATATTAGTTATAATAATAATTATCTATTTCCTCAACCCCATCCCTTGGTCGACCTTGATGGACAGATCGTCTTTTCAACGTATTAACAGTGTAACTATGTTCCGGTGACTATGTAATTCGGCTAAGGTAGGGGTAGAGGCTGATGCATTTGAGGGGGAGCATTTGGAGGGGCACAGTCTCCGTTCCCTTTCTTTTCATCATAGGCTCGGACTGGCACAGGGTAAACACCTGGTGGAACTCAGGATCATTTTCCAAATATACAGAATTAGGAAAGCCAGGAATGAGGCAACAGGTTGGTATGATTGGGTTGATGGGCAAGGGTAACCTATCAGAAAGGGACGGCTTCTGAAATGATGAGTAACATGCACTGGTGCAGAAATCGAGACAAAATTCAAAAGTGCACCTGTCATCAATCTGCCTGAACATCCTGAGAGCAGGTTAACGTTAAGCCTCATAACTGGAAAGTAGTGGAGCTCGTCTTACCTGACTTGACAGAGCAGTGGATGTGAGCTTTGGATTCAAAGAAGACCCAATCGAAGCCGGCCTCCACCGCCAGCCGGGCCAACATTCCGTATTTATTGCGGTCTCTGTCCGAGGTGGTGATGTCCACCGCTCGCCCCTCGTAATGTAACGAATCATCGTGGTGATGGCCGTCCTCATCCCAGCCCTCGGTCACCCGCAGCTTGATGCCGGGCCACTGGTTCATGACAGAGATGGCCAAAGAGTTCAGGCGGTCTTTGCAGCGCTGCATAAAAGCAAGAGAGGAGGTCATCATGGAAGCTGGGAGGTGCGTCAATCCTTATTAAACTATTAAACTATAGAAAAACATGTATTTTTCAGGCCGATTCATTGCTAACACCAGGTAGCGACAGATGAGCGTCTGTAGCGTGGATTTCAGAGCGACTGCTAGTAGTCGCTGTGCTCGGCCGTGGATCTTTGTTTCAGAGCACCTCAGTCACTGGCCGGCATTGATAAAAATGATGTGTGTGTCGCAATACTACGCTGTATGGGAGCGTAGTGCAACCGACTCACACCACATTCATAAAAAAAACAGCCTCAAACAGCGCCGGTGCTCAAAATCATGTAGTTGTAGCCCAGAGCGCCAGAAGCTGTGTGATTAAAGTCTGTTTAGGAACATGTATCCTCTAGTAACAAAGCGAAAACATGTGGAATGACATTGTTATTACATTGTAACATGAACACTTTAATACCAGACATGTAAGGACAATTCTGCATAAAAATTATTAATCCAAAAAGTTTTCAAAAATATAATTTTCTAGGCCAGAATACAAGTCAGAAAGTTTTGAGTTTAAAAAAAATAAATAAATAAAATTGGGATCAGGAAAGGGATTTAAAGTGGACCGTCACCCATGGGTGATCGGCCCGGGAATCTATAAGATTCCCGGGCCGATCACCCCCCTCACCGCGGGACATCCGAGATCGGGATGTCCCGCGGTGAGGGACCCCCCCCAAAACCCCAAAAGAACTCACCCGATCCGCCGCCGCCTCCCGCGCACTCCCGCGCACTCCTCTAGCCGTGCGCGCGCCCGCGCCGGCCGCTTGTGAATGGCCGGCGCGGGCGCGCGCACTGTCAGAGGGGCACGCGGGAGGCGGCGGCGGACGCGCTGCCTTGTCCGCCGCTTGTCCGTGGGAGCGTGGTGAGGTGAGTTTGGGGGTTTCTGGGGGGTTTTACACAGCGGGGCACCCCTAATCGGGGTGCCCCCCTGAAGTGGACCAAAACCCAGGATAGTCAAAATCCTGGGTGTTGGTCCACTTTAAGGATCGTCCATAGAAATGTATGGGAGAGCGCCAGGTAGCAACAGGTAAGACGTGGCGCTCTGCAAGGCTGATTGCCAATGCTGTACGATGAGCCTGGGATAATGATGAATCGGACGCTACATGGCATTGCTCACCAGATTCGGCTTCATAAATGTGTAATTGCGTGCCGTCTACGGCGTTCACCTGACGCTACCTGGTGCTACCTGCCGCTTTACAGGCACTACCTGGCGCTATCCCTTCATGAATAAGTCCCCAAGCTTTTTGTAACCCCCAACCGCCCCTCCCCGCCTGTGCTAAGCCCAGCCTGGGCAATAAAATAACATCTCGTCTGATTGCCAAAAACCTCCCCTGATAGGGGCGGGGCTTTGCATGGCAGATGTGGAGTGACAGTTGGGCTTGAGTGACAGGCCAGTACAGACACACTGCTGCATGTGATTGGGTGACTGACCTGTCACTCAAGGTCCCAGCCTCAGCATTTGTGAATGGCCAGCGCGGGGCACGCTCCCTGTTAAAGGGTAGTGGGGGATGCGGCTGCTTGTCCAATCAGCATGCTTGGATCCGCTCGCATTAGACGAGCTCCTGGACGAAGGGGCTCGAGCGGATCCGAGTGCGCTGATTGGACGAGCGGCCGTACGTGGGCCATAGGACCTGGGAAGAGGTGAGTTCATTCAGGCGACCAGGGCCAAGGACCAAAACCCAAGATAGCCAAAATCCTGGGTTTGGGTCGACTTTAATATGGCGGTACCAACACCCACACCAGTTAGCAGTGAAACTGATGTTGGTTCCCTTTAAACCTTACTATATTGTGTGTGAGTGGATAACCCGTGCTCTCCCTCTATAGAACAGTGACATTCAGCAATGCCTTAAAGGAGCCACAGCACTCAACCCTGTTAGCTTACAGACCAACCTACAGTCTGTCTCTAAACTTGGTTAAAAACAGAGGACTCGGTCACATACATCTGCAGAAGTATAATAAAGCTGCACCACCAAGCGCCAAGGTGTATCTGTGAGGTGCTGTCCTAACTCTAATCTCTGTGAGCCCCATTTGGGACATACAGTGCAATAGATAAATTGGGAGCAGGCTTACCTGAGGTTGCCCTAAACCTCAAGTGCAAGCCATGGGGTGGAAGGGTCAAAGACCTTGCAATACAGCCCAGACCCCCACACCCCATGTGCCGGCACAAATTCAAAAGAAACAAAGGAGGGGTGGCAGCCGCTCAGACCATTCTATAACTAACCTGGGAGGTGCACGTTAGCAGGGCAATTAGGATACACAAGTCTTAAAGGAGCCACATCACTCAACCCTGTTAGCTTGCAGACCAACCTAAAATCTGTCTCTAACTTTTTAGGGTGGGAAAGTTGTTAAATGAAGCCATGTCCCCTCATTGAGGGATGGGTAGGGGATAGGGTGTAACATTTACAACAATAGAAACACTTTGAATAAGAGAATGAATCATTTATTGAGGCAGATCTGCATGTTACACCTCAAAAAGGGACAAATGAGAACGAGGGACAGGGGGACATGTACTCAAAAGAGGGACAGTGCCTCCAAATCAGGGACAGCTGGAAAGTATGGAAAAATGGACAGCGCAGTGTTTTCTATCACATAGTGCACCATCCCTTTTGGAGATGGGGGCCCCTTAGTACATTATCCTAATCCAGCCTGGTCCCCGTCTCCTATTCCTGGCCCCCTGTATCAGTGGTTGCCCTTCCTTCCATATACAGGGCGTTGTACCTCCAGACACACGTCAGGAAACCTTACCCCCCGATCCGCGCACTTTACCGTCTGCGTCCCCTCTGCCGGAAAGCTTTTTGGCGAGCTCCGGGCCTGGACACATATAGGAGGCCCATTCAAGATCGGTATCGAGCCTGACGCCAGAATGGCCGAGCAAAGGGGGGAAAAAGCGACGGTGGCCTGTGCTTCCCAGGAGCCTGCTGCAGTCTGATTGGCCGGGGTGGGGACGTCGCACGTTGCTCTTGATTCATAGGAGTAAACACCGAGGATCACAAGTGGTACAGTTCTGGGGCACAAACCGCGTTTGTCTGGCCTAAGCGGGCGCTCGCTGCACATTTTTCACTCGCTACCAGTGAAGAGTGGCGCTGTGCGTCTCCCATCTGGCCGCGCTGTCCTGGAGTTACCCTGGCCACAAGCGCTAACCACACTGCAGACGTTTCATTCACCATCCGTTTGCTTTCCTTGGATATTTCCCGGATAAGATAACGCCTGACCCCCTTTCATGTTTCCACGTCGTATTTCTTCTTCTTTGCGACTAGAAGAGAACAAGTGTACAGGCACGTTTCTGCGCTGTTACCCACTGGGACAGTGTTGGACTGGCGCACCAAAGGACCAGGAGATTCTCCGGTGGGCCCCAGGCTCTAACCCTAGACTTGTTGGACTCTAGCAGGCTGATTCATTATTAACGCCAGGTAGCGACAGATGAGCATCTGTAGCAAGCATTTCAGAGCGCCCGCTAGTAGTCGCTGTGCTCTGCCGTGGTTTGCTAGTTCAGAGCGACTCAGTCGCTGTGCGGCATTGATGTATACATTGTGGGGAGTTGCTATATGACCAGTACAGCGCTGTATGGGAGCGACTGGTCAGTAAGACCGACTCACAGCATATTCATCTAAAAAACAGCCTCACACACCACCGGCGCTCAAAAATGCTTCGCTGAAGCCCAGAGCGCCAGAGGCTGTGTGATTAAAGGCTGTTTCCACCAGTAACAAAGCCAAAACATATGGAATTACATTGTTATAACATTGTAACATGAACACAATAATGCTAGACCTGTAATATCAATTCTGCATAAATATTTAAAATGAAAAGAAAAAAAAGAAAAAATGGCTTTTTCAAGGCCAGGAAAGATCACAACATTATTTGAGAATTAAAAAAAATAAAATAAATAAAACTAGAAGAGAAATAAAAGAACGTCCATTTAAATGTATGGGAGAGCGACAGGTAGTGAGAGGTAAGACGTGGCGCTCTGCAAGGCTGAACGCCGGCGCTGTAAGCTGAGGCTGGGATAATGATGAATCGGACGCTACATGGCGTTATCCTAGTCGCTCAACAGATTCTGCTTGATAAATGTGTAATTGCGTGCCGTATCCGGCGTTCACCTGTCGCTACCTGTCATTTACAAGGCACTACCTGTCGCTATCCCTTCATGAATAAGGCCCTCGGTGGTAAGAACAGGGCTGGATTATGATGGGGCCTCCACCACTTACCCTGCAAAGGGGGCCTTCACCAGCCTTTGGGTTATGGTCTGGTTCAGGAGGCTTTTCAGTCTTTGGTCTGAGGGGCCAGCAACTATTGGTGGCAGTGGGGGCCTCCCGCGCCTGGGCAGCCAAAGCCACCACAGCGCAGGATGGAGAGTCTAGACGTCAGCAACGCTACAGTAATGGGTGCATGCAGAGCTGTCACTGCACATAAGCTACAAAAACAAAACCTGCACAAAACCCCAACCTAAATAAATATACGGGCAGGCTGATTCATTACTAACACCAGGTAGCGACAGATGAGTGTCTGTAGCAAGGATTTCAGAGCGACTGCTAGTAGTCACTGTGCTCCGCCATGGATCTTTGTTTCAGAGAGCCTCAGTCGCTGGCCGGCATTGATGTGTGAGTCGCAGTACTACGCTGTATGCGAGTGAACGGTAGCGCCAGCTCAGTGCGACTGTCTCCACATTCATCAAAATAACAGCCTCAAACATCGCCGGCGCTCAAAATCGGGTCGTTGTAACCCACATCGCCAGAAGGTGTGTGTTTAAAGTCTGTTTTTGAACATGTATCCACTAGTAACAAAGCGAAAACACATGGAATTACATTGTTATTACATTGTAACACTTTATTACCAGGCCCACAGCTGGGTGCTAATCCTCCATACATGTAACACTACTAACCAACAAACCTGCACAGGATGCACACCAGCTCCCAATAAATCAAATTGTATTCATGAATTTATAATGACAAAGTTCTCACACACAAGGACAGATTAAAAACCTTTAAAAACATAAACACAACACAAATAATATGAGGTGTGGATGCAGGGAGATGGACCTTAAATACATATATTCATATAAATACCAATTACAATTTGATCAATAAGTTACCATGATTAATATGTCATACAAAATATAAATATATAAATATATATATATAAGAAGACAACCATAAATATAAATATCATGACTATATATAAAACAACACCACTTTGAAAAACTGTTTAATCCAATAAAGAACTAACCTACCTATGAACCGGATCAGTTAAATCTAACTAATATGTATCACTATAGGCCAACAATGTTACAAATAATAATAAAATAACCATCAATCACAAACAACCCATGACCACAATTAATACTAAAAACAAAGTATATGAATCATAAACACATCATTAATCATGGTAAAATGCAAACAAATAGATCAAAAGATACACCCAAGATCTCACTTGCAACCAACACCTCACAAGAGTCACGCGTTCCGTGGGCAACCTCCCACTTCCTCCGTCACTGCACATAAGCCACTAAGCACAGCCGCTGGCAGCTCGATGCAGGGAACCAGCCGGGCGACTACACTACCCCCCACCCAGAATGGCAAAGCAGGAGTTCCCGAGCAGCACGCACCCGCACAAGGGGGGCACAAGGGACTCCATCTGAGGTTCCAGTAAGTAGGCGGGTGCCAGACAACCACCAATCACTTACTTGGCTGGACTATTATTTTATACTGTATCTAGGGCCTCCACCAGATTTTGTGCCCAGGGGCCTCCACCACACTTATTCCGGGACTAGGTAAGAAAACGATCTTGAGGGCTGCAGGTTTGATGCACGCCCAGGGAAATGACTGAAGTGCACTTTAGCAAGGCGTCTAACCCAGAGGAGTAGCTAGGCTTTCTGGCATCCAGGGCAAAGATTCAAAAAGACTCCCCCCCCCCCCCCCCGTGCTCAGGCCCCGCTTTGGCGCCCCCCTGACCTGTTGCACCCACTGGCACGTGCCCCCCTCACCTACACCCCTGCCTAACCGCCCCAACTCCTCCCCATTGTTCCGAGCATTCCAAGTTTTGTTCCTCTTTAAAGTGGACCAAAACCCAGGATTTTGACCATCTTGGGCTTTGGTCCTTTCCGTGAAACCCCCCAGATCACCATAGCCAACTCACCTCTTCCCAGTCCTATGGCGCATGCAGGGCCGCTCGTCCAATCAGTGCACTCGGAGCCGCTGACGTCGTCTAAGCTTCGTCTAAGGCCAGCGGCTCCGAGTGCACTGACAGCCGCATCTCCCGCTTCCCTCTAACAGGGAGCGTGCCCATGCCGTCCATTCAGAAATGCCTGGCAGGGATGCGGCCACAGTTCCTGGACCGGGAAGCAGGCTAAGTGTATGGGGCGACCTGGGGGGTTACATACAGCGGGGCATCCTGATTTTGGATGCCCCGGGGGGGGGAAATCAATCGGCCCGGGAATCTTATAGATTCCTCAGGGCCTCCAAAGTTTCTCTTTAAGAAGCATCAGCACCACACACCGCTACTTTTTTGGACTAAGCAACACTCAGTGTCTGACTTAAAGTTGACCAAAACCCAGGATTTTGACTATCCTGGGTTTTGGTCCTTGATGTGTGAACCCCGCCCCCCCCCCCCCAGGTCGCCAAAACAAACTCACCTCTTCCCGGTCCTACGGCGCATGCACGGCCGCTCGTCTAATCAGCGCGCTTGGATACCCTGACGTCCCTTCGTCTAAGGCGAGGGGCTCCAAGCGTGCTGATGCTACCTGCTACCCTCTAACAGGGAGCCTACCCACGCCGGCCATTCACAAATGCCTGGTGCGGGAATGCGCCCTGTTAGAGCACATGTGCAGCGCATGCGCAGTTGGACCCGGAAAAGAAGGTGAGTGTATGGGCGACCTGGGGAAGGGGTGGGAATTGATTGGCCTCACCGTGGGTTTTGGTCCACTTTAAAGAAAAAAAATGGCAGCGGCGATGCAGCAGCCGTCTTATTTAACACTAGGGACAAATATGACGCAGCGCCGGGTGCTCTGGCTGAAGCAGCGCCAGTTGTAACCTGACGCTGTAGGTCAAGACCCCTTAATGCACAATGGGCAGAACTGGATTGAAGTGTTTAATGCTTATAATTAATATTACACACGTTTATTTGTACAGAACTTGCATTGGGACTTGTCAGTAATGGAAACGCAGGATCTAGATGGGCCAAAATCTATTTTTGGGAGGTTATTAAAATTGATTTTAAAGTGGACTAACACCCAGGGGTGATCACCTCACTCACCGCGGGACATCCGAGATCGGGTGAAACCCCCCCAAAAAAACCCAAACTCCTTACCTCATCCGCCGCCGCCTCCGCCGCTGCCTCCGCCACCGCCTCCCGCGCGCCCCTCTAGACGTGCGCGCGCCCGCCGAGAGTGACGCGCGGGAGACGGCGGCGGACGAGCCCCTTGTCCGTCGCTGTCACTCTGCTTGTCCGTCGGCGGGGATTGGACGCCGCGGCCACGTGGGAGCGGGGAGAGGTGAGTTTTTGGGGGTTTCTGGGGGGTTTCACACAGCGGGGCACCCCCGATCGGGGTGCCCCGCCAAAGTGGACCAAAACCCAGGATAGTCAAAATCCTGGGTGTTGGTCCACTTTAATGGGTTCTTTTGCTTAACAATGTGTAATTTGATCAACAACAACTAAAACGCAACCTAAACGCTCTGTGAAGTTTGTCCCCAGCAGTGATATCTTGTAACTGTAATGATGCAACTCCAACCCACGCTGCAAAAATACAGCGCCAAAGAATTCAAGGAGGAAAAGATTCATAAATATGCCGGGGAGCGATGAAAAAACGTCAGTACAAAGTGGCGCTCACTGGCGCTGGGAGGTTGGCGGGTCCAACAGGCGCTGACATAGGCCGGCCTATACCTAGTGCAACAATCAAAGCTAATTAATCGGGTTCTGCGCAGCGACTGCTAGCGCCAATGTGGTGCACAGCACCAGATGGTGGCGCTCCAAAGCTGGCGCTATAGTACAGATACTAAATGCCGCACATCATAAATAAGACCCATAGTCTCTCTCTTCCTACATCTTTTTCCCCCAGAGTCGGGCTTTAATAGAGCAGACATGGGAGGTGCTGCATGTGGTCACCTTACGTTCAGCAACTGATCTAATACACAGGATGCCACTTATACATCAATCAATACAACACATTAAACGATCGGCTTCAGGAGGTGAACACCGGGCCGGCCTCCGGCTGCTTTGCTATATTTAGAGACATATTGTGACCTGACTGCGCCTAACTCTCCGAGACTGAAGCTTGCCATACATTGGCCAATCAGCTCAGCCAATCATTGGACAATGGAGGCAACACTATGGGGGTTATTTAAGAAGGGATAGCGCCAGGTAGCGCCTCGTAGCGGCAGGTAGTGTCTGGTGAGCGCCTCTAACAACGCCATGTAGCGTCACATGTATTATTACAGGCGGCTCAGCGTATAGCACCGGCGCTCTAGCTTCCAAAGCACCGGGTATTACCTTTCGCTCAGTGTCGCTCTCCTATACATTTCAATGGCCGTTCATTTGCTTGTGTTTAAACAGCGTGTTTGACAATTTTATTTTTGTTTTTTTTGCTCCAATCATTGTGTGACGTCTCCTGGCTGCAAACAAACACTTTTAGAAACTCTTCTGACTTTTTATATTTTTATGCAGAATTATCATTACAGGTCTGGCAATAAAGTGTTAATGTCCCAGTGTTACAACAATGTCATTCCATGTGTTTTCGCTTTGTTACTGGTGAATATGTGTTCAAAAACAGACTTGGGCTACAGCGCCCAGCTTTAGAGCGCCGACGCTGTGTGTGTGTCTAGTTATTTGATAAGTATGGTGTGGATCGCTGAGAGTCGGTCGCACTGAGCTGGCGCTACCTCTCGCTCCCTGCAGTGCTGTACTGGTGTTAGAGCGCCCAACACACATCACATTCACTAATGCCGGCTAGGTTACTACAGCGACTGAGTCACTCTGTTACAGCGCCCGATACCCGCTTACAGCGTCTACTTGCGGCCGGTCTAAGCGCCGCTATACAGACGCTCATCTGCCGATGCCTGGTGTTAGTAATGAATCAGCCTCCACGTCCGAGTGCCTCCCTGAGCCAAAGCCAATTACACTGATTGCATCTGTCTATTGATTGTCCAACGCGCGCAAGATCTGTGTGCGTGGGCCACCTCTGAAGTGTGCAGGTGGACCATCCGCACAGGACTCATCCTAGGGGGCGCCAATGTGGCACCGGAAATGATGCTTCCCATTGCGCTTTGAATGTACCAAAATTTTCTTTCCCTCTTTTTCGCCATCCCTCTATAATTCTCTCTCTTTCACATTTCCCCCGTCTCCATTTTTGTGATTTCTCCTTCTTTCTCTCTTTTCCACGATTTCTCTGCCTCCTACTTTCCACATTTCATCTCTGTTTCCCTTTTTTCATATTCTTTCTCTTTTCCTTTTCACATTCCTTCCATCATTCTCTCTTTCCCTCCATAGTTCTCTCACCTCCACATTTCTTCTGCGTTTTTCTATCTTTCTCTCTTTCCTGCATTCCTCCCATCTTTCCTATTTTTCCAGATTGAGTGGGGGGTGAGTATTTTTTCTAAGCAACTCACAGCATACTCATTGTTGGTCCTGCTGTCAAGGCCGGCATTTGGCATGCGTGAGGTGTGCTGTCGCACAGGGCGCCATTCCAAACTCTGTATAATGGGGCGCCAGAAGCTCTCAGCTGGACCAACAGGCCTCTTTTCAGTGAACGTCCATTAATCTCCATCTCTCTCCTTTCTTTTTTCACGTTTCTTTTCATCTTTTCTTCACTTTTTCCATCTCTTTGTTTTATTTCATGATCCCTCCATCCTCCTCTCATTCCATATTCCCCCCCTCTTTTTAATGCTGTTTCCACATTCCCTCCATCTTTCCCTTTTATCCTCCCCTGTGAGTATCTTTTTTTTCTTTATTTCGCTTTCTTTCTCTATTTCTCTTTATCTACCTTTCTTCATGTTTCTCTTTCTCTCTCCCTCCTTCCTTCACTCTATTTTTCTTCTTTTCTTTTTCTCCTTTTTTTTTTCTTTTTCTTTCTCTCCTTCTTACCTACTTTCTTTCTTTTTCTTGCTTGCTTTTTCTTTCGTTCTTCCTTCCTCTCTCTCTCTCTCATCTTCCCATCTTGGAGGCTGATTTATTAATAGCGCCAGGTAGCGACAGTTGAGCGACTGTAGCGGTATTTTCACAGCGCCCGCTAGTAGTCGCTGTGCTTGGCCGTTGTTCGGTTGTTGATAGCGACTCAGTCGGTGTGCAGTAATGTTGAATACAAGGTGATGAGTCACTATTTGACAGGTTCCGCGCTGTATGGGAGCACATGATAGCGACTGGTCAGAGCGACCGGCTCCCACCATATTCATTAACAAATCATCTCCAAAAATTCTCGCTCTGTGAAATGCATGTTTAAACCCCAGAGCGCTGGCGGCGATGTGTTAAAAGTAGTTTTTTGGAACTTGGAATATGAATACATGAATATCAGACCTGTAATATCAATTCTGCTTCTTCTTTTTTATTTTTTTCTTACCTTAAAAAAAATATCTAACATGGCAGAAGTGGTAACAGAAATTTTCACATTAGAAAAAAAATTATTAACAATTAATTATTAATATTTAAAGATTGTTCCATTGAAATGCATTGGAGAGCGCCAGGTAGCGAGAGGTCATACCTGTCGCTGTTCAAGGTCGCTCGCTGGCGCTGTGGGGTGAGGCTGGAATAATGATGAATGAGTCGCTATCTGGCGCTATCTCAGTCGCTAAACAGGATCGGCTTGATAAATGTGTGATTGCGGAGGGGAGCCGGCGTTCTCGTGGCGGTGACCGTCATTACCGTTTGCTCACCAGTCGCTACCTGGCGCTATCCCTTGTTAAATAAGGGCCTTGGTCTTATTCCCTCATCCATTCCCTCTCTCTACCTTTCTCCTGCTCTCGACCTCTTTTTCACATTTCCTCATCTCTTATTTCTCTCTTATTTTCTGCATTCCCTCTATTTTTCTTGCACCATCTCTCTGTTTCCTCTGTTGCTCGCTTACTTATTTTGTCTGTGTGTCTCTAGGGGGCGCCATCCTGAGATCCTGCACCTGGCTTTACTTACCCTATGGCCGGGCCCTGGTGCAGTGCTGGTAAGCTGTCATGCTTCCCCTGCTGTGCTGCAATCAGTGTGGAATCTGGAATGCCTCCAATGTCACATCCCCGGCTGATAACTAAGGTGTTAGCAAGACGTGGTCATTATAAGACAAGAAGCCTGGAGGTGAGGACAGCAGCGCAGGGGACAAGGTCAGGGCAAGGAAAAAATTCACGCGGTCAGAGCCTCTGCCGTGAGAGATAAAGGACAGTGCTGGGTAAAAACGAAAATTCTAAGGGGGTTATGTAAGAAGGGATAGCGCCAGGTAGCGTCTTGTAGCGGCAGGCAGCGTCTGGTGAACGCCGGGCACTGTACGGGAAACCACATTTCTGAAAGTGAATCTGGTGAGCACCTCTAACAGCGCCATGTAGCGTCACATGTATTATTACAAAGATTTATATAGTAAGGGGATCCTAGATCAATCCCCAGAAAGATATCCCCATACAAAGGCCGCACTTATACAATTGCAATGTTTTTATTGTTAAATAAATCCAAACTAATTTAAGAAAAAGACACGACATGAACAACACATTACACAATTAAAAACCATATACACAGAGACGGGGGATCCACCATACAAGGTGACTATTATCGTTTATGGCGTATAAATATATCTAATAAAAGCCTGCCTGATGGATTATAAAAAATAGCTAATATGTACAAAAAATGAATAAGGTGCTACCCCCAATTAATACAGTGCTAAAGTGCATAATGCATATGTGCTATAATGTGCAAATTGAAGCAAAGCTTATATATATATATCGATATATGGCCCAAATAAAGTGCTAATCATACAAATCAAAAAACAACAATATACCATTAACCGAGCAAAACCCACAACTAGAATCCTTAAAGGGCTGAAGTGCAATACAAAGCAAACATGATGCTGGCCAAACAGGCAGAGTATAAGCTAATGTATGAAACGACACAGAATATATAAATGAATGAATAAAGTTACATTACCTTGTCACCCGGGGATCCCCCGCAGCAGCCGCCACCGACGCGTTGCGTGTCGTGATGACACTTCGCCAGGGTGTCCTGTATTATTACAGGCGGCTCAGTGTATAGCGCCGGCGCTCTAGGTTCAGCAGCACTATGTAGTACCTGTCGCTCAGTGTCGCTCTCCCATACATTTCAATGGGCTTTCATCAGTTGTGTATAAATAGCGTGTTTGGCAATTTATTATTATTATTTATTTATTTTTTGCTCCAATCATTGTGTGACGTCTCCTGGCTGCAAACAAACACTTTTCGAAACTTTTTGGACTTTTTATATTTTTATGCAGAATTGTCATTACAGGTCTGGCACTAAAGTGTTAATGTCACAGTGTTATAACAATAACATTCCATGTGTTTTTTCGTTTTGTTACTGACAGACTTTAATCACACAGCGTCTGGCGCTCTATGATATAGCGCCGACACTGTGTGTGTAGTTTTTTGTTAAATATGGTGTGGAGCGCCGAGTGCCGGGCGCACTGAGCTGGCGCAACCTCTCGCTCCCTGCAGCGCTGTACTGGTGTTAGAGCGCCCAATATACATCACATTCATCAATGCCGGCCAGGTTACTACAGCGACTGAGGCGCTCTGTTACAGCTTTTCTTAGAACTAAACAATAATAATGTTACCTACAGATATAATTCATAAAAAAAACTGGCTAGGGAAAAAAAACAAGAAAAGCATTTCTGCCTGTAGTCTCGATCCCATGCAGCCCGGGCTGCCAATTCCTAACCGCTGTCAGCCCTGGCTAGCTCATGCTTTTCGGTGCCATCCATAGCTGTGTTGGGTCTTGGTACCCACCCTTCCCTTTAATCAACAAGGCTGCTGACTCCCTCCAAAGTAAAAGCAAGGGTGCACTTTGCAACTGGCCAGGAGAATGACTGGTTGTCAGATCTGTGCGGGATGAAGACGGGAGGTAAGGTAAGTATTTTTTCTTTTTCAGTTTCATTGAAATGTATTAAGCGCTTGGTGTTTTTCTGGCACTCCCAATGCAAACAAATCAGGCGGCATCATCGCCACAAGCAAAAGGTAAGGAATCTCACCTTTACACACAGTCCTATCAGGAAATAGGTGTGCGCAATAAACACTCCTTATGTGATAAGATATTCAGCCTCCCCCATGGCTATTATCTAAGAAGGACCAAAACATGTTGTCTGACTTATTGTAATACTTATTGTAAAGTGGACCTACACCTTAGGGTTGGGTTCCCCCTTATCCTTGTTAATTCTAAAGAAGACTGAAATCAAAGGTTTGGCTGGAATTGTACTTTAACTTGTTATGATAGATCTGCTTAAAGGGCAACTCCCTCAAAGATGAACACTTGTTGCTTCAAATATTACTAGTTCAGTAACCTAATTCAGGTAGAGAGGTAGAGTGATGATACAGGAGGTAGAGTGCTGAAGCGGAAGGTAGAGTAATGATACAGGAGGTAGAGTGCTGAAGCGGAAGGCAGAGTAATGATACAGGAGGTAGAGTGCTGAAGCGGAAGGTAGAGTAATGATACAGGAGGTAGAGTGCTGAAGCGGAAGGTAGAGTAATGATACAGGAGGTAGAGTGCTGAAGCGGAAGGTAGAGAAATGATACAGGAGGTAGAGTGCTGAAGCGAAAGGTAGAGTAATGATACAGGAGGTAGAGTGCTGAAGCGGAAAGTAGAATAATGATACAGGAGGTAGAGTGCTGAAGCGGAAGGTAGAGAAATGATACAGGAGGTAGAGTGCTGAAGCGGAAGGTAGAGTAATGATACAGGAGGTAGAGTGCTGAAGCGGAAGGTAGAGTAATGATACAGGAGGTAGAGTGCTGAAGCGGAAGGCAGAGTAATGATACAGGAGGTAGAGTGCTGAAGCGGAAGGTAGAGTAATGATACAGGAGATAGAATGCTGAAGCGGAAGGTAAAGTGATGATACAGGAGGTAGAGTGCTGAAGCGGAAGGTAGAATAATGATACAGGAGGTAGAGTGCTGAAGCGGAAGGTAGAGAAATGATACAGGAGGTAGAGTGCTGAAGCGGAAGGTAGAGAAATGATACAGGAGGTAGAGTGCTGAAGCGGAAGGTAGAGTAATGATACAGGAGGTAGAGTGCTGAAGCGGAAGGTAGAGTAATGATACAGGAGGTAGAGTGCTGAAGCGGAAGGTAGAGTGATGATACAGGAGGTAGAATGCTGAAGCGGAAGGTAGAGTGATGATACAGGAGTTAGAATGCTGAAGCGGAAGGTAGAGTAATGATACAGGAGATAGAATGCTGAAGCGGAAGGTAAAGTGATGATACAGGAGGTAGAGTGCTGAAGCGGAAGGTAGAATAATGATACAGGAGGTAGAGTGCTGAAGCGGAAGGTAGAATAATGATACAGGAGGTAGAGTGCTGAAGCGGAAGGTAGAGAAATGATACAGGAGGTAGAATGCTGAAGCGGAAGGTAGAGTGATGATACAGGAGTTAGAATGCTGAAGCGGAAGGTAGAGTAATGATACAGGAGATAGAATGCTGAAGCGGAAGGTAAAGTGATGATACAGGAGGTAGAGTGCTGAAGCGGAAGGTAGAATAATGATACAGGAGGTAGAGTGCTGAAGCGGAAGGTAGAATAATGATACAGGAGGTAGAGTGCTGAAGCGGAAGGTAGAGAAATGATACAGGAGGTAGAGTGCTGAAGCGGAAGGTAGAGTAATGATACAGGAGGTAGAGTGCTGAAGCGGAAGGTAGAGTAATGATACAGGAGGTAGAGTGCTGAAGCGGAAAGTAGAGTAATGATACAGGAGGTAGAGTGCTGAAGCGGAAGGTAGAGTGATGATACAGGAGGTAGAGTGCTGAAGCGGAAGGTAGAGTGATGATACAGGAGGCAGCGTACTGAGGTAGGAGGAAGATATCTGATGCAGAATGTTGATGCAGGAGGTAGAGTGATGATGCAGAATGTAGAGTGCTGATGCAGGAGGCAGAGTGCTGATGCAGGAGGTAGAGTTATGATGCAGGAGGTAGAGTTATGATGCAGGATTTAGAGTGCTGATGCAGGAGGCAGAGTGCTGATGCAGGAGGTATAGTGCTGATGCAGAATGTAGAGTGGTGATGCAGGAGGTATAGTGATGATGCAGAATGTAGAGTGGTGATGCAGGAGGTATAGTGCTGATGCAGGAGGCAGAGTGCTGATGCAGGAGGTATAGTGCTGATGCAGGAGGCAGAGTGCTGATGCAGGAGGTAGAATGCTGATGCAGGAGGCAGAGTGCTGATGCAGGAGGTAGAGTGCTGATGCAGGAGGTAGAGTGCTGATGCAGGAGGTAGAATGCTGATGCAGGAGGTATAGTGCTGATGCAGGAGGCAGAGTGCTGATGCAGGAGGTATAGTGCTGATGCAGGAGGCAAAGTGCTGATGCAGGAGGTAGAGTGCTGATGCAGGAAGCAGAGCGCTGATGCAGGAGGCAGAGTGCTGATGCAGGAGGCAGAGTGCTGATGCAGGAGGCAGAGTGCTGATGCAGGAGGCAGAGTGCTGATGCAGGAGGCAGAGTGCTGATGCAGGAGGCAGAGTGCTGATGTAGGAGGTAGAGTGATGATGCAGGAGGCAGAGTGCTGATGCAGGAGGCAGAGTGCTGATGCAGGAGGCAGAGTGCTGATGTAGGAGGTAGAGTGATGATGCAGGAGGTATAGTGCTGATGCAGAATGTAGAGTGGTGATGCAGGAGGTATAGTGCTGATGCAGGAGGTAGAGTGTTGATGCAGGAGGTAAATTGCTGATGCAGGAGGTATAGTGATGATGCAGAATGTAGAGTGCTGATGTGGGAAGTAGAATGCTGATGCAGGAGGCAGAGTGCTGATGCAGGAGGTAGAGTGCTGATGCAGGTGGTAGAGTGCTAATGTAGAGTGCTGATGCAGGAGGCAGAGTGCTGATGCAGAATGTAGAGTGCTGATGCAGGAGGTATAGTGCTGATGCAGGAGGTATAGTGCTGATGCAGGTGGTAGAGTGCTAATGTAGAGTGCTGATGCAGGAGGCAGAGTGCTGATGCAGAATGTAGAGTGCTGATGCAGGAGGTATAGTGCTGATGCAGGTGGTAGAGTGCTAATGTAGAGTGCTGATGCAGGGGGTAGAGTGCTGATGCAGGATGGAATGTGCTAATGCAGAAAATAGAGTGCTGATGAAGGAGGGAGTGTGCTGATGCAGAAAATAGAGTGCTGATACCAGAGGTAGAGTGCTGAAGAAGGAGGGAGAGTTCTGACACAGAAGGCAGAGTGCTGATGCAGAGGGCAAAGTGCTGAAGCAGGAGGTAGAGTGCTGATTGAGGCAGGAGGGTGAGTATAGTGAATAGGGTGAGTAGAATGAATAGGGTGAGCATAGTGAATAGGGTGAGTATAGTGAATAGGGTGAGTATAGTGAATAGGGTGAGTAGGGTGAGTATGGTGTATAGGGTAAGTATGGGAAGGGTGTGAGTATGGGGAATAAGGTGAGTATAGGGTGAGGAGGACAATGGGAAGCCGCATACTAGTCAGCCCTGGAACACATGGGTGCTGCCAGATGGGAGCTGTGTCAAGTCTGCCCAGTTCCTTGTCTGCATTCCTGTGGGTATCTACAAGGTTATGTTTAACATGTCACAATCCTGCGAGGGCCGCGCGTACATTCCTGCGCCCGATTGTTTGTGCCTTGGTATAATTATACGCTATGATGGCAACGCTGCCCAACGTGCTCGCAGAGCTGTAATACCGAGACATGATTTAGTATCGGCTCCCTTTTATTGATTTTTAACATTATAATTGTTGCTCATTGTTCATTTGTAAAGTCATTGTAACTCAAGGCCTCCATCTGGAACTTTGGGGTCCTATAGAACAACATGGGGCTCCCACGTCATCTTGAATGGAGAACCGAGAGATGCAAAAGATGCCGGGGATGCAACCGTGGGCACTGCGGGGTAGGTAAGTATAGCAGAGATCCTGGGGGGGTTTACACAGCAAATAGGAATGCCCCAGATGTAGGGAACTGGCTGCCCCTGGAGGCCTTACAAGGTTTTTGTCCACTTTAATTAAAGTGGCCCAAAACCAGGGCAAGTATAAAAGACTAGGTTAAATCCTTCTTTTTCGGGGGCACATAGACGGGCATTGTATGCTTGCACACACAGCAGAGCGGTGGGCTGCCCTAATTATGGCACCTATGGAGCAATTGGGGGGTTAGGTGCCTTGCTTTGGAGCACTTCAGTTATTTCCAAGAACTCGAACCTGCCACCCTCCAGTCCGCTCCCTTATCTGTAGGTCACGACTGCCCCCTGCTGTGCCGCGTCCCAATTTGGACCCCCAGTGTCAATCTCACTGGTGTTCTTTTTTACTTACCTTGCTCCCACAGTGCGTGATTATATATCTGCCGGCAGTGGCCACACCGGCCTGAGGGAGCGGAGTTGCTCTGGGGTGCTGCGGAGTGCAGCTAAGCTTAGCTGCAGCCATGGGATTGAGGGGTTTATTCATGAAGGTCTAGCGCCAGGTAGCGCCTCGTAGCGGCAGGCAGCATCTGGTGAACGCGCTGTACGCAAAACCACATTTATGAAGGCGATTCTGGTGAGCGACTCTAACAGCGCCATGTAGCGTCACATGTATTATTACAGGCGGCTCAGCGTATAGCGCCGGCTAGAGCTCCAAGTATTACCTGTCGCTACCTGTCGCTCTCCCATACATTTCAATGGACGTTCCTTCTAATCTCTTTACTGTTACCAATTTTTTTTTTTTCCTCTCAAATAATTTTTGCATTTTTTTGTATCAATTTCCATTTTTATGCAGAATTACAGGTCTGGCACAAAAGTGTTAATGTCACAGTGTTATAACAATGTCTTTCCATGTGTTTTCGCTTTGTTACAGGTGGATATGTGTCCAAAAACAGACTTTAATCACACAGCGCCTGGCGCTCTATGCTATAGCGCTCAGATTTAGAGCGCCGACGCTGTTTGTGTGTCCTGTTTTGATAAGCAGGGTGTGGAGCGCTAAGAGTTGGTCGCACTGAGCTGGCACTACCTTTCGCTCCCTGCAGTGCTGTACTGGTGTTAGAGCGCCCAACATACATCACATTCATCAATGCCGGTCAGGTTACTACAGCGAATGAGACGCTCTGTTACAGCGCCTGATACCTGCTCACAGCGTCTACTAGCGGTCGCTCTAAGTGCCGCTATACAGGCGCTCATCAGCCAATAGATGGCGTAATAAATCCACGGTGTGAGTTTACAGCCCAAATTGGGATGCTCCTAGGGAGATCTCTTAAAGAGAGCCAATTCATATATATGAGTTTTGGTTCTCATTAAATAAAAAAAACCTTTAAAGTTTAATGCCCCCAGTCCTAAAAGCAGGTGCTGGCTCTCATCCAATCAGAGCCATTTGCCATGAATATTTAATGCTCAGCAAAAGGCTCTGTTTCCGGCAATCCGGAGCAAAAGCAGGTGCAGCCCCAGCAGCTCGCCAAAGCCCAAAGATGCTGGGGATGCAGCCGCTGCAGTGGCGAGGGAGCCAGGAAGGAGGTGAGAAAGGGTTTCACCTTGAAGGTCATCCCAATTTGGGATGCCCCAGGGGAAGGCCAGCGGCTGGCCCTGGGATCTTTTAGATTCCTGGGCTGGTCCATTTGGCGTTTTTTCCAGCTTTAAAGAGAGACAACTCATTAATATGTGTTTAGGTTCACATTAAAGAAACAAAAAATGTTAAAGAAAGAAACCCTTTAAAGAAAAAACTTTAGGGTCACTGATAAGTATTTAGTGGAAGGGTCACACTGTGGGGCATCCCAAATTGATACGTCCCTAGTGAAATCTCTTAAGTAGGGCCAGTGTATTTTCTGTATATGTGTTTAAGTTTACATTAAAACAATATCCTTTAAAACGTGACTTTGAAGAAAGAAACCCTAAAAAGAAAATACTTTAGGGTTCACTGATGAGTGTTTTTGATATGTCCCTAAGGAAACCTCATAAATAGGGCCAGTGTATTTACTGTATATGTGTTTAGGTTCACATTAAATCAATATCCTTTAAAATGTGACTTTGACAAAAGAAACCCTTTAAAGAAAAGTCTTTAGGGTCACTGATGAGTGTTTATTGGGGGGTCACACTGTGGGGCGTCCCAAATTGATACGTCCCTAGTGTAATCTCTTAAGTAGGGCCAGTGTATTTACTGTATAAGTGTTTAGGTTCACATTAAAACAATATCCTTTAAAATGTGACTTTGAAGAAAGAAACCCTTTAAAGAAAAGACTTTAGGGTCACTGATGAGTGTTTATTGGGGGGTCACACTGTAGAGCATCCCAAATTGATATGTCCCTAGGGAAATCTCTTAAAGTGGACCTTCACCCAGAATAAGAGCCTATCTAATATGTTTCCCACACCCTGTACATACAGATTGCTAACATTAAAAATTATCCTACCTGCATCTACTGCATGTTATGAGCCTTTAAACATCCAAGATGGCGGCTCATGGGGCATCAGTCAGCCTGCAAACAGGAAGTGTCTTCTGACTGTGTCGCTCTGCATTCTGGGATTGCTGTCCTTTCCCTGACCCCAGCTCTGCTCTGTCTGTGCAAAGCACAGCTATAACCCCGCTCCCTGTACTTTATCCTGCTCTCCTCTCCTCAGTATGTGTGATGCTTCTGAGTCAAGATGGCGGCACCCGTATCCTAGTGTCCTGAACAGAGTTGCAGCCCAGTGGGGGAAAGAATAATAAGTAAGTGACTAAAAATGTAAGATATATTAACTTTAGATGCTGGGGAATTAAGGGTTTGGGCTTTTCAATAAATCACGGTGAAGGTCCGTTTTAAGTAGGGCCAGTGTATTTACTGTATATGTGTTTAGGTTCACATTAAAACAATATCCTTTAAGATGTGAATTTGAAGAAAGAAACCCTAAAAAGAAAATACTTTAGGGTCACTGATGAGTGTTTTTGGGGGGTCACACTGTAGGGCATCCCAAATTGATATGTCCCTAAGGAAAGCTCATAAATAGGGCCAGTGTATTTACTGTATATGTGTTTAGGTTCACATTAAATCAGTATCCTTTAAAATGTGACTTTGACAAAAGAAACCCTTTAAAGAAAAGACTTTAGGGTCACTGATGAGAGTTAACATTAAAAACAAACACAAAAACTACCTGAAATACTCACCTAGCTCAGTGTCTAGCAATGCAGCAAGCTCAGCGCACACTCCAGCACTGCAGAGCAAGTATATCCTGTGCTTCTCCCTCTCTCTCCCATGACAAGGATCTTTAACCCAAGGGGCATCCCAAAATCAGAATACCCCAGGGGCAAATTGTTCAATGGCACCCACATCAATTTTTGACCAGAGGTCCAATTTAATGATAGTAAGATGTGTATTGTATGGGTCTGCCCTTAGCAGGGGTTAATAGGTGAGTACCTTTCCCCTTCTCACCCCAGTGCCGTGCTATGCACTGTTTGCTCTCTATTTAAAGGTGGAGTCCTCCCAGAAACTCCACATTACACCCCTTCTACCAACAGTTATTCACCGAGGTTCAAAAGTCCAGCTGGCTCGCGGGCGCGGTGGCGTACAGGAATCCGGGGCGGCCGATCGATTGCTGGAACATAACAAGCATGAGGTTTTCAGTAGGGTGCACCTACCGACTTAAAGTGGACCAAAACCAAGGATTTTGACTATCCTGGGTTTTTAATCCTTGCCCTTGGGGCACCCCAATCGGGGGTGCCCTGCTGTGTGAAACCCCCCAGGTCGTCCGAACAAACTAACCTCTTCCAGGTATTAGTTCTACGGCGCATGCGCAGCCTCTCATCCGATCTGTGAGCACGCTGGTGGCCGCATCCCCCGCTACCCTCTTACAAGGAGCGTACCCACACCGTGTGTTTTCGCTTTGTGGACCTAAAGTTCAGAGTTAAAGTGGACCAAAACCCTCCTGGATTTTGGTCCTTTCCCTTGGGGCACTCTGATCGGGGGTGCCCTGCTGTGTGAAACCCCCCAGGTCGCCAATGCCAACTCACCTCTTCCCGGTTCCCGGTCCTATAGCGCATGTGTGGCCGCTCGTCCAATCAGCGCTCTTGGAGCCACTGACGTCACGTCGTCTAAGCCTTCGTCTGAGGCCAGCGGCTCCGAGTGCGCTGGCGGCCACATCCCCCGCTTCCCTCTAACAAGGAGCGTGCCCACACTGGCCATTCACAAATGCCTGGCACGGGCATGCGTCCTGCTAGAGGGATAGCGGGGATGAGGCCGCTGCTCGCTCATGCTCCAATGGACCAGGAAAGAAGGTTAGTTTATGGGCGACCTGGGGGTTTCACACAACGGGGAATTTTGATTCTTTTAGATTGCAGGCCAGCAGCTGCTGTGTTTTGTTCCACTTTAATGTGATAAGATTGGGAGAGGGCTGCACGTCTCCTTAAAGTGCACCAAAACCCAGGATTTTGACTATCCTGGGTTTTGGTCGGGATGTGTGAAACCCCCCAGGTTGTCCGAACAAACTCACCTCTTCCCGGTCCTGTGGCACATGCGTGGCCGCTCATCCAATCAACCCACATCAGGCATTTTTGATTGGCCAGTGCAGACAAGCTCCTTGTTAGAGGGTATTGGGGGATGCGGCCGCATCCCCCGCAACCCTCTAACAAGGAGTGTGCCCGCGGCAGCCATTCACAAATGTCTGGAGCGGGCACGCACCCTGCTAGAGGGATAGAGGGGATGCGGTCACTTCTCGCACATGTGCTATTGGCCCGGGAAAAAAGGTGAGTTTATGGGCAACCTGGGGGGTTTCACACAGCTGGGCACCCCTGATTCTGGATGCCCCCGGGGGAGGGAATCTTATAGATCTCTGTGGATTTTGGTCCACTTTAAAAACTATTTGAGCCTCAAACGGCATATAATAAAGGGGATGTAAAGTGGCGCTAATGCAGGGTGTGATGAACAATGGCTAAGGTAAGGTCACAGATGGACACCTACCTGTGCAATGTGAGCCTCTCCCGCCCAGGTGATCACCCGCCATCTACCTGTAACAACACGGCCCCGGCTAGCACCCAGCTGCACTCTCAAGTGGAACAGCGGGGCTGGGATGGCTGATTACTTTACCGTTGACCTGGAACCAGACCCGCTCTGTAAACACGCCGACATCGGGCGCTTTTCACCTAGAATCGCAGCTTTTCAGACTGTTCCGAAACAAAGCAAACACAGGGAGAAATATTCTCAACCCCCCCCCCCCCCCCGTGCTCCTAGATGGAAAAAAAGCCCATCAAGTTATTTGCTGAATAAGAAAAATTATAGTTCAATCCATTGTTGAGCGAGGTGCGACGAGTGCTGCACATGCCCGCCAGTGCTCGGCCACGCTGGACCGCAGGTACGGGCTTATTCGGGGCTAAGGCCACAGGGAGGGCAGGGATGGGAAATGACTCACCACTGCCAACCACAAATGAATGTTGACCTAAAGTTTAGAGTTTTCCTGGGCCGATCGATTCCCTCCCTCTGGTACATCCAAAATTAGGATGCCCCGCTATGTAAAAGGTTGCCCTATACATTTACCTTGTTTTCCGGTCCAACGATGCATGTATGAGCTGCGACCGCATCCCTGCGTGCCCGCGCCAGGCATTTGTGAATGGCACGCTCCCAGTTAGAATGAAGCCTGGGATGCGCCCGCCAGCCGCTGGCCTTAGACGAAGGCTTAGATGACATGCTGTCAGTGGCTCAGAGCGCACTGATTAGACGAGCGGCCACGAATGCGCCATAGGACCGGGAAGAGGTGAGTTGGCATCAGTGATCTGAGGGGGGTTTCACACAGCGGGGCACCCCCCCATCGAGGTGCTCTGGGGAAAAGGGTCAAAACCCAGGATGTCCCCGTGGGACATCCGAGATCGGGATGTCCCGCGGGGTGAAACCCCCCCAAACACCCCAAACCCCTTACCTTATCTTCGGCGGCGGCCGGCCGACGCCGCCTCCCTCGCGCCCCTCTAGGCGTGCGCGCGCCCGCGGCGGCCGTCTGCGAATGACCGGCGCGGGCGCGCGCGCGTCAAGAGGGATGCGCGGGAGGCGGCGGCGGAGCCGCTTGTCCGCGGCTTGTCCGTCGGCGCTGGGAGCGGGGAGAGGTGAGTTTTTCAGGGGGTTCGGGGGGGTTTCACACAGTGGGGCACCCCGATCGGGGGTGCCCCACCGAAGTGGACCAAGACCCAGGATAGTCAAGATCCTGGGTGTTGGTCCACTTTAAACACATCATTTGCTGCTGAAGAGGCCCTGCCGGAGGGAGAGAGTTCACTGGGAGGTATTGATATATTGATATATAAGGCAGGCTGAAGGTAAGCTGGATGAAGATGCAGCTCCTGACAGCCAGCATGGGGAGAGCAGAAATCAGGATTATTTAAAGCAGAACAAAATCTAGCGATATCTAGATTCCAGGGCTGGCTGCTGGCCTTTTCCTGGGTCATCCCAAATCAGGATGCCCTACTGTGTGAAACTACTGCAAATCTACTGCAAAAGAGGAGGTGTGTCAAATTCTGCTTCAAACCCTTACATCCGGGATTCTGCCCCGGGGGCCTTTAGACAGATGGCCCCCCTCCAAAAGCAGAATCACCCCCCAAAGTTCGGGTCCCCATTGATTTCATTGGGGACCGGGTTCGGGGACTGTTTTTCAAACCTGCCGAACCTGCTGAGCCCGAACTTTGGGGGGCTCGCTCATAACTTGCTCTCTTCTGCTGTCTCATTTTTTCAGCATTCCTTAAATCAGTTAATTACGGAGAGACGGTCTTGAACCATGTGCTCTGGGGAAAAGGGTCAAAACCCAGGATAGTCAAAATCCTAGGTTTTGGTCCACTTTAAAAAACCTGCCAGGACTGCTATATACCTCCCCATACTATAAAGCAGACCAAAACCTAAGAATTGCATTAAAAGTGGCATTGCAAGGGCATACCGATTCGTATATGAAGTCCCCAATGCTTCATTCCGTTCATAGAAACATAGAGGGTTGGCGGCAGAAGGAGACCATATATGGTCCATCTAGTCTGCCCTTATGTGTGTACTGTATGTAAAGTAAAATAAAATGCACACTCATTATGTTTCATTGCCGTATGTGTATTAATAAAATAAAATTAGAAAGGATCACAGATTCATGCCAGACCACACCATTAATGCACTAGAATTCATAGAAAATAATAAGCCAATTGATACATTATATACATTGCACTGTATATATATATTGCATGAATTAAATACAATCACAATATGTGATCATTTTCAAGTACACAATGTAACCACTGCTCTGGCTGCCAAATGTATAAAAGCTCCATCACCTGTCCTGCTATAAGGTAGATATACAATGTATAGTTATTTGTTTACAACACAGGTCAACACTGCCCTCACTAAAAGTACAAAAAAGCAACATTAGCCCCAACACAATAACATGTTTTCAAAAGTGAGTTGAACAATTGCACACAAGACATACAGAGTAAAACAAAACAATACCAATGCGTCAATAATATATACCAATGCGTCAATAATATATACCAATCCGTCAATAATATATACCGATGCCTCAATAATATATAACAATGCGTCCAATCTGCAACATCTCGGGACGCTTTGTGTCCCTTTATCAAGCAAGCGTATGTTCTCATTATCTTAGGATAGATGGAGGCTTATCCCAGCCATGTTTACATTCACTTACTGTCGATTTTTCAGCTACCTCTGCTGGAAATTTGTTTGCGGCATCTACTACTCTTTCTGTAACATAATATTTTCTAGCATTGCTCCTGATCTTCCCTCTGACTAGCTTCAGGTTGGGCATCTTGTTCTATCATTAAGTTTCTGCTTAAAAACACTTCCCTCCTGAACCTTATTCAATCCTTTCACATATATAAAGGTCTCCATCATGTCCCCTCTCTCCCTTCTTTCCTCCAGACTGTACAAGTGGACCAAAACCCACGGCGATGATTCCCCGGCTGATCAATTCCCTCCCCCCATGGTATCCAAAATCGGGATGCCCCACTGTGAAACCCCCCAGGTCGCCCCATACACTTACCTCCTTTCCCGGTCCAACGGCGCATGCGCGAGCCACACCCCCGTTATCCCCCTGGCGTGTCCCTGCATGCACTGTAGGACCGGAAAGAGGTGAGTTGGTTTCGGCGACCTAGGGGTTTCACACAGCGAGGTACCCTGATCGGGGGGGGCAAGAACCAAAACCCAGGATAGTCAAAATCATGGGTTTTGGTCCACTTTAAGTCTCTCCTGATAAGTCCTTCCACCATTCTTGTTGCTGGCCTTTGGACCCGTTCTATTTGAATAATGTATTTTTGCAGGTAAGGTCTCCAGAACTGCACACAGTATTCTAGCTGTGGCCTCACCAGGGCTCTATATAGCATCACAACCTCCCTCTTCCTACTGGTGATGCCTCGAGCTATGCAGCTGAGCATCCTGCTTGCTTTTCCCACTGCCTGGCTACACTGTCCAATCATCTTGCAGCTATCAGTAATCAGTATCCCTAAATCTCTCTCCTCCGAGGTCCTGGATAACACAGCGCTGCCCATACACAGAACAGGGATTCCTTCTAGCCAAGTGCAGGGTTTTACATTTAGAGACATCATCATATACAGGCAATAGTGGGGATTAAAGTGGACCAACACCCACGGGTGATCGGGCCGGGAATCTATAAGATTCCCGGGCCGATCACCTCCCTCCCCGCGGGACATCCGAGATCGGGATGTCCCGCGGGGTGAAACCCCCCCAAACACCCCAAACCCCTTACCTTATCTTATCTGCGAATGACCGGCGCGGGCGCGCGCACGTCAAGAGGGACGCACGGGAGGCGGCGGCGGAGGAGCCGCTTGTCCGCGGCTTGTCCGTCGGCGCTGGGAGCGGGGAGAGGGGAGTTTTTTGGGGGGTTCGGGGGGATTTCACACAGTGGGGCACCCCGATCGGGGGTGCCCCACTGAAGTGGACCAAGACCCAGGATAGTCAAGATCCTGGGTGTTGGTCCACTTTAAACACATCATTTACTGCTGAAGAGGCCCTGCCGGAGGGAGAGAGTTCACTGGGAGGTATTGATATATTGATATATAAGGCAGGCTGAAGGTAAGCTGGATGAAGATGCAGCTCCTGACAGCCAGCACGGGGAGAGCAGAAATCAGGATTATTTAAAGCAGAACAAAATCTAGCGATATCTAGATTCCAGGGCTGGCTGCTGGCCTTTTCCTGGGTCATCCCAAATCAGGATGCCCTACTGTGTGAAACTACTGCAAATCTACTGCAAAAGAGGAGGTGTGTCAAATTCAGCTTCAAACCCTTACATCCCGGATTCTTCCCCAGGGGGCCTTTAGACAGATGGCCCCCCTCCAAAGGCAGAATCGCCCCCCAAAGTTCGGGTCCCCATTGATTTCATTGGGGACCGGGTTTGGGGACTGTTTTTCAAACCTGCCGAACCTGCTGAGCCCGAACTTTGGGGGGCTCGCTCATAACTTGCTCTCTTCTGCTGTCTCATTTTTTCAGCATTCCTTAAATCAGTTAATTACGGAGAGACGGTCTTGAACCACGTTCGGTGTGAAGATACTGGCAAATGCGCAAATCCCTCTTACCGCATAAAATATTTGCCCCTATAAAATCTGATCATCTATCTCCAAAAGGTTAAATGGAAGATGTGCCGGCTTACCTGCAGCTTCCAGCACAACACTCAATGGGAGCATGGGAATTGTGCCAGGGGAAGCTTGTCTAACACATTAACCCCCTGTTTTGGATGTGTTTTGCAATTTTAATCAAAGGAGCTTTTAGGTTTGGTTGAGCAGACTGCTGATACTACTGTCCCTTACCCAGAGTGCCAGGACCCCGCACTCTGCACTGTGTCAGGAGCTGCCCCTGCTAATGGGACATATTTTTGGATGGTTTGGACATAGCTATTTAACTAGGGACAGTTAGAGGGGTTAATTCCAGGCAGCCTGTGAGCCACACAGCAAGGGCCCCCAAGCCACATGTTGCTCCTGAGCCACAGCTTGGGGACCATATGACTTCTGAAGGGACCCTCAATTGGGGATTGAGAAATATAAATCAGGCTGAATGAAAGATTTCGCCCCTGGGGCATCTTTCATTCAGTTGCCTGGAATGTCCCTTATTTGACTAAAGGTCCACTTTAATCCTGCACACCTCCATGCGAGATGGCAAGCTGTCCCATTTCAGCGACTGTCCTCCGGGGCGCTGTATAATGAGCTCCACCCCACTTCACAAACAGTTCAGTCACAACATTGTTGCTCAGGCAGGAAGTTGCTGCATGCATTGTTATTCTGACCTCTGCAAATATTTTAATGGGCCACAATCTGCGCGGCTCCATCATAGGCTGGCAACACCGAAACGCAGATAAGAGAGGAGAAATGCCGTTATTGCATCACACGGAATCGGCCCGGGCACGCCTTCCTGCGGTACCCGGGATGATGTCAGCACCGGTTATGGGAGCATTACACACCCAGACACCAACCAGCTGACCTGATAATTTTAGTTCTTTGATGGAGTTTGGAGGCATTGTGATCACATAAAGGCCCTAAACGAAAAACAAGAAAACAATAAATACTTACCTTTTCTTCCCGAGGACACAAGAGTAGCCACCAGTGATGGAACACAGAACTAGTAAGTACCAGACTGATCTGGCGATCAAGTACACGATAGACCACGTTGATCAACCCAGGTCATATGCCAGAATGCTATTTGTGGACTTTTCATCTGCATTCAATACCATTGATCCTCAAATACCCCATGACAAGCTGCTCTCTTTGGGCATTTGGACTATGGACTATGGAAAGAGTGCAGAGGAGAGCCACCAAACTAATAAGAGGAATGAAGGTTCTTAGTTATGAGGAAAGATAATTACATCTGTTTAGTCTTGAGAGGAGACGGCTGAGGGGGGACATGATTAACATATATATATATATATATATATATATATATATATATATATATATATAAAGGGCCCATACAAAAAATATGGGGGAACACTATTTCATGTAAAATCCTCTCTAAGGATAAGGGGGCACTGCCTTCGATTGGAAAAAAAGAAATTTAGGGCCTTATTTATCACGGGCTAGCGCCAGGTAGTGTCTGATGAGCGCCAGGTACCGCCAGCTATCGGCGGCTGCCGACTCAAGTACGCCCGGCGGCGGTCACAATGACGCATTTATCAAGCTAAATGAGGCTAGCGCCGGTGAGAGCGTCAGCTAGCGCGGGATTCATCATGAAGCCGCCTGGAACGAACAGCGCCGCTGCAAATTCCTTCACAGCGCCAGGTATGACCTGTCGCTCCCTGGTGATGTCCAATGCATTTCAATGGAGCAATGTTTAATTAATCATAATTAATTGGTAATATATTTTTTTTTTTTTTTTTTAATGTCAAAAATTCTGAGACCACTTCTGCAATGTTCGTTTTTTTTTTTAAGTAAAAAAAAATAAAAAAAAAATTTGTGCAGAATTGATCTTACATGTCTGATATTAATGTATTCATATTACAAAATGATTCAAAAAACATGTATAATGTTACAATCAAAAAATATGGTTGTTTAGGGGTTAAAAACTAGTTAAAACACATCACCGCCAGCGCACTGGGGTTTAAACAAGGAATGGACAGCGCCAGCAAATTCGGAGCGTGATTTTTTAATGAATATGAAGCAAGCCGTTCGCTCTGGCCATTCGTTGTCAGGCGCTCACATACAACGCTGAACCTGTGAAACAGCGACCCCTAAGCCCGTATTCAACATTACCGCCCACCGACTGAGTCGCTGTCATCAAGCAAACGCCGGCCAAGCACAGCGAATACTGGCTGGCGCTGTAAAAATCACGCTACAGTCGCTCCTTTTTCGCTACCTGGCGCTATTAATGAGTCGGCCTCCCCATCTCTGGAGGCGACAATCGTTTTTTACCATAAGAACTATAAATCTATGGAATAGCCTCCCACAGAAGCTTTAACCGCTGACAGACTAAAAAGGGATTACATGCTTATTTAGAAGAAAATAACATAACAGTTAATATTAGCGGTTATTTAAAATAAAATAAATAGCTTCCCCTATAAAATAAAATAAAAAATAACTTCCCCTACCCCAACACCCTTGCTTGCACTTGATGGACATATGTCTTTTTTCAACCGTATTAACTATGGATTAGGAGCTTTCTGATTGGTAGATCTCAGAGGGTCAAATTGGGCCCCTTAGTTTCTTCAGCCAGGATAGCGAACACTGGTGCACCCCAGGAATGCAATCTGTCTCCCCTTCTCTTTTCATTATATACTAATGACTTAGGCCCTTATTTAAGAAGGGATAGCGTCAGGTAGTGGCTGGTTAATGAGAGGTAGCGACATGTAGCGACTGGTGAACGCCGGACACGGCACGCAATTCCACATTTATCAAGCAGAATCTGTTTAGCGACTGGGATAACGCAATGTAGCATCCGATTCATCATTTTCACAGCCTCAGCAAACAGAGCTGGCGTTCAGCCTTGCACAGCGCCAGGTATGACTTATCGCTACCTGTCGCTCTCCCATACATTTCAATGGACGATCCTTTTCTTCTCTTTAAACAGGGTTTTTGTTTATTTATTTAAAAAAAATAAATAAAATAATTCTGTGACCTCTTCTGGCATTGAAAAAGCTGTTTTTTTTCACATTTTTTTCATTTTTTATATATTTCCTCAGAAATGACATTACAGGTCTGCCATTAAAGTGTTCATGTTACAATGTTGCTTCAATGTAATTCCATGTTTTCCCTTTGTTACTAGTGGATAGATGCTGAAAAACAGACTTTAAACACACAGCCTCCGGCGCTCTGGGCTTCAAACAAGCATTTTTCAGCGCCAGAGTTTTGTGAGGCTGTTTTTATAATGAATATGCTGCGAGTCGGTCGCTATGACCATCCGCTAACATGCGCTCCCATACAGCGCTGTACTGCTCAAATAGCGACTCCTCACAATGTATTCAACATTACTGAACAGCGACTGGGTCGCTATAAACTACCGACTCACGGCCGAGCACAGTGACTACTAGCGGGCGCTCTGAAAATGCCTGCTACAGACGCTCATCTGTCGCTACCTGGCGTTAGTGATGAATCAGCCTGCCCGTATAAAAATCATAAAATACGCCGATGATACCACCTTAGTCGGCCTCATTAATGACAACAATGAGACTACCTACCAGGCCCAAGTAGAAACCCTTGAATCTTGGAGCAAAGCAGACAACCTTATCCCGAATAACCAGAAAACGGTTGAACTTGTAAATGACTTCACTGGACTCTACCAAATGCACCATCCCTTTATAATTGATGAGGTGGAAGTCTAAATCGTAGCCAATACAACATTTCTAGGAACCCAGATCTCGCAGAACTTGAAGTCGAGTAAGCAAGCTACCGTTATCTTAAAGAAGGCCCAACAAAGATTATACTTCTTGAGGCAACTGGAGAGATATGGTATATCTCAGGGAATCCTGAAAACCTTTAACAATGGTGCCATATGGTTGATCTTGACCACTTCATTCACAGTCTGGTACAGTGGAGCTACAAGCTTAGGCTGAACAGGATAACTAGAACTGCTGAGCAAATAATTGGATCCCATTACCATCTCTGGAAAAGCAATTCATGAACAGACTCTCCTCAAGAGCTAGGAAAGTAAGTGACAACTCGACGCACCCAGGGCATTCCTTCTTCAGGCTCTTATGTTCTGGGTGCAAATTCATGGCTCATTCGACAAAAACCACCAGACACAAAAACATTTTTTTATCTTGGCCGTTATGGCTCTAAACAAAACCCATGTGAGAGGTTCCTAAACTCAATCCTGATTATGCATTGCTGTTAATACTATTTCATTCATCCAGATTGGTTGGGACAGTCTTGAACTCTACACGACGTACTGCACTAAACCTAAATTAACTTTTTGTACTAAACCTTAAATTACTTGTTACTACTTTTGTTATTAGTATGTAATTGTTAATAGCTCTCCTGGTGTATCTCTTTGCCAAAAAGCATTCCTTATATGTATCCTGTACTTACTTGGCAGAATAAAGTAAAGTCGGGGAGGCTGATTCACTACTAACGCCAGGTACTGCCAGTAGATGCTGTAAGCGGGTATCTGGTGCTGAGACATAGCGTCTCGGTCGCTGTATTAACCTGGTCGAAATTGATGAATGTGAAGTATGTTGGGCGCTGTAACAACAGTATAACGCTGCAACAAGCGAGAGGTCCGGCACTCGATGCTCCGCACCATATTCAAGAAAAAGCTACACACACACAGCGTTGGCGCTCTAAATCTGGTCGCTATAGCATCGAGCGCTAGACGCTGTGTGATTAAAGTCTGTTTTTGAACACATATCCACCAGTAACAAAGCGAAAACACATGGAATGACATTGTTTTAACACTGTGACAAACACTTTAGTGCCAGACCTGTAATGACAATTCTGCATAAAAATATAAAAAGTCCAAAAAATGTATAAAAGTGTTTGCAGCCAGGAGAGGTCACACAGTGATTTGAGAAAAAAAAAATTAAATTGCCAAACACGCTGTTTATACACAACTAAAGAAAGTCCATTGGACTGTACGGGAGAGCGATACAGAGCAACAGGTACTACATGGCGCTCTTGAACCTAGAGCGCCGGCGCTATACACTGAGCCCCCTGGATTAATACATGTGACGCTACATGACGCTGTTAGAGTCACTCACCAGATTCGCTTTCTTAAATGTGGTTTTGCGTACAGCGCCCCCCAGCTTTCGCCAGAAGCTACCTGCCGCTACGAGACGCTACCTGGCGCTATACCTTCTTAAATAACCCCCTAAGTAAGATGTAGTCAGGCTCACCTTATCTCCAAATAGGTTAAATGGAGCCCTTTGTCAGGAGATGAGTGCCGTCACTTAATTAGTTAGGATGTCCTATCTCAGAAAATCCTACATTACACTCCAGCCACCACAAGGGGAGCTGTGTACTGCAAAGGTTTCATTCAATATAGTACATACTGTAAACACTGGCCAATTTAAAAAAAAAAATGATATTCCCGTTTGCCTGCTGTATGATTTCCTGCTTCTTATATATTGCAATGTTCACATTTCATACAACTGACGAAAATGATTTTTTATTTTTGTTTTTTTAAATGTAACCTCTTTTTAAAATAGACCTAAACCCTGCATGGAGCTCCTTGTCATTCATTTAAATAAAAACACCCACCTCCCTAGAGTCTATAAGAGTCTAGGTGCAGTGGTTTCCCTCTTTATGGAGCATTCCAAATTTGGCCAGTCCTGGCTGGAGAGACACCCCTTTGTTTCAAGTGACACCCATGGTATTTCTGTTAGTTTAATATGAGGCTCCCTTTTCTGGTGACTCTCCTCTACTGTGGATGACACCCATGCCATTTCTGTTTACTAAATATGGGTCTCTTGTGCTGGTGACACCACTATGCTACCAGTAACACCCATGGCATTTATGTTAGATTGCGATTTGGGATGCCCCCCTGTGTGAAAACCCCCAGATCGCCAGTATTCACTTACCTCTGCTTGGCCCAACGTTACATGCGTGGGCTCTCGTCCAATCAGGGCCATTTGCCTTGACTATGTCATTTGGCAAACAACTCTGATTAATGGGAGCAGAAGCAGCCGCAATCCCAGCAGCGTGGCGCCCTCGTCCCAGCCTAAATGAATGGTTGGAGTGGGAATGCATGTACAGACCAAAGATGCAGCCGCTTGCGCTCCCAATCACAGCAGTTTGCCAAATGACATAGTCTTGGCTAACGCTCCAATTGGATGAAAGCTGTTGGGGCAGAGAGAGGTGAGTAAATACTGGGAATATGGGCAGTTTCAAAAAGTAGGGCGGATCAGTGGTCAATTCTGGAATCTTTTAGATTCCAGGGATGACTGCACAAGGACTTGTTCCTCTTGGGGGTGATGGTCTACCTCTTCATGGGGCATCCCAAATTCAGCCCACACATGTGCCATTGGATTGGGGATCAGGTAGGGTTTACTGGGGATTTGCGGGTTCACACAATGGGGCATCCCTAATTGGGAAATGACAACAAGGGGGCCCTGGAGTCTTATAGGTTCCCGGGCTGCCCGAGATGGGTTTTGTTGGGGCACCCCAATGGCTGTTTGAACCCACCCCCCGACCTGAGCGCTGATCTAACAGTGTGTGTGCAGGTTGCTGCTGTGCTCCGCTATACCTTTAGCTGGGCACGTGCCTGGGCCAGGTATTTGTGAATCCCTCCCAACTTATGCTTAAGGGGAGGTGCTGCAGGTGATGCACTTGGCTCAATTCGGCCCTTAGCCAACAAGAGCTCTCATCGGATAAGACTAAGAAAAGATGGCTAAGTGAAGCTGAATGGAGCCGAGCACGCAGGAGCCATTGGACATATTTTCAATAGATATCAAGATTGTCCCGTGACTCTGTCCAAGTTTTTTGGCCCCCTGTGTATTTGAGTTTGACACCCCTGATTTAGGGTGGAGTGAAAATGCCATTGTTTTTCTTTTTTACTTCTGTATATGTCACAGTATCAGTGACCGTACATTGAACTGACAGATTCATTCACCATTAGTTTCCACTTCTTTTCATTATGAATGTGTTGTGTACAAAAAGTTGGAAACAATATGGGATGCTATTGGGGACTGTGATACTAATAGAGGTTTAGATTTTTGTGATAACGCTACTAGCACAGTGGGGGGTCTGTAACTGATAACAAATACAATACAATGTCCACGCAGAAACACAAGTTAAAGGGTCTAATAGATAATGAAAGTGTAAGATTACTCCACAGGGACATCAACTAACCTCCCCCTCAGACACCCAGTCATCATTTTGTTAGTGTGTGCATGGGGAGGGGGGTGTTAGCCTGAAGTTGCTCTTTAAAGTGGACCAAAACCTGTAACTTCCACTATGCCGGGTTTTGGTCCTTGTCCCATGGGCCTTTCCCCTGTCCCCACAGCACATGTGTGGGCTCTTGTCCCACCCGCACTTTATACCATGCATAGTATTGCAGGGCATAAAGCGACCTTTGAACTCAAGCTCTGACACATGGAAGCCAGGGTGGACTCATCACAGGTCTCTCTGTGGAGTTTGGCACATTCCCGTCCCAAGCCTATCTGAATAGCAGAGGGCCATGAGCAGAATGGTAGCACCGAAAAGGTGAGTTCATCGAGGTGATCTTGGGGGGGGGGGGAGGGACACACACAGCAGGGTATCCTGAATCAGGATGCTCAAAGGTTGCTTGATCGGCCAACACTGGAGTCTTTTATACTACGGGGCTGCAAAAACAGGTGGTCCATTTTAAAGAGGAGCAACAAGTCGTTCCGACTCTTGGAGGGGGTTGCTCTGTCTTCTGATGAGCCATTCCAAGTTGCCATCCCCCACTGTTTGAAATCCCCTCGGATCACCTGGTTTCCCTCATATCTTCCAAGATCCCTCGCTGTATCTCAGCGCCAAGCACCTCTATCTGGGGCACATACCCGCGCCAGCTTGCTTGATTTAGATCTCCTTTCTAGCTCTCTCACTTGTATTAGTGGGCCACAGCCCTATCCCCAGCCTCCCTGCGGCTGAGGTGTGCTCCCGCACTGCACTCACCTGCCTATTAATTTAAATGGGGTCCATTAGCGCACACAGTGAGAACATACTGCCTTGTCTAGCCTCACTCCAGACACTACCTAAAGTACCAAGGACAGCACTGGTTTCTTGGCCAGATAAGGTGTTTTTTTTGTTAAAATGGACCTATAGTATCATCATTTAATCATCCATCGGGGATGCAGGGGATGTGGCAGCACATAAGCACATGGGACGGCTCTTATCGGACGAGAGCACGCACATGTGCCGTTGGACTGGGGGAAGGTGTTTAAAGGCAATCAGGAGGGTTTGACACAGAGAGGCATCCCGATTTGGGGCATTCCCCGACGGAAAGTGAGCAGCCGGCCCTGGAATCTTTTAGGGTAGGAAACGCTTTTCACCCTTTTTAGTAAAAAGTCTCATTGACTTTTATTGTCTTCCTAGCTGGTAATTCAGTAACAGTGAAATTCTTAGGATTTTTTCAGCTAAAGTGCATTTTTTCAGTAGCGTACCTGTTACTGAATTGAGTCCAGTGTGTCTGTTGTAGTTATGATAGGCTATGCTCTCATGCTCCTGATGTTGACAACACTGATTAGCGGCCTATCTCATATTACCAGGCTATTAAATTTCAACACAATAGCTAAATAAGATATCTTCACCAGTTCCACGTAACCAATTGTGTTAAGCCAAGAGAAAGAGTAAGAGTGGCTACATCTGTAACTACAGACATTTTTGTCCAGGGGTCCACTATAATAGACTAACAGACTTGGAACACTTAGCAGGTAGATTCCATCTCAGGAAATGGAATGACAGCTGGGAATATTCAATAATATGCAGATTAGGTCACCAGACACACATGACCTTTGAGAGTTTCCTCTGATTGGCTGAGTAGCATAAGTGAGAGGAGCCTCAGATTAGGAAATGGTGAATGAGAGGTTTCTAGACTGTAGGTAAGTATATTGCTATGCAGGGGCAGACTGGGCATAGGGATTATAAAGAAAGTTCCTAGCGGACCACAATGCTTTGGGACCAACTGGGCAGACCAGTCCCTGTGTCGGAATTCACATAGGGCCTTACTCATGAAGGTATAGCGCCACGTAGTGCCTGTATAGCGGCAGGCAGCGCCAGGTAGCGGCAGGTGAACACCGGAGACGACACGCAATTACACATTTATGAAGCCGAATCTTGTTAGCGACTAGAACAACGCCATGTAGCGCCCTATTCATCATTATCCCAGGCTCAGCGTACAGCCCCGGCATTCATCCTTGCAGAGCGCCACGTATTACCTGTCGCTACCTGGCGCTCTCCCATACATTTCTATGGCCGATCCTTAAATCCATTTCCTGATCCCAATTGTTTTTTTCCTATCCTGGGCAAGAAAATAACATTTTTGAAAACTTTTTGGATTAATAATATTTTTATGCAGAATTGTCCTTACATGTCTGGTATTAAAGTGTTCATGTTACAATGTTATAACAATGTAATTCCATATGTTTTCGCTTTCTTACTAATGGATACTTGTTTCTAAATAGGCTTAAATCACACAGCCTCTGGCGCTATGGGCTACAACTACATGATTTTAAGCCCGGCGATGTTTGAGGCTGTGTTTTTGATGAATGTGGTGTGAGTCAGTCGTACTGAGCTGGCGCTACTGTTTGCTCCCATACAGCGTAGTACTGCGACTCACACATCATATTCATCAATGCCGGCCAGCGACTGAGGCGCCCTGAAACAAAGAACCATGGCCAAGCACAGCGACTACTAGCGATCGCTCTGAAATCTGCGCTACAGACGCTCATCTGTCGCTATCTGGCGTTAGTAATGAATCAGCCTGATAGTCAGGCTAATGGCTGTGGAGGGCCATGCCCACTCCTTACACCACACGTGTCAAACTCAAAACCTGGGGGACGGATGCGGCCCTCCAAGCCTTTTTATCTGGCCCTTTGACTGCCCCATTAACCATCACTCCAAGGCTCCTGTGTGTGGTGTAGCCAAGTGATAGCAGAAAAACAAAGAGAAACCAGCTCACCCAGTACCACACGAGAGCACGGACTTGAAGATCTCTTGGTATGATCTTTAGCTCAGTTCAAACATTAGAATATCCAGCTTGTGTGTAGGATAAAACGTAACCTTTAATCCAATACGTTTAAAAGAAATGGTAGTAAGTCCACAAATCAATAAGGTCCAAAAGATATGGATTGTATGAGTAAGGGCTGTGCCTAGCCCGAAACGCGTCACAGGTCCATGCGGGAGAGGACTATATGCTGGTCCGCCTGATTGTCACCCGATTTTACTATTGGCTATCTTATTGATTTGTGGACTTACTACTGTTTCTTTTAAATGTATAGGATTAAAGGTTACGTTTTATCCTACACACAAGCTGGACATTCTACTGTTTGAACGCAGCTGAGTGCTACACTACTGAGGTCCACCGTGGAGTGCACCCTGGTCTCGGGTGTGGTGCCTATATAAATGGCTGTGCTATGTTCTGGGGGAGAAGAGAGTAGTCTCTGCAACTGTGCTGTGTTTCCTAAAACCACCTTTCACCACACACGAGGGCCCGCATAACCCACCTAACTTACTGCTACAGCACCTGTAGGGGTTATTGCTTGCAAGTACCAGGTAGGGTGGAAAAAATGATTGTGGGGTTGCCCTGGGCAAAATAATTAGCACCTGCATCTGTCCTGGGTAAAATAGCTAAGCATCTGTATCTTTCCTGGCCAAAATAGTTATTTGGCTATCCTGGGTAAAATACTTCCGGGTCTGCATATGTCCTGGGCAAAATAATTCTGTATCTGTAACTGTACATTTGAATGGTCGTTCTTTGAGGACAACAAAAATTCTGATGTGTCCCTTCGTTGAGTTTGACACCCCTGCCTTATACAGTATCTAACCCCAACAATATTAATGGTACATTAACGTCTTTTAAGTAGAGGCCATTTCCACTCCTGCCCATGTTTTGCCCCTGCTATAGCCATCGGCTGACAAACGTACTCATTGAGCGGTTTGAAAGCTGGGCGGGCCGGGGCTCAATAGCTTGTGGGCTGGTCAATGGTCTGTTCAGGGTCAGTAAACTCCTAGGCTGCTTTTTTGGCGTCTGTTTCCATGTAAGAGCAAATAAGGAAAATGAATTCAGCTTTCAAGTGGTTATGCAAAACCAAATTAGCCAGATAGTCTTCTGCCTAGAAGTAGAATAAATGGGCAGGCGTGTTCATTACTAGCGCCAGGTATTGGCAGATGAGCGTCTGTATAGCAGCGCTTATAGCGACCGCTAGTATACGCTGTGATCGGCTATCGGGTGCTGTAGCAGAGCGCCTCAGTCGCTGTAGTAACCTGGCCAGCATTGATGAATGAGATGTATGTTGGGCATTCTAAGCGTTCCAGGGAGCGAAAGGTAGCGCCAGCTCTTTGCGACCGTCTCTCATCGACTCTATATATTCTATATTCAACAAAAAAACATACACACAGAGCCGGCGCTCTGGATCTGGTCGCTATAGCATAGAGCGCCAGACGCTGTGTGATTAAAAGTCTGTTTCTGAACACATATCCACCAGTAACAAAGCGAAAAACACATGGAATGACATTGTTGAAACATTGTGACATTAATACTTTAATGTCAGACCTTTCTAGGTGTGGGGTGACAGGGGGCTCGGGGACAAGTATGCGCTAACCTGGACCTGTTGGGAGAACCTACGGGACTCGGATGGGTTTAAAGACAGGCTCAATCAGCTAGGGTAACGTTATAATGTTTCCGCGGGGGCTGGAGTGAGGTTGGTCAAGTTAAAAGATGAGGCGGGTAACGGATCAAGTGAAGCCAAATTTCCTTTCCTTCTTCTCTTCCTCTTTTCCTTCTATCTTCTCTCCTTACTTTATCCCTGTTTGGTACACCAAGAATATTTTTGCAGCGGAGCCCCTCTCGCCATCCCTACCCAGGCACCTGGGGAGTCCTCGGACGGCGGTCGGGCCCGGGATCTCTTTATGGAGTGACATGATACATTAGGCTGTTGTCCTGAACTGTTCGCTGTTAAGAAGTCTTTTGGTTGATTGAGTTCAAGATTCTTTCTTTGTACCTACACAGGGACTGTTTCCTATGCATTGTTTTTGTGTACATGTTTCAATAAAAACAGATTATACAAAAAAAAAAAAATGACTCTTTCTAGGCCAGGAGAGGTCACACAATCGTTTGAGAGAAAAAATCAATAAAATAAAAAAAAAATCCTGCTTAAACAGAAGAAAAGGAACGTCCATTGAAATATAGAGCCACAGGTAGTGACAGGTAATACCTGGCGCTCTGGAAGCTAGAGCGCCGGCGCTATATTCTGATCTGCCTGTAATAATACATGTGACGCTATATGACGCTGTTAGAGGCGCTCACCAGATTTGCGGTGATTTATGTGGTATTGCGTACAGCGCCCGGCATTCACCAGACGCTGCCTGACGCTTCAAACCACTACCCCTACCCCGGCGCTATCACTTGATAAATAAACCCCAAAATCTCTATTTTTGTAAACCACATTTCTGGGGTTCTTTTTTTGGGTACCAGTCATCAGATCCTGGCCCCTGGGGGACGGGCATTTCATACATAATAATATAAGAAGACCCACCAGTGCTGCGGCGCATTCCAATCCTGGTTGCTGGGTCATGATACAATCTGGCAATCGCTGGTCCTGATGCTCAGACCCCCCAGCAATCTGGAACTTTGGGGAAATTGACGGACCTATTGTTGTGAAAGGGGAGGCAAACTATCCAAAAGCTATGGCCTGTGGGGTGAGGGATGCTGGGGATATTGCTTAAAAATATGGATTCTGATCTGCACTAAAGTGGACCTATCGACATGATTTTTACTACCCTGTTGATTGGTCTGTTTACCCAATTTGGGATGCCCCAATGTATGAAACCCCCCCAGATTTCCCACACAACTCACCTTTCCGCTGTTCTCATGGTGCTCACAGCCAATCACTGCTTTGTGTTGTGCATACTAATGGCCGGCATTATTATAATATTAGTGGCCGGCATTAATATGGCATTAGTGGCTGGCATTAGTATGGCATTAGTGGCCTGCATTAGTATGGCATTAGTGGCTGGCATTAGTATGGCATTAGTGGCCGGCATTAGTATGGCATTAGTGGCCGACATTAGTATGGCATTAGTGGCCGCCATTAGTATGGCATTAGTGGCCGGCATTAGTATGGCATTAGTGGCCGGCATTAGTATGGCATTAGTGGCCGGGATTAGTATGGCATTAGTGGCCGGCATTAGTATGGCATTAGTGGCCAGGATTAGTATGGCATTAGTGGCCGGCATTAGTATGGCATTAGTGGCCGGCATTAGTATGGCATTAGTGGCTGGGATTAGTATGGCATTAGTGGCCGGCATTAGTATGGCATTAGTGGCCGGCATTAGTATGGCATTAATGGCCGGCATTAGTATGTTTTAAACAGAGCATTGGCATATGGAGTGGTAGCGGCAACATCCCCAAGCTGCTTGAAGCCCGGGGATGAGACGCCTGAAGGTAATTGCAGGTCTGCACAGGGGGTTCACCCTGTTTGGGATGCCCCAGTGGCTTTTTCCAGCGTTGGCAGTGATAGGTCCACTTTAAATGGTTAATAGCATATAGAATAGAAAAGCTCGGCCATAGCTGTGATTTAGGCTGTACGAAGGAATGCGGCCTCGCAGCATCAAACAGTGCGCCGCCTCTGACACGCCGCCGGACTCCGCAAACCATTACAGGTGACATGCGGCTATTAGACGGAAAGCTTGTAATAGATTACCTATTCAAATTCCGGACTTATAATGGGTAAAAACTGCACCTAGCCTTAAAGAGGAATTACAGCTTAAAAAAGACTTTAGCTTTCTTTTCAATCATTTTTATTGAAGATATCTATAAACACTTTTGGTAAATCTGATATAACAGATAATAGACATCCTTATATAAACCAATTTGTGCACATAAACACATCATTTAAATTATATACTCTAATTATAAAGTATAAAGGCTTATGACATAAAAACTAGACACAGCACATCTTATCAATTTCATTAAATCTAAGCCCTTTTCACACATTAATTAAAGTTAAAAAAAATATATAAATAAATTATAACAAAGAAATCAGCATATAACACAACCTTATAATAATTAAAGGTTAGAATCAAAATCAGAAGGTAAGAAATTTTCTATCCATGGAGCCAAAACCTCTCGAAATCCCTCAAGGTTCCCAATATTAATTGCTGACAGTTTTTCCATGGCCGTAATATTATTAACTCTGTTGATAAACTCACTGAAACTTAAATCTTGTGATTTCCAGGACTAGCAATGACCATTTTTGCTCCCGTCAAAATATGAAAAAACAGTTGTCTCTGCCTCAGAGCTATTTGTAATGGAAGCGTTGAAGAGCACCATCCAGGGACTTCATTTTACTTCTGCTCCCAAAATCACTCCAAGAACATCAAAAACTTTACACCAAAATTCTTTAACTTTGGTACATTCCCACCAGATGTGACTATGGGATCCTATGGATTGACAGCCTTGGAAGCAAAATCCCTGGGATGCCCCATCGTAAAGATTTTGCTTTCAATGATCCCTTCAGCAAAGTGGAATCTCGATTTGGGATGCCCCGCTTCGCATCCCTGCCCCGCAGGCTTGGCAAACTGGCAGCTAATTCCCTGTGCTGCAGGAATGAACATAAAGTCATTCTGGACCAGTTGCCACCTTGGCCGACCCTGGAGTCTAAAAGAAACCAACACAGTGCCCCTGTGGCACCCCCCTTTCAAATGAACTGTGCCTTAAAGTAGATCAAAACCCAGGATTTTGACTATCCTGGATTTTGGTCCTTTCCCCCGGGGCACCCCGATGGGCCAAGCAGCATGAAACCCCCCAAATCGTCAAAGTGAACCCACCTCTTCCTTTTCCTTTGGCCATTCGTGGCCGCTCACCCAATCAGCACACTTGGAGTGGCCGCATCCCCCGCTTCCCTCTAACAGGGAGTGTGTCCGCGCTGGCCATTCACACCCTGCTAGAAGGATGTGCCGTTGGACCGTGTATGGGGCGACCTGGGGGGTTTCACACAGCGGGACATCCCGATTTTGGATTCCAATTTTGGATGCTCCGGGCGGGAGGGAATAGATCGGCCTTATAGATTCCTGAGCTGATCGCGGTTGGTTTTGGTCCACTTTAAATTTATTTTTTTACTTTAAATCTTTAAAGGAGCACTATCGCGACAAATGGACCAATGATAAAAATCCATATAAATAGCCAGGATGGTGGGAGGACAGGTCACTTATACACACATCAAGCAATATCAAGCCAGGCTTGTTTCTTTTATTTTAATGGAAGGAAAAGGACAGCTGGGGTGACAGGCTCTGTCACCCCTCATAGACTAAACCTGTCATCCCTGGATTTTGTTTATACCATGTGAGAATAAACCACAAGTTTGGTCGGAGATTTATTCAGTTTGGGTATATAAGTGACTTGTCCTTTTATTAACCAATGTGTTTATATGGATTTTTAACATTACACAATTTTGCGATAGTGCTCCTTTAATGTGCTAAATTAATTCAACATCCGCTCCTTTTCCCTCTGTGATAACATTTCAAATCTAAACATTACACCTGAACGAGCATCAAATGGGGACAACAAGGGACTCTTGGGAAAGTCCCACTATTTGAGGGACGACCGGGGGCAGCATGACGTTACACAAGCGGCGTGGAGAATGTTGATCAGTACAGTTTGCTCAATAGAAACAAGTACAACTAAAAAGCAAGGTTCAGTGTGTTCTATACTTGCAAGCGTCACATGACCTGCGATAAGAAACATGCTACTGTGGAGCTTACACTAGTGGTGACTGCCCCATTGGTGACCATAATGTTGCAAGGTTGGTATTGGCCCCATACCATAGCCAATCACGTCCCTCTGCTAGCAAGACAGACAGACACCTCTTTTCTGTTCTAGTATAGTATAGTTATATCAGTTTGCCATAATCTACTTTACCTAGAATCACCTGAATCTAATTCAAGTGGACCAAAAGCGGCCCTGGAGTTTATAAGACTCCAGGGCCGTCTGATTGCCCCCCCCTGGGGCTTCCAGATTCAGGATGCCCAAATGTGTAAAAAGCCCCAGGTCGCTAAGTAAACTCACCTTCTCCAACAGTGCATTTACGAGGCGCTGCCACCTATACCATTAGCAGCGCCTGCACCAGGTATTTGGGAAAAGCCAGCATGAGCACACATCCTGTTAGAGGGTAGCGGGGATGCGGACGCTGGTGCACTTGTCTCCGTTTGCCTCTTCTCGGCTTCACTCGGCCCTCAGCCGAGCGCGCTGATTGGCCGAGAGGTCGCATATGCGTCTTAGGACTGGGGAAAGGTTAATTTACTGGGCGACCTGGAGTGGTTTCACACAGCGGGGGCATCCCAAATCGGAGTGTAGTGGAGGCATGGACCACAGCCCAGGATAGTCAAAACCATGGGTTTTGGTCCACTTTAAAATCTATGGAGGGAAAATTCAGGATGTGCTTTTGGGTTTTTGGAGAGTAACTAAAGCAGGCAAATGCCCCAAATTGCATGATGGGAAGAGCACAAAAATCTGGGGCACTTTGTTCTAATTGACCCAAAGACATCAAAGGTAAAGAATTTCCCTTTAACCCCTTGTAAAGCTGAATGTTTACTATGGGGGTTATTCATCAAGGGATATTGGCAGGTGGCGCCTCGTAGCGGCAGGCAGTGTCTGGTGAACGCCGGGCGCTGTACGCAAAACCACATTTATGAAGGCACCTCTAACAGCGCCATGTAGCGTCTAATTCATTATTACAGGCGGCTCTAGCTTGCAGAGCACCAGGTATTACCTGTCGCTACCTGTCGCTCTCCCATATATTTCAATGGCCGTTCCTTTTCTTCTGTTTAAACAGGGGTTTTTTGTTTTAGTTTTTTTTTTTTTTCTCAAACAATTGTGTGACCTCTCCTGGCATAGAAAAAGTCATTTTGGAAACCTTTTTTGATTTTTGTCATTACAGGTCTGGCAAGTGTTAACGTCACAATGTTACAACAATGTCATTCCGTGTGTTTTCGCTTTGTTACTGGTGGATATGTGTTCAAATACAGATTTAATCACACAGCGCCTGGTGCTCTATGCTATAGCGACCAGATCCAGAGCGCCGACGCTGTGTGTGTGTATTTTTTTGATAAGTATGTTGTTGAGCGGCGAGAGTCAGTCGCACTGAGCTGGCGCTACCTCTCGCTCCCTGCAGCGCTGTGCTGGTGTTAGAGCGCCCAACATACATCACATTCATCAATGCTGGCCAGGTTACTAGAGCGATCGAGACACTCTGTTACAGCGCCCGATACCCGCAAATGAGTGTCTTCTAGCGGTTGCTCTAAGCGCAGCTATACAGACGCTCATCTTCCAATACCTGGCGTCAGTAATGAATAAGCCTCCACGTCATTAAAGAGTGTAAGAATTTTCCCTTATATTATATATATATATAAAAAATGAAAAAAAAAAGAACAATCCCAAATAACTTTTTTGTAGCTTGAAAAGCAGTGATCTGTCCCCTTATTTAACCATCAAAAGCTCCATCTCTTTGTTGCTACAATTCTAACACTTAATGCAACAATGTAACAGTTACTGATACACTTGTTTGCTTACAGATGTTATACATTATTGTGCTGAAGGACCCTATAGCTTTACATAAAGATGGAATGAAAAAAGGGGCAACTATTAGTTTATAAGACTTTAGGGTGAATTCTAAATTGGGATGTAAAGCCCCAGGGATCTCCAAAAACACTCAGCTTACCGGCAATCCCACTCTGCATCTCCGGGCCATGGCCACATCCCCGCTATGCATTTAGCTAGGTGTACCCGACCCAGGCATTTCTGAAGGCCGGCACGGGTATATCCAGAGCTGGAAGTGAGCGGTGATGTGGCTGGTGGTGCGCGCTCCACTCTACTTTGAAAAACTGAATGGAACATGAGGCATTGATTGGCTAAGCGGCTCGTGCACGTGAAAAAGGCGAGCTTTTGGTCGATTTGGGGGAAACACACATATTAGGGCATCTCGATTTGGGGATGGCAGGTGAACCAAAACCCAGGATAATGAAACCCTTGGGTTTGAGGAATTATTCTTTCACTGTGAAAACATATTCTGTTAAAGGGGGAGTCCAACATAGGGAGGCCAATTTTAGACTAGCGCCACGTATTGCCATGTGAGCGTCTATGTAGCAGCGCTTAGATCATCCGCAAGTGGTCGCTGCAAGCGGATGTGGGGCGCTGTGACCTAGCTTAGTGGGCGAACAAGTGGCGCTGTAATATCCTGTTTAGCATTGATGAAAGTGATACCTGTAGGGGGCGCTGTAGAAGCCTCTCCACTTGGCGCTGAAGCGCATATTTAAGAAAAAACTACACACAACCAGTGTCGGCGCTTTAAAACTGGGCGCTCTAGCATCGAGCGCCAGACGCTGTGTGATCAAAGTCTTTGGCCCTTATTTATGAAGGAATAGCGACAGGTAGCGACTGGTGAGCGACCGGTAATGACGGGCACCACCACAAGAACGCCGGCTCCCCACCACAATCACACATTTATCAAGCCGATCCTGCTTAGCGACTGAGATAGCGCCAGATAGCCACTCATTCATCATTATTCCAGCCTCAGCCCACAGCGCCAGCGTCCGACCTTGAACAGCGACAGGTATGACCTCTCGCTACCTGGCGCTCTCCAATGCATTTCAATGGAACAATCTTTAAATATTCATAATTAATTGTTATTAATGTTTTTTTGTTTTTTTTTAAATGTGAAAAATTCTGTGACCACTTCTGCAATGTTAGATCATTTTTTTAAGGTAAAAAAAAAAAAAAAAAAATTGCACTGAATTCATATTACAGGTCTGATATTATTGTATTCAAATTACTAAATTCTTTAAAAATTATTTTTTTTTTTGGTTTCCAAAAATATGGTGGTTTCGGGTTAAAAAACTACTTTTAACACATCGCCGCCAGCGCTCTGGGGTTTAAACATGCATTTCACAGCGCGAGAATTTTTTGAGAATGATTTTTTGATGAATATGGTGGGAGCCGGTCGCTCTGACCAGTCGCTATCATGCGCACCCATACATCGCGGAACCTGTCAAATAGCGACTCGTCACCCGTATTCAACATTACTGCACACCGACTCAGTCGCTATCAACAACCGAACAATGGCCAAGCACAGCGACTACTAGCGGGCGCTGTGAAAATACTGCTACAGTCGCTCAACTGTCGCTACCTGGTGCTATTAATGAATCGGCCTCCCCGTTTCTAAACACATATCCACCAGCACCAGAGCGAAAACATATGGAATGACATTGTTTTAACACTGTAACAATGACACTGCAATGGCCGACCTGCACATACAATTCTGCATAAATAAATAAGAAAAAAAAAATAACAATAAAAGTGTTTGTTGCCGGGAAGGAGAGGACACACAATGATTTGAACCAAAAATTTTGAACATTACTTTAGGAAAATGCTATGTATGGGAGAGCGCTACTGAGCAACAGGTACTGTCTGGCGCTGCTGAACACACAGCGCCGGCGCTTTACACTGAGCCACTGCTAGTGATACATGTGACACTACATGACATTATTAGAGGCGCTCACCAGATTTTCATATATATGGTTTTCACATACAGCGCCCAGCTTCACCTGACGCTACGTGGCGCTACCTGGCGTTACCGTTTCTTAAATAACCTCCTTAATTGTGAAGTGTACCATAGGTAAGGTGGGTTCTCCTATTTTTCTCCACTTTCAAGTACATTAGTTGGCAAATGGTGGCCTCTGTCATTAAAGTATTAACAGACATTACTACACTAATACAATACAGTTAATACATTATTGCAGTATTTACAGATATTACTGTTAAAAAAACTTTTTTTTTCTGAATGCAGAACTGGACATAAATTTCACCAGTATTCTGTGTTGGCAGAAGTAAATGGAATTTGTTAGATCCTGGTCAAATTTACCTTTGACCCGAAGCCCAACACTATCCACGTGTGACCGGGCGGCGTGCACTGCTGGATCACACGGCGCTGCTCCCGGAACGGCCGTGCCGCGGCCCGGCATAAATAATGTGCAATAGGCCTGAGCGTGCAGATCAAAGACTCGCTTTTAACTGCCGCTTTAATCACTTTTTGATTGATTTCTTTTTAAGGAATCATTTTGGTTTCAAGGAATGAAAGGCCTAACCGCCGCTCTGCGCTCACTGCACAAGTTCTATGCATACCTCCAAACTGTCCCTGGTTTGGATGGAGAGTCCATGTAGGAGAGTATAAGATATCTTTTTGTGGCCAAGGGTCTCCCCAATCAACCTGCATTCCACTTAAAACATCCAAGGGTACAATTTATCAACCTGTGGCCCAAAGGTCTCCCAACTGCCTTAGGGACCACCTATACGATCCACTTTTGTGACCAAATCGTACTGTATATGCAATTGCCCTTTATACAACGTTGTAACCCAACCATACCACACAAGGACATCCTTCAGCCCCGGGGACTATTAAGCTTTGTTACTCACCCTGAGGCTTACATATACCTTCACCAACCTGTGATCCACTTACCAATGCAAGAGTACCATTTAGCCCAAGAGTATCCCTCACCACCCTGTGGCCAACATAATCGGCCCAGGAGTACCACTTATCACCCTATGGTACAAGAGTCTCCCCAATTATACCATAGCCAACAACAGATCACCTAGCACTCTGTGGCCCGCATAAACCATCCAAGGGTACAATCTATCACCCTGTGGCCCAAGGGTCCCCTCTAACATTCTAGGGTCCACTTAACAACTTAAGCCATCCAAGAGTACAACCTATCACCCTGCCTTAGGGACTACCTATACAATCCCCTTTTTAAAACTCTGTGACCAAATCATACTGTATATGCATTTGCCCTTTATACAGTGTTGTAACCCAACCATACCACACAAGGACACCCTTCAGCTCTGGGGACCACTAAGGTTTGTTACTCACCCTGCAGCCTACATATACCCTCACCAACCTGTGATCCACTTAACAATGCAAGAGTACCACCTATTACCCCTTGGCCCAAGTGCCTACCTCACCACCCTGTGGCCAACTTAATCTGTCCAAGAGTACCACCTATTACCCTATGGTGCAAGAGTCTCCCCAATTATATCATGGCCAACATCAGATCACCTATCACTGTGTGGCCTGCGTGACCCATCCAAGGGTCTAATCTATCATCCCATGGCCCAAGGGTCTCCTCTAACATTCTGTGGTCCACTTAACAATGCAAGAGTACCACCTATCATACCATGACCCAAGGGTCTCCCTCAACACATTGTGGCCAAAATACACCATTAGAGAGTACCACCTATTACCTTTATGGTGCAAGGGACTTCCCCATTATGCCATGACAAATATAAACCATCAAATAGATCACTTATCACCCTGTGGCCCACTTAATCCATCCATGAGTGCAAGTTATCTCTTTGTGGCCAAAGGTCACCCCACTCTTTGGCCCACTTAAATCATCCAAAGGTGCAATCTATCATCCTGTTGCAAAAGAGTCTTCTATACCATTCTGTGGTCCTCTTGACAATGCGTGCCAATGAGTGGCCCATTTAAACCATCTAAGAGTACCACCGATCACGCTATGGGGCAAGGCTCTCCACCATTATGTCATGGCCAACATAAACCACCAAAGACATTATCTAGCACCAATGGCCCACTTAAGCCATCCAAGTGTACAATCTATTGTCTTCTGGCTCATGGGTCTCTTCCACCACTTAACCATGCAAGTGTATCACTTATGATACCACATCCCAAAGGTCTCCACCACCCTGTGTCCCATTTAAACCATATAAGAGCACCACCTATCCTGCTATGGTGCAAGGCTCTCCCCCATTATGTCATGGCCAACATAAACCATCAAAGATATTACCTAGCAACGATGGCCCACTTAAACCATCCAAGTGTACACTCTATTGCCCTGTGGCTCATAGGTCTCCTCCCCCATTCTGTGGTCCATGCAAGTGTACCACTTATGATACCACATACCAAGGGTCTCCACCATGTGGCAAACTTAAATCATTCAAGAATACCACCTATCACCCTATGACCAAAGGGTCTCCACACCGCCTTAGGGACCACCTATATGATCCCTTTATAAAATTCTGTGACCAGATCATATATGCAAGTGCCCTTTATATAAAGCGACCACAGCACGCAATGACATCCTCCACCCCACCCCCCCTCAGAGGACAGCTTATCCTTTTTAAAAACCTTTTACCCTACATATACCATTTGTAGAAGTTTGGCCTCCTCTATGGAAGAAAGATAGGCATTGGTGGCCATTCAACTACACTAACAGCCATAGTTCTGCAATGGCCCAATTTACAGCAGAATTTGGCTGGGTCCCACAGTGGAGTTAGGCATCACATCATGAAATCATTATGGGAAGCTCCAATAGCGGACGTGCAAAGAAACCAGAGCCCTTGAGTAAGTTGGGTGCACAGACGCTCTGACCTCACTTCGCTCTACAGAATATTCCGGAGCCCTACACATGGTAAAGATAATAGCATGGTCTGTGGTCGCAGCGAGCCGTACCACCAATTACTTTCCTATCACAGCTCCTGCCGTCCTGACGGGCGCATGGCGAGGAGCTCTCAGAACGCAGCAAACATCTTTCATTCACTAGGTGAACCTTGAAAAGGATCCAGACCTGCAATTTCCAAACCGCATTCCTCGAATCCCCCCATCACCCGGCTAAGTTTAGCAGCATTTAATTCCGCTTTCTTTTCTAGAGATGAGGACTTTGCTTTCATGTTTACAAGGAAAATACGCATTAAGGCAATTATATTTTTTTGCACTAATACCAGCGAGGGTCTGATTGCCCCTGGTCTGGCGATCGGCCCAGAAATGTGAGCTAATACCATAAAGCGCCGGACTAGATAGACGTTCCCTCTCGACTCTCCACCCTTCTTCCCCTGAGCTCCTTGATGTCCTGGAAGCGTTGAGCTTTGGCGCCTTTTCACATTGGGTGCTTCCACTGCACTGTGCTACACTTGTACTATATAGAAAGAAGATGGTGGTGGCATTAGGACCTTGGCGGAGAAGGCCGCACTGACCTCAGGGCTCACCAGGGAGGGCTGGGGCCAAAAATCAGTCCGGGACATTTTTGGTCCTGGCCAACCCATGAGTTGCTGACCCTGTCCCCAGAGGGCTTTTGAGTTTCCATGTTCTTCAGCCAGAGCCTTTCTGGCACCTGCAGCAAAGAGCACCTTTGGCACCCTCCTGACCTGATGAACCCGGGGTATGTGCCCCCGCCCCCTAGCTAAGCCCCTGTCTTCAGCCAAGGCTATAGCACTGCGGCTGTTGATTTACACTCTTAAAGCGGACCTTCAGCATAATTTAATAAAAAGCCCAAACCCTTAAAAAACTATTCACCAGCATCTAAAATTACGGGGAGGCCGATTCATTAATAGCGCCAGGTAGCGACAGATGAGCGACTGTAGCATGATTTTTTCAGCGCCAGCCAGTATTCGCTGTGCTTGGCCGGCGTTAGCTTGATGACAGCGACTCAGTCGGTGTGCGGTAATGTTGAATACGGGCTGGGGGGTCGCTGTTTCACAGGTCCAGCGTTGTATGTGAGCGCCTGACAACGAATGGCCAGAGCGAACGGCTAGCTTCATATTCATCAACAAATCACGCTCCGAATGTGCTGGCGCTGTCCATTCCTTGTTTAAACCCCAGAGCGCTGGCGGCGATGGGTATTAACTAGTTTTTAACCCCTAAACAACCATATTTTTTGAATGTAACATTCTACATGTTTTTAGAATCATTTTGTAATATGAATACATTAATCTCAGACCTGTTAGATCAATTCTGCACAAATTTTTTTTAATTTTTTTTTTTACTTAAAAATAAATCCTAACATTGCAGAAGTGTTCTCCGATTTTTTGACATTAAAAAAAAAAAAAAAAAAAATTAATACCAATTAATTAGGAATAATTATAGATTGCTCCATTGAAATGCATTGGACATCGTGAGGGAATTTGCAGCGGCGCTGTTCGGTCCAGGCGGCTTCATGATGAATGCCGCGCTAGCCGTCGCTCTCGCCGGCGCTAGCCTCATTTTGCTTGATAAATGCGTCATTGTGACCGCCACCGGGCGTACTTGAGTCGGTAGTCGCCGTTAGCTGCCGCTACCTGGCGCTATCGCTTGATGAATAAGGGCATATATCTAATGTTTTTAGTCACTTTTTATTCTTTCCCCTGCTGGGCTGCAACTCTGTTCAGGACTCTAGGATATGGGCGCCGCCATCTTGGCTCAGTAGCATCATATACTGATGTACACACAGATCTGCACCTGTGCCATGGGACTGATGGAAAGATGAGTTTTGCGGCGAACACACATTGGGGCATTTCCACAAAGCGGGAGATCACCGCTCTTAAACTGGACCTTCCCCGTGATTTATTGAAAAGCCCAAACCCTTAAAAAACGATTCCCCAGCATCTAAAATTAATATATTTTAAGTTTTTAGTCACTTACTTATTATTCTTTCCCCCACTGGGCTGCAACTCTGTTAAGGACTCTAGGATACGGGCGCCGCCATCTTGACTCACAAGCATCACACTTACTGATGAGAGGAGAGTGGGATAAACTACAGGGGGGGTGGGAGTTACAGCTGTGCTTTGCACAGACAGAGCAGAGCTGGGGTCAGGAAAAGGTCAGCAGTCCCAGAATGCAGAGCAGCACAGTCAGAAGGCACTTCCTGTTTGCAGGCTGCCTGATGTTCCATGAGCCGCCATCTTGGACGTTTAAAGGCTCATAACATGCAGTAGATGCAGGTAGGATGATTTTTAATGTGAGCAATCTATATGTACAGGGTGTGAGAAACATATAAGATAGACTCCTATTCAGAGTGAAGGTCCGCTTTAAGGTCTTATATACTATATAATATATGGGCCGGTGGTTGCTCCTCTTCAACAAAATAACTTATCATTAGAGTGAAAGAAGCAGCCCTGTTATTGCCTCGTCTGTTGTGCTACAAGTCCTCCTTAACAAAATATATAATGCCACTTACTTTAAACATTTTTAGAGTGAAATAAGGACACCCCAGGGATGGACAAGTTCCCAGGAAACTTTGCACCACCTTCCACACTCTGAGCTTTTCACTTTCTCTTTAGTTTGAGTGAACTTTCCAAAATATAGAACAATATTTTTCTTGGTGTGAGAGAATCCGGGTGTTTACTGATCGTGCCTGCAGCCATCATCTAAGCGGACCAGAAGCTGAAGCCTGGCCAACTGCATGGGAAAAACTCAAAATTCATGTATTGTGTTCTCGATACCTTACACATACTTCATTAGGGGATTGTTATTCACTAATATGTGAAGAGCTCTATCCTTCTTTCTCTCTCTCTCTCCCCCTCTCTCTACCTTCTCTCTCCATCTCTCTCTCTCTCGCTCCGTCTCTCTCTCCCTCGCTCTGTCTCTCCATCTCTCTCTCCCCCTCTCTCTCTCTCTCTCTCTCTCTCTCCATCTCTCTCTCCCCCTCTCTCTCTCCATCTCTCTCCCCCTCTCTCTCTCTCTCTCCATCTCTCTCTCCCCCTCTCTCTCTCCATCTCTCTCCCCCTCTCTCTCTCTCTCTCCATCTCTCTCTCTCCATCTCTCTCCCTCTCCCACTCGCTCTCTCTCTCTCTCTTCATCGCTCTCCCCCCTTCTCTCTCTCTCTCTCGCTCCATCTCTCTCTCTCTCCCTCCCTCTTCATCTCCCTCTCTCTCTCTTTCTCCCTCTCTCTCCATCTCCCTCTCTCTCTCTTTCTCCCTCTCTCTCCATCTCCCTCTCTCTCTCTTTCTCCCTCTCTCTCCATCTCCCTCTCTCTCTTTCTCCCTCTTTCTCCCTCTCTCTTCATCTCTCTCCCCCCACTTCTCTCTCCCTACCTCTCTCTCTCCCTCTCACCTCTCTCCCCCTTCTCTCTCTCTCTCTCACCTCTCTCCCCCTTCTCTCTCTCTCTTCTCTCTCTCCCCCCCTCTCTCTCCCCCTTCTCTCTTTCGCTCCATCTCTCTCTCTCTCTCTCTCTCTCTCTCCCTCTCTCTCCATCTCCCTCTCTCTCTCTTTCTCCCTCTCTCTCTCTTTCTCCCTCTCTCTCCCTCTCTCTCTTTCTCCCTCTTTCTCCCTCTCTCTCCCTCTCTCTCTTTCTCCCTCTTTCTCCCTCTCTCTTCATCTCTCTCCCCCCACTTCTCTCTCCCTACCTCTCTCTCTCCCTCTCACCTCTCTCCCCCTTCTCTCTCTCTCTCTCTTCTCTCTCTCCCCCCCCCCCCTCTCTCTCCCCCTTCTCTCTCTCGCTCCATCTCTCTCTCTCTCCCTCGCTCTATTTCTCTCTCTCTCCATCTCTCTCTCCCTCTCACCCTCACCCACTTGCTCTTTCTCTCTCTCTTAATCTCTCTCCCATTTCTCTCTCTCTCTCCCTCTCTCTCTCTTGCTCCTTCTCTCTCTCTCTTTCTCCCTCTCTCTTCATCTCTCTCCCCCCACTTCTCTCTCTCTCTCTTCTCTCCTCTCTCTATCTCTCTCTCTCTCTCTCTCTCTCTTCTCTCTCTCTCTCTCCCCCTCTCTCCCTCTCTCTCCCTCTTTCTCCCTCTCAAAATTGCCAAAATTTGGATGTCAAACCAAACTGAACTGAACTGTCCTGTGACACAACAACGGTTCCCATAGTGGGTTTTGTGTTATTGTCGGCAGCGTGTCGCGGTGTCCCCGGTGTCCTGACCCCCAGGTATCTCCTGTGGTGCACTAAGTCAGTGGTCCCCAACCCCTGGGCCACGGAGCGCTACAAATGGCTAAAATGGTACCGGGCCCTGAGGCTATCGCCTGCACCTGCACTTAGTGCTTCTATACAGGTTGTGCACAATGAGATGATATCACCGCGCACGGCCTGTATAGGAAGCCCTGCGCTGCAACATTAGAAGCGACAGCCGCGGCACACCCGAGCCACCCCACCCCCAAAACCCCCCGCCGACACGAAGCACTCCCGTAGCTCTCACCCGAACACAGCAGGCCTGTGATCTCAATAGCGGCCACAGGTGAGGATGCGGTGGCTACGTGGCAGTGTGAATTGGTGAAGAGGAGGCGGCATGGAGCGGCGGCGGGGACTGCAAGTGCAGGCGGCGGTGGAGGCAGCAGTGAAGCTCAGTGGTAAGTAAGTGCCAAACTACAACTCCCAGCATGCCCAGACAGCCTATGGCTTTGCTGCTATTCCTGTGAAACATTAACATTAAAATGATTGAATCAAAGCAATATTAACAATCAATGCCGCCGCACCGCCCCCAGCCCCGCTCCCAGTCAGCCCCACCCCCCCCCCCCCCCCCAGTGCCCCACCGGGCCGCGGTAAAATTACCAAATCCTGAACCGGTCCACGGTGAAAAAAAGGTTGGGGACCACTGCACTAAGTGACTTTTATCTGTGAATAATTAAACAATAGATTTCATGAGCTGCTGAGGGATATGTGTCAGAGACAACGCGCCAACGCGACAACGCGCTATCATTCGGGATATGTGCCAGAGACAACGCGCTGTCATTCATTGCATGAAATCATAAAAATCTACAACATCAGACCTAACCGCAGCATGCAGTGCCAATCTGCTGCCGCTAAAGCCAGAAGCATCTTTTTCTGTATTACAAGAGGTAGAAAGAAAGACATTTACACAGCAATAGTTGGACATACTGAAATTAGGGTCAGCTTTGTGCTAAACCCAATTAAAAAGTTGCCATTAAGGCAGAACAAAACCCAGAAATGTGACATTTTTACAGGATCTTGTTACAATCCCAAATTGCGATGCCTCACTGTGTGAAGCAGAATGCCCATACAACTCAACTCCTCATCGTCACTACGACGCAGACAATCAGAGACATTTATTGTGTTTACCTCCTTTGGCAAATGGTCCTCATTCACTTTAATGGGGAGCACGAGCTACCGCAACCCCAGCATCCCCGAGCGGCATGTGCGCTCCCGTCCCGCTGGGGATGCAGGGGATGCAGCACTGGGCGCTCCCCATTGAAAACAATGAGAGAACTTTGCCGAATGACACGGGCAGGCTGATTCATTTCTAGCGCCAGGTACCGGCAGATGAGCGTCTGTAGCGAAGCACTCAGAGCGACCCCTAGCAGTTGCTGTGACTGGCTAGGGTTCGCTGTTACCGAGCGCCTCAGTCGCTGGCTGGCATTGATGAATTTGATGTGTGAGTTGCTATAACACCAGTACAGCGCTATATGGGAGCGAACGGTAGCGACTGGTCAGTGTAAGCGACTCAAACCATATTCATAAAAAAAAACAACCTCACACAGCGTCAGCGCTCAAAATTGTGTCGCTGTAACCCAGAGCGCCAGAAGCTGTGTGATTAAAGTCCACTAGTAACAAAGCGAAAACACATGGAATGACATTGTTTTAACACTGTGACATTAACACTTTAGTGCCAGACCTGTAATGACAATTTTGCATTAAAATATAAAAAAATCAAAAAAGTTTTCGAAAATGACTTTTAATAGACCAGGAGAGGTCACACAGTTATTTTATTAAAAAAAAAATAAAAAAATTAAAAGAAAACCCTGTTTAAAGAGAAGAAAGGTCATGTCCATTGCAATGTATGGGAGAGCAACAGGTAGCGACAGGTAATACCAGGCGCTCTGGAAGCTAGAGCTCCGGCGCTATGCACTGAGCCGCCTGTAATGATGAATCGGATGCTACATGGCGCTGTTAGAGTCGCTCACCGGCTTTGATAAAAGTGGTATTGCGTACAGCGCCTGGCGGTCACCGTTCGCTACCTGCCGCTACGAGGCGCTACCTGGCGCTATCCCTTGATGAATAAACCCCTTGATAAATACACCTTTTGAACTGGGACATGACACCTGACACTCATCTGGCACTACATGGCCTTAGGGTTTCTTAAATAAACCCCATAGATGGCTCTGATTGGACGAGAGCCTGTGCATGTGTTGTTAGACTGGGGAAAGGTAAGCCAGGGAAAACCAGAGGCTTTTAGATTCTGGGGCAGCCACTGGTGGATTTTGTTCCTCTTTAAAGTAGAAAATATGCAGCAAAGAGTAACTTATAAAATAGGATTCTGAGGGAGCTCAAGTAATGTTTTGTAAAGGGACAAATAGAGGGTAATACAATCCTGAACTCACTCCCAGGGAGAGCCCTGAAATTAAATGATGTAAGCTGGAATTCCACTTTAATCAGGACTACATATATATATATATATATATATATATATATAGTATATTCTATTATTTGCCTTAAAGCAGACCATAACCCAATACTTCCACCACCCCCCCCCCCCCCCCATTGTATACTTGTGCACACATAGGGGTTTTTCCTGGGGCTCTTCGAACCACAGCCCTCGTCGCATCTGTGCGCTCCAGCCGCATCCCCGCTCGCCTCTAGCCGTGCATGCGCCCGCACCCGGCCTTCCTTAATGGGTGGGGTGGTCACGCCACAGCTGCAAGGTGGGTGGAGGATGCGTCTGATGGCGCCACTCGCTCCCTTCCCCGCCCCTCTGCTGCTTAGCCGTCAGTGGCGCCAAAGGGACCGGGGCGATAGTGAGTGCGCTGATTCCCGCTGCCAATCAGTCTGCACCATGGGAGCAGAAGGAAGGTGAGTGAAACGGGGCGACCTGTGGGGTACACACAGCGGGGCATCCCAATAGCCACCGCAGAGAGGAACAACACGCGGGAAAGTGAAATTCCTGTGTGTTGTTCCTCTTTAACCTTGACCCAAATCCAAAGCTCCGCACCCAAACCCCAAACAGTCACCGGAGAAGCCTGTCCCGAGCCCCGTGCGCAGCTCCGCTTCCACTGTGCTCCTTTCAAGGATAAATGTGAACAGCAGGCTTCGTGCCACGCGCCCGCGCGCCTCAGCTGCGCAGGAAGTCCTTGTTTTCATTAAAAGGTCAGCCAGCCCAAAAGTGAGATTTTAATATTAGGCTGGAAGCCCCCGAGCTCCGTGTCAAAATAATAATCTGTAGGAGGACGGAGAAATACCCCCATAATAAACTATTCTAGGAAAGTTCTGACCGCTAAAGGAAAAAGCCGCTTAGTGATCTGCATTCTGGCTCAAAGCGGACCAAAACCAACACCAGCCAGCCCTAGATTGTAAAAGGCTCCAGGGTTGGGTGAAAGCTTGCTCTGGGGGAATCCTGATTTGGGATTCCCTCAATGGATCCCATGGGGCATGCACAAACCTCCAGACTTGAATGGCTGCCAGCAGGTGCGCGCAGGGCGGAGCACCAGTCACAGCCGCACGGCGTCATAACTACTCCCTCTGTACTGTACGCACCCACCACTGGCGGCCATTCAGGTCTGCCTGGTGCAGGAAAGACACCCGCACATGTGCAGTGTGATAAAGGGATGAGCAATAAAAGGAGACGCAGGTGAGACATTCTCACCCCCTACAGAAGCTGTGGGCGCACGGCGGAGCGCGCGGGGAAGCCTCACACCAGGGATGGACTAGTATCATACATGCAGTATTCTCAGCCTGTGATTAATGCCTTGTCATTTTTGTGATGCATCAGGCCAGATTGTTATGGCCTTTCCATGATAGCCGTGGGAGCTCTTAGGGCCTTATTCATGAAGGGATAGCGTCAGGTAGTGGCTGGTTAATGAGAGGTAGCGACAGGTAGCGACTGGTGAACCCCGGACACGGCACGCAATTACACATTTATCAAGCAGAATCTGTTGAGCGACTGGGATAACGCCATGTAGCGTCTGATTCATCATTTTCACAGCCTCAGCGAACAGCGCCAGCGTTCAGCCTTGCACAGCACCAGATATGACCTCTCGCTACCTGTCGCTCTGCCATACATTTCAATAGACGATACTTTCCTTCTCTTTAAACTCTGTTTTTTTTTTTTTTTTTTTTTTTTAAATCTCAAATAATTCTGTGACCTCTTCTGACATTGAATAAGCAGTTTTTTTCACATTTTTTAATTTTTTATACATTTCTTCAGAAATGACATTACAGGTCTGCCATTAAAGTGATCATGTTACAATGTTGCTACATTGTAATTCCATATGTTGTCGCTTTGTTACTAGTGTATAGATGCTGGAAAACAGACTTTAAACACACCGCCTCCTGCGCTCTGGGCTTCAGAGAAGCATTTTTCAGCGAGGCTGTGAGGCTGTTTTTTTGCTGAATATGGTGTGAGTCGGTCGCTATGAGCAGTCGCTACCACGTGCTCCCATACAGTGCTGTACTGGTCAAATAGCGACTCCTCACAATGTATTCAACATTACTGGACAGCGACTGAGTCGCTATGAAGTAGCGACCCACGGCTGAGCACAGCGACTACTAGCGGGCGCTCTGAAAATGCCGCTACAGACGCTCATCTGTCGCTACCTGGCGTTAGTGATGAATCAGCCTGCCCGATAGTAGTTCACTTTTGTGTATTATTCATTCTTGTTCTATTATGTTATTTATTTCACTAGCACTTTAACTTATATTAATATCACTACACATGTATTGAGTTTGTGTATTGAGTATATTGTCTCATTCAGCACCTTGCATTTGGTATTGATAGTTTTTGAGCACGGTCGCTTTATAAATTGAATACTTATGAGAGATTAAGGGATTCATTTAGCATATAATAATTGTATATAGTTCTCATGAACTTTGCATCTAGGGATTGGGTATTATTAATTTATATTTTCTGAGTAGCCGTATGTGCTATGCACTTATTGGTTTGATAATACTAAGGCCCTTATTTAACAAGGGATAGCGCCAGGTAGCGAATGGTGAGCGAGCGGTAATGACGGTCACCGCCACGAGTACGCCGGCTCCCCTCCGCAATCACACATTTATGAAGCCGATCCTGCTTAGCGACTGACAGAGCGCCAGATAGCGAATCATTCATCATTATTCCAGCCTCACCCCACAGCGCCAGCGGGCGACCTTGAACAGCGACAGGTATGACCTCTCGCTACCTGGCGCTCTCCAATGCATTTCAATGGAGCAATCTTTAAATATTCTTAGTTAATTGCTATTAATGTTTTTTTTTTTTTTAATGGCAAAAATTCTGTGACCACTTCTGCAATGTTAGATATTTTTTTTAAGGTAAGAAAAAAAAAAAAAATTTGTGCAGAATTGATATTACAGGTCTGATATTAATGTATTCATATTGCAAAATGTTTGTAAAAACATGTTTTTTTTTTTTCCAAAAATATGGTTGTTTGGGGGTTAAAAAACTACTTTTAACCCATCGCCGCCAGCGCTCTGGGGTTTAAACAAGCATTTCACAGCGCGAGAATTTTTTGAGCGTGATTTGTTAATGAATATGCTGGGAGCCGTTCGCTATGGCCATTCGCTGTCATGCGCTCCCATACAGAGCGGAACCTGTCAAACAGCGACTCCTAACCCCGTATTCAACATTACCGCACACCGACTGAGTCGCTGTCAACAGCCGAACAACGGGCAAGCACAGCGAATACTAGCGGGCGCTGTGAAAATAACGCTACTGTCGCTCAACTGTCGCTACCTGGCGCTATTAATGAATCGGCCTCGAATATTATTGTGATTTATTATACCTTTATTAATTTCATATAACCATTGGTGTCCTACATGTCCCGGGTGTTTTACAGACTTGTTTTTAATGTGTGTTGTCATTGTGCTTTTTCTTCTTTTATATCTATTTATGGCTTAATTCATATAATAAACCTATTTGTGATATTTGCTATCTGGTTGAGTGCCCTGGTTCATATTGGACTCCTTGGTTGGGTTGTTCTCTAGCTTTTGCTATACATGTGTGAGGAGCCCGGGTGCACCCTCCGGTGATAAGATTTTAGGGTTTCATCATAATCTTTAGTGGTGCCCTCACCCACCTGTTCTTTGTTGATAAAGGGATGAGATGAGGGTCACCATCAGAACTGAGAGGCCAATTCATTAACAGCAGCAGGTAGCGACAGTTGAGCGACAGTAGCGGCATTTTCAGAGCGCCCGCTAGTAGTCGCTGTGTTTGGCCGTTGTTCGGTAGTTGATAGCGACTACGTCGGTTTGCCGTAATGTTGAATATTGGGTGAGGAGTCGCTATTTGACAGGTTCCGCGCTGTATGGGAGCGCATCATAGCGACTGGTCAGAGCGACCGGCTTCCACCATATTCATTAACAAATCACGCTCAAAAAATTCTCGCGCTGTGAAATGCATGTTTAAACCCCAGAGCGCTGGCGGCGATGGGTTAAAAGTAGTTTTTTAACCCCCCAAACCACCATATTTTTGAAAACCAAAAAAAAACTAGTTTTTTAAATAATTTAGTAATATGAATACATTAATATCAGACCTGTAATATCAATTCTGTACTTTTTTTTTTTAACCTTAAAAAAATTATCTAAAATGGCAGAAGTGGTCACAGAATTTTTCACATTTAAAAAAAATAAAAAATTAATAACAATTAATTATGAATATTTAAAGATTGTTCCATTGAAATGCATTGGAGAGCGCCAGGCAGCGAGAGGTCATACCTGTCGCTGTTCAAGGTCGGATGCTGGCGCTGTGGGCTGCGGCTGGAATAATGATGAATGAGTCGCTATATGGCGCTATCTCAGTCGCTAAGCAGGATCGGCTTGATAAATGTGTGATTGTGGTGGGGAGCCGGCGTTCTCGTGGCGGGGCCCGTCATTACCGGCCGCTCACCAGTCGCTACCTGACGCTATTCCTTCATAAATAAGGGCCTAAAGCGCTCTGTTATAGCGCACGATACCCGCTTATAGCGTCTACTAGCGGTCGCTCTAAGCGCCGCTATACAGACGCTCATCTGCCGAAACCTGGCGCTAGTAATGAATAAGCCTCCACGTTTCAGAGAACAGGACACTGCAATGGCTAGGGCTGGATTAGGTGTGCTGGAGGCCCCAGATACAGTATAAAATAATAGTCCAGCCAAGTAAGTGATTGGTGGTTGTCTGGCACCCGCCTACTTACTGGAACATCAGATGGAGTCCCTTGTGCCCCCCTTGTGCGGGTGCGTGCTGCTCGGGAACTCCTGCTTTGCCATTCTGGGTGGGGGGTAGTGTAGTCGCCCGGCTGGTTCCCTGCATTGAGCTGCCAGCGGCTGTGCTTGGTGGCTTATGTGCAGTGACAGCTCTGCACCCATCACTGGAGCGTTGCTGGCGGCGGCTTCGCTGCTCTAGACTCTCCGTCCTGCGCTGTGGTGGCTTTGGCTGCCCAGACGAGGGGGGGGGGGGGGGCACTGCCACCAATAGCTTTGTTGCCGGCCCGTCATAACCCAAAGGATGGTGGAGGCCCCGGGGCGTGCACCCCTCTCATAATCCGGCCCTGGCGTCAGATGGAACAAGCACACGGAAACTTGCCGTGAAATCTTGTGTTGAAGGGCAGGAGGGTTACAGGTGAATCTTGAGAGTTCTGCCTGGGACGTATAAACTCGGCATTTCCACTGGCCGTGCCATGCAAAGCACCGGCTCCTGAAAGCTCGCGTCTGTCTCGGCCTGTTCTGAAGAGCGCTAAATACAAGCGCAAACACAATGATCTCTATGTGGAGCCCCGAGCTCGTACGCCCCCGCCGCCCGGCTACCGGGGATGTTTGCTTTGTACTTATTACGCTGAGAGCCCTTCATATATTAACATCCATTTACATGATTTCATTACTTTTTTTCTTTTTTCTTCAAGCTGTTAAAGAGGAACAAAACCCAGGATTTGGGATGCCCCAATGTGTGAAATCCACCAGATCGCCCCCAAGACTCACCATTCTGGCGATCCCATGGCACGGCCTGCTAGCCAATCACTGGCTCATGTTCCATTTAGTTTTATCTATGAACTCTTCCGCAAAGGCCTTTCAGAAATGCCAGCCGTGGGTACCCACCCTCTGCTAGAGGATACGCATGGTGAGGTGAGTATACTGGCAGGCTGATTCATTACCAGCGCCAGGTATCAGCAGATGAGCGTCTGTACAGAGGCGCTAAGAGCGACCGCTAAGCTGTGATCAGCTATCGGGCGCTGTAACAGAGCGCCTCAGTCGCTGTAGTAACCTGGCTGGCATTGATGAATGAGATGTATGTTGAGGAGTTCTAACACCAGTACAACGCCGCAGGGAGCGAAAGGCAGCGCCAGCTCAGTACGACCGACTCTCAGCGACTCACACCATATTCAACAAAAAAACATTCAATTCAAATTCAAGACTCACACAGCGTCGGCGCTCTGGATCTGGGCACAATAGCATAGAGCGTCAGACGCTGTGTGATTAAAGTCTGTTTTTGAACACATATCCACCAGTAACAAAGCGAAAACACATGGAATGACATTGTTGTAACACTGTGACATTAACACTTTAATGCCAGACCTGTAATGACAACTCTGCATAAAAATATAAAAAGTCAAAAAAGTTTTCAAAAATGACCTTTTCTAGGCCAGGAGAGGCCACACAATGATTTGAGAGAGTAAAAAACATATTTAAACTATTTATTTAAAAAAACTATTAAAATTAATTAAAAAACCCTGTTTAAACCGAAAAAAAGGAACATCCATTGAAATGTATGGGAGAGCGACAGGTAGCGACAGGTAATTCCTGGCGCTCTGGAAGCTAGAGCTCCGGCGCTATACACTGAGCCGCCTGTAATAATACATGTGACGCTACATGGCACTGTTAGAGGCGCTCACCAGATTCGCTTTGATAAATGTGGTTTTGCGCACAGCGCCTGGCGTTCACCAGACGCTGCCTGCCGCTACGAGGCGCTACCTGCCGCTATCCGTTCATGAATAAACCCCTAGGTGATCCTTGAGGATACACACAGCAAGGCATCTCAATATGGGATGCAATATAGGGGAACGCCGGCCCTAGAGTCTTGGACCAAAACCTAGCTCAATCGGCCAGGGAAACAATCGCTGTGTGAAACCCCCCAGGTCGCCCCATTCACTTACCTCATTTCCCGGTCCCACGGCCCGTTTGTGAGCAGCGGCCGCATCCCGCTATACCTCTTGCAGGGCGCATGGCCGGCGCGGGCACGCTCCCTGTTAAAGGGAAGCGGAGGATGCGGCCGTTAGAGCTGCTGCTCTTAGGCCCTTATTTAACAAGGGATAGCGCCAGGTAGCGAATGGTGAGCGAACGGTAATGGCGGTCACCGCCACGAGAACGCCGGCTCCCCTCCGCAATCACACATTTATGAAGCCGATCCTGCTTAGCGACTGACAGAGCGCCAGATAGCGAATCATTCATCATTATTCCAGCCTCACCCCACAGCGCCAGCGAGCGACCTTGAACAGCGACAGGTATGACCTCTCGCTACCTGGCGCTCTCCAATGCATTTCAATGGAGCAACCTTTAAAAATTCTTAATTAATTGCTATTAATGTTTTTTTTTTTTTTAAATGTCAAAAATTCTGTGACCACTTCTGCAATGTTAGTTTTTTTTTTAAGGTAAAAAAAAAAAAATTGTGCAGAATTGATATTACAGGTCTGATATTAATGTATTCATATTACAAAATGTTTTGAAAAACTTTTTTTTTTTTCCCTAAAATATGGTTGTTTGGGGGTTAAAAAACGACTTTTAACCCATCGCCGCCAGCGCTCTGGAGTTTAAACAAGCATTTCACAGCGCGAGAATATTTTGAGCGTGATTTGTTAATGAATATGGTGGGAGCCGGTCGCTATGGGCATTCGCTATCATGCGCTCCCATACAGCGCGGAACCTGTCAAACAGCGACTCCTCACCCCGTATTCAACATTACCGCACACCGACTGAGTCGCTGTCAACAACCGAACAACGGCCAAGCACAGCGAATACTAGCGGGCGCTGTGAAAATAACGCTACTGTCGCTACCTGGCGCTATTAATGAATCGGCCTCCCCGACACGCCGTGGGACCGGGAAGAGGTGAGTTGCGCTCGGTGTCCTGGGAGGTTTCACGCAACCCGTTCGGTGTGCCCCAGGGGAAAGGACCAAAACCCAGGGTAGTCAATATATCGGCTTCAGTGGCGCATGCGCAGGCTCTTGTCCAATGAGAGCCGTCGGCTGTGACAGCGTCATCCAGCAGGCGGCTCTGGTCTGCTTTACATTTGGCCCCAACTTGGTTTTGTTCAGCTAAAGCAGAATTGTGGTCAACTCTGCTCATTATTTTATTTAGAAAGTCCAGCAATATGTCTGTAGATAATGGCGGAGGGTCACATTTAGGCGACTAATGTATTGTATTTCAAAGTGGAAAAAAATAAACCCCCTTTATGGTTAATGCCTCATTCATGCTAGAGGTCCCCTTTAACCTAACAATGCCCTTTTTTTACAGTGACCAACCCCTTTAAAACATCCGTATAAACATCTGAATTTGAAGCTAGGGGCCTCCTTTAACAGAATAATGTATTTTACACTGAAAGAACAAGACCTTGAACACTTTTATATGTAATAGTTGAGGTCCCCTTTAACAGAATAATGTCTTTTTACAGTGAAAGAACAATCCCTCTTTAACTCCTTTACAACATCTGTATTTGACGCTAGAGTCCCCCTTTAACAGAATAATGTCTTTTTACAACGAAAGAACAATCCCTCTTTAACTCCTTTACAACAGCTGTATTTGAAGCTAGAGTCCCCCTTTAACAGAATAATGTCGTTTTACAGTGAAAGAACAATCCCTCTTTAACTCCTTTACAACATCTGTATTTGACGCTAGAGTCCCCCTTTAACAGAATAATGTCTTTTTACAACGAAAGAACAATCCCTCTGTAACTCCTTTACAACATCTGTATTTGAAGCTAGAGTTCCCCTTTAACTGAATAATGTCTTTTTACAGTGAAAGAACAATCCCTCTTTAACTCCTTTACAACATCTGTATTTGACGCTAGAGTCCCCCTTTAACTGAATAATGTCTTTTTTACAGTGAAAGAACAATCCCTCTTTAACTCCTTTACAACATCTGTATTTGAAGCTAGAGTCCCCCTTTAACAGAATAATGTCTTTTTTACAGTGAAAGAACAATCCCTCTTTAACTCCTTTACAACATCTGTATTTGACGCTAGAGTCCCCCTTTAACAGAATAATGTCTTTTTACAGTGAAAGAACAATCCCTCTTTAACTCCTTTACAACATCTGTATTTGAAGCTAGAGTCCCCCTTTAACAGAATAATGTCTTTTTTACAGTGAAAGAACAATCCCTCTTTAACTCCTTTACAACATCTGTATTTGAAGCTAGAGTCCCCCTTTAACAGAATAATGTATTTTTACAGTGAAAGAACAATCCCTCTTTAACTCCTTTACAACATCTATATTTGAAGCTAGAGTCCCCCTTTAACAGAATAATGTCTTTTTTACAGTGAAAGAACAATCCCTCTTTAACTCCTTTACAACATCTGTATTTGAAGCTAGAGTCCCCCTTTAACAGAATAATGTCTTTTTACAGTGAAAGAACAATCCCTCTTTAACTCCTTTACAACATCTGTATTTGAAGCTAGAGTCCCCCTTTAACAGAATAATGTCTTTTTTACAGTGAAAGAACAATCCCTCTTTAACTCCTTTACAACATCTGTATTTGACGCTAGAGTCCCCCTTTAACAGAATAATGTCTTTTTACAACGAAAGAACAATCCCTCTTTAACTCCTTTACAACATCTGTATTTGAAGCTAGAGTCCCCCTTTAACAGAATAATGTATTTTCTACAGTGAAAGAACAATCCCTCTTTAACTCCTTTACAACATCTGTATTTGACGCTAGAGTCCCCCTTTAACAGAATAATGTATTTTCTACAGTGAAAGAACAATCCCTCTTTAACTCCTTTACAACATCTGTATTTGACGCTAGAGTCCCCCTTTAACAGAATAATGTCTTTTTCCAACGAAAGAACAATCCCTCTTTAACTCCTTTACAACATCTGTATTTGAAGCTAGAGTCCCCCTTTAACAGAATAATGTATTTTCTACAGTGAAAGAACAATCCCTCTTTAACTCCTTTGCAACATCTGTATTTGAAGCTAGAGTCCCCCTTTAACTGAATAATGTCTTTTTACAGTGAAAGAACAATCCCTCTTTAACTCCTTTACAACATCTGTATTTGAAGCTAGAGTCCCCCTTTAACAGAATAATGTATTTTCTACAGTGAAAGAACAATCCCTCTTTAACTCCTTTATAACATCTGTATTTGAAGCTAGAGTCCCCCTTAACAGAATAATGTCTTTTTACAGTGAAAGAACAATCCCTCTTTAACTCCTTTACAACATCTGTATTTGAAGCTAGAGTCCCCCTTTAACAGAATAATGTCTTTTTACAGTGAAAGAACAATCCCTCTTTAACTCCTTTACAACATCTATATTTGAAGCTAGAGTCCCCCTTTAACAGAATAATGTCTTTTTACAGTGAAAGGACAATCCCTCTTTAACTCCTTTACAACTCCTTTATTTGAAGCTAGAGTCCCCCTTTAACAGAATAATGTATTTTTACAGTGAAAGAACAATCCCTCTTTAACTCCTTTACAACATTTGTATTTGAAGCTAGAGTCCCCCTTTAACAGAATAATGTATTTTACACTGAAATAACAAGACCTTGAACACTTGTATATGTAAAGTTGGAGTCCCCCTTTAACAGAATAATGTATTTTAACAGTGAAAGAACAATCCCTCTTCAACAACATCAACAACAGCTTTAATTCAGGCTAAGGAAAGAATGACATATTTTTACAGTGAAAGAATAATCCTTTAACTCCTTTAAAACACGCCTTGCCCCGCCCCCTGCATTGCAGTGAATGGAGGGGGCGTGTCATCGTTCCTGTGATGAATGGCGCAGGCCGGAGGAGAGGCACAAGCTTCGGGTGAGTGTAGCAGCATTTTTTTTATTTTATTGCCTGGGGTCTGGAGATAAATTGGTTATTTGGTTATCTATTGATTATTACATTTTATAAAGGGGAGCTCTAACTTTATATACAAACAGGACCGGCCTTAGAATAATGCTGGAGGAAAGAAAGACTGAGGAAGGGTGAAAAGAAAAGAAAGATGGGAGAGAGGTCTTGAAAGGGGAAAACAATGGAGGGGAGGCAGGAAAGAGAGAGAGATGAAGGGAATGTAGAAAAGAGAAAACAGTGGAGGGAACGTGGAAGAGAGGGGAAGATGGAGAGAATATAGAAAAAGAGAGAAAGATAGAGGGAATGTGGAAAAGAGAGAAAGAAGAAGGGGATATTGAAAAAGAGGAGGATGAAGGGAATGTGGAAAATATGGACATATGGTTAGTATGTAGAAAAGAGAAAACAATGGAGGGAATGTGGAAGAGAAGGAAAGATGGAGGGAATATGGAAAAGAGAGAAAGATAGAGGGAATGTGAAAACGAGAGAAAGATGAAGGGAATGTGGAAAAAAAGAGAAGGCTGAAGGGAATGTGGAAAGAAAGAGAAAGATGAAGGGAATGTGGAAAAGAGAGACATATGGATGGAATGCGGAAGAGATGGAAAGGTGGAGGGAATATAGAAAAGAGAGAAAGATGGAGGAAATGTAAAAAAGGGAGAAAGATGGAGGGAATGTGAAAAAGAAAAATTGAGAGAATGTGCAAAAGAGAGGAAGATGAAGGGAATATGGAAAAAAGAGGAGGACGAAGGGAATGTGGAAAAGATGGGCATATGGTTAGTATGTAGAAAAGAGAAAACAATGGAGGGAATGTGGAAGAGAGCGAAAGATAGAGGGGATTTGAAAAATAGAGAAAGATGGAGGGAAAGGAGAGAAAGATGAAGGGAATGTGGAAAAAAAAGAGAAGGATGAAGGGAATGTGGAAAAAAAGAGAAGGATGAAGGGAATGTGGAAAAAAAGAGAAGGATGAAGGGAATGTGGAAAAAAAGAGAAGGATGAAGGGAATGTGGAAAAAAAAGAGAAGGATGAAGGGAATGTGGAAAAAAAGAGAAGGATGAAGGGAATGTGGAAAAAAAGAGAAGGATGAAGGGAATGTGGAAAAAAAGAGAAGGATGGAGGGAATGTGGAAAAAAAGAGAAGGATGAAGGGAATGTGGAAAAAAAGAGAAGGATGAAGGGAATGTGGAAGAGAGGGAAAGGTGGAGGGAATATGAAAAAGAGAGAAAGAGGAAATGTGAAAAAGAGAGAAAGATGGAGGGAACATAGAAAAGAGAGAAAGAAGGAATGTGGAACAGAAATAAAGATCGAGGGAATGTGGAAAAGTCGGTAAGACATAAGAAGTGTACAAAAGAAAAATGGAAGAGATGTGGAGAAAAAAAGAAGATGGGGGGAATGTGGAACAGAAATAGAGATGGAGGGAATGTGAAAAAGAAAGAAAGATGGATAAAAAATGAAAAAGAGAGAAAGTTAGAGTGGATATGGAGATGTAAGAATCATGGAGGAAAAGTGAGAAAGATAGAGTGAACGCAGAAATGAAAGAAAAAAGGAGCGGCCACTAGGGGGTGGCAAACTGGACAATTGCCCAGGGCCCCCATCACCAATGGGGCCTTCAAGACCTATGTATGTGGGGGCTGATTCATAACTAGCGCCAGGTAACGGCAGATGAGCGTCTGTACAGAGGCGCTCAGAGCAGCCGCTAGCAGTCGCTGTGATAGGCTATGGGTCGCTATTGCAGAGCTCCTCAGTCGCTGGCCGGCATTGGTGAATTTGATGTGTGAGTCGCTATAACACCAGTACAGCGCTATATGTGAGCGAACGGTAGCGACTGGTCAGTGTGAGCGACTCAAACCATATTCATAAAAAAAACGGCCTCACAGCGCTGGCGGCGCTAAAAAATTGTGTCGCTGTAGCCCAGAGCGCCAGACGCTGTGTGATTAAAGTCTGTTTTTGAACACATATCCACCAGTAACAAAGCGAAAACACATGGAATGACATTGTTGTAACACTTTAGTGCCAGACCCGTAATGACAATAATAATAATGATAATATTAATAATAATAATAAATAAATAAATAATAAATAAAAAGATAAATAATAAATAAATTAATAGAATAATAAGAATATAAATAATAAATAAATAAATAAATAAATAATAAATAAATAATAAATAAATAATAAATAAATAATAAATAAATAATAATAATAATAATATAAACATTTTTACATAAATGATTCTTTCTAGGCCAGGAGAGGTCGCACAAAAAAAAACCAATAAAACCATGTTTATAGTGGACCAACACCCAGGATTTTCACTATCCCGGCTTTTGGTCCACTTCTCCCGATCGGGGTGTGTGAAACCCCCCAGAACGCCCAAAAAAACTCACCTCACCCCGCTCCTACGCGAGCGCTCGTCCAATCAGAGTGCTCAGAGCCGCTGTGGTATGTACGGACAAGCGATGAACAACCATAGCGGCTCTGAGCGCGCTGGAGGCCGCATCTCGCGCTTCCTTCTAACAGGGAGCGCGCCAGCCATTCACAAACGGGTGCGCGCCCTGCTGGAGGGAAGCGCGAGAGGCGGCCGCGACCCGCGCATGCGCCGTCGGAACGGGGAGAAGGTAAGGTTTGTGGACATCCTGGGGGGGGGTTTCACACAGCGATTTCGGATGCCCCGCGGGGAGGGATCTGATCGGCCCGGGAATCTTTAAAGAGAAGAAAAGTAATGTCCATTGAAATGTATGGGAGAGCGACAGGTAGCGACAGGTAATACCAGGCGCTCTAGAAGCCAGAGCACCGGCGCTATACGCTGAGCCGCCTGTAAGGATGAATCGGACGCTACATGGCGCTGTTAGAGTCGCTCACCGGAATCATTTTGATAAATGTGTTTTTTGCGTACAGCGCCCGGCGGTCACCAGACGCTGCCTGTCGCTATGGCTTGATGAATAAACCCCTTAGTGAATTGTACAATATAATTCTGAGCCCACTTTGAATTTTGCCCAGGGCCCCAGTTTATCTGGCAGAGCTGCACCGGCCCATCTCCAGGGGGCAGCATAATGGGGTAACAGAGGGACGGGCTCATGGAGGGATCATGCGGGGGGGGCGCCATAACAGGGTAAAAGAGGGACGGGCTCATGGAGGGATCATGCGGGGGGGGGGGCGCCATAACGGGGTAACAGAGGGACGGGCTTATGGAGGGATCATGCGGGGGGGGGCGCCATAACGGGGTAACAGAGGGACGGGCTCATGGAGGGATCATGCGGGGGGGGGCGCCATAACGGGGTAACAGAGGGACGGGCTCATGGAGGGATCATGCGGGGGGGGGGGCGCCATAACGGGGTAACAGAGGGACGGGCTCATGGAGGGATCATGCGGGGGGGGCGCCATAACGGGGTAACAGAGGGACGGGCTCATGGAGGGATCATGCAGGGGGGGGGCATAACGGGGTAACAGAGGGACGGGCTCATGGAGGGATCATGCAGGGGGGGCCATAACGGGGTAACAGAGGGACGGGCTCATGGAGGGATCATGCGGGGGGCGCCATAACGGGGTAACAGAGGGACGGGCTCATGGAGGGATCATGCGGGGGGGGGGGGCGCCATAACGGGGTAACAGAGGGACGGGCTCATGGAGGGATCATGCGGGGGGGGGGCGCCATAACGGGGTAACAGAGGGACGGGCTCATGGAGGGATCATGCGGGGGGGGGGGGGGGCGCCTGGCTGCTCCTTTGCCTTTGACTAAAGTGTCAAATAAATAGTTCACATACCTCGGCTGGTGCAGCAGCTCCCGACCCCCCCCCCCCCCCCCCCCCCCAGTTACTGTACACACCTCACTAATAAAGAGAGGGACACGCAGAGTGCTGCCACTCCCTAACAAAAATGTATCAGCCGCTTCCCGGCCTCCACTCATCCCATCCGGGGAATTCCAGCCGCGCTGCTTTCCATCTCTCAGGACATCCAGCGCGCTCCTGTGTAATAACAGGCCATGAGCTGTTCCTTCAACTTTAATTTAAAGTGGAACAAAACCCCGGGGCGATCGATTCCTCCCCCCAGGGCATCCAAACTCGGGATGCCCCGCTGTGTGAAACTCCCCCGGGTCGCCACATACATTTACCTTGTTTCCCGGTCCAAAGGCGCGGCCGCATCCCCGCTATCCCTCCAGCAGGTGACGCACCAGCGCCAGGCATTTAGAGGGAAGCGGGGGATGCGGCCGCCAGTGTGCTCAGAGCCGCTGGCCTTAGACGGGCAGGCTGATTCATTACTAGCGCCAGGTAACGGCAGATGAGCGTCTGTCTAGTGGTCGCTCTGATCTCCCGTGAGTCGCTATGACAGAGCGACCCACAGTCGCTGTAGTAGGGAGGGCACTTTACTTTATTAAATTGCACATTATACATGTACTGTTAATCCATATGGATTAGCACTGATTTATTTTTTATAGATTTTTGGATATTGATAATCGCACTAACACGGGGAGGCCGATTCAGTAATAGCGCCAGGTAGCGACAGATGAGCGACTGTAGCAGTATTTTCACAGCGCCCGCTAGTAGTCGCTGTGCTTGCCCGTTGTTCGGTTGTTGACAGCGACTCAGTCGGTGTGCAGTAATGTTGAATATTGGGTGACGAGTCGCTATTTGACAGGTTCCGCGCTGTATGGGAGCGCATGATAGCGACTGGCCATAGCGAACGGCTCCCACCATATTCATTAACAAATCATGCTCAAAAAATTCTCGCGCTGTGAAATGCATGTTTAAACCCCAGAGCGCTGGCGGCGATGGGTTAAAAGTAGTTTTTTAACCCCCAAACAACCATATTTTAGGAAACAAAAAAAAACAAGTTTTTAAAAACATTTTGTAATATGAATACATTAATATCAGACCTGTAATATCAATTCTGTACACATTTTTTTTTTAATTTTTTTACCTTAAAAAAAATATCTAACATGGCAGAAGTGGTCACAGAATTTTTGACATTTAAAAAAAAAAAACAATAACAATTAATTATTAATATTTAAAGATTGTTCCATTGAAATGCATTGGAGAGCGCCAGGTAGCGAGAGGTCATACCTGTCGCTGTTCAAGGTCGGACGCTGGCGCTGTGGGCTGAGGCTGGAATACTGATGAATGAGTCGCTATCTGGCGCTATCTCAGTCGCTAAGCAGGATCGGCTTGATAAATGTGTGATTGTGGTGGGGAGCCGGCGTTCTCGTGGCGGTGAGCGTCATTACCGTTCGCTCACCAGTCGCTACCTGTCGCTATTCCTTGTTAAATAAGGGCCTTAGTAACTTGTCCAGTAAAACGTCAATGTATATATATTGGTTGATGTGAGTATATACTATGGATATTTAAATTTAGTGGATTATTTATTGACACTAGAGTATTGAGTGTCTTTATATATTTTAGCCCTGGAGTTCCTCCCCACTTGGGTTTTTAATATATGTTTTTTAATGTGTTATGTGTTGTTTTTCTGTACATAAGATTAGTGTATTATTTTTTGATGAATAAATATATGAATTGTATTATGAAGTGTTGTGCAGCCTGATCTGTGAGGACGTTATGGAGGGCTAGCCCTGGAGCCTTACTGATCTAGGAAAGTGTACAGTCGCTCTAGTAACATTGCCGGCATTGATAAATTTGATGTGTGAGTCGCTATAACACCAGTACAGAGCTATATGGGAGCGAACGGTAGCGACTGGTCAGTGTGAGCGACTCAAACCATATTCATCCAAAAAAAACAGCCTCGCACAGCGCCCAAAATTGTGTCGCTGTAGCCCAGAGCGGCAGACGCTGTGTGATTAAACCGGACCTTCAACATGATTTAAACCGGACCTTCACCATGATTTAATGAAAAGCCCAAACTCTTAAAAAACAATTCCTCAGCATCTAAAATTAATATATTTTACATGTTTAGTCACTAATTTATTATACTTTCCCCCACTGGGCTGCAACTCTGTTCGGGAATTTAGGATACGGGCGCCGCCATCTTGACTCAGAAGCATCACACTTACTGAGGAGAGGAGAGTGGGATAAGGTACAGGGGGGCGGGTTATAGCTGTGCTTTGCTCAGACAGAGCAGAGCTGGGGTCAGGGAAAGGTCAGCAGTCCCAGAATGCAGAGCAGCACAGTCACTTCCTGTTTGCAGGCACTTCCTGTTTGCAGGCTGCCTGCAAAAATGGCAGCTTCCATAAGCCGCCATCTTGGATGTTTAAAGGCTTATAAAATGCAGTAGATGCAGGTAGGATGATTTTTAATGTGAGCAATCTGTATGTACAGGGTGTGGGAAACATATAAGATAGGCTCTTATTTAGAGTGAAGGTCCGCTTTAATGAAAAGCCCAAACCCTTAAAAAACTATTTCTCAGCATCTAAAATTAATATATTTTAAGTTTTTAGTCACTTATTATTCTTTCCCCCACTGGGCTGCAACTCTATTCAGGACTCTAGGATACGTGCGCCGCCATCTTGACTCAGAAGCATCACACATACTGAGAGGAGAGCGGGATAAAGTGCAGGGGATGGGGTTATAGTTGTGCTTTGCACAGACAGGAAACAAGTTGGTGATGGCACCACTAATAGCAAAAAAGCCAAAATAATATAAATAACCAGAGGCTGCACCCCGGGCTCAGCAACCAACCAACCAAGGAGACCGTATAAAGCCAGGGCACTCAACTAGGTAACAGACAGAGCAGAGCTGGGGTCAGGGAAAGGTCAGCAATCCCAGAATGCAGAGCAGCACAGTCAGAAGACACTTCCTGTTTGCAGGCTGCCTGATGACCCATGAGCCGCCATCTTGGAAGTTTAAAGGCTCATAACATGCAGTAGATGCAGGTAGGATGATTATTAATGTGAGCAATCTGTATGTACAAGGTGGGGGAAACATATAGGATAGGCTCTTATTCAGGGTGAAGGTCCGGATTAATGTGAGCAATCTGTATGTACAGGGCGTGGGAAACATATAGGATAGGCTCTTATTCAGGGTGAAGGTCCGGATTAATGTGGGCAATCTGTATGTACAGGGCGTGGGAAACATATAAGATAGGCTCTTATTCAGGGTGAAGGACCGGATTAATGTGGGCAATCTGTATGTACAGGGTGTGGGAAACATATAAGATAGGCTCTTATTCAGGGTGAAGGTCCGGATTAATGTGAGCAATCTGTATGTACAGGGCGTGGGAAACATATAGGATAGGCTCTTATTCAGGGTGAAGGTCCGGATTAATGTGGGCAATCTGTATGTACAGGGTGTGGGAAACATATAAGATAGGCTCTTATTCAGGGTGAAGGTCCGGATTAATGTGGGCAATCTGTATGTACAGGGTGTGGGAAACATATAAGATAGGCTCTTATTCAGGGTGAAGGTCCGGATTAATGTGGGCAATCTGTATGTACAGGGTGTGGGAAACATATAAGATAGGCTCTTATTCAGGGTGAAGGTCCGGATTAATGTGGGCAATCTGTATGTACAGGGTGTGGGAAACATATAAGATAGGCTCTTATTCAGGGTGAAGGTCCGCTTTAAAGTCTGTTTTTGAACACATATCCACCAGTAACAAAGCGAAAACACATGGAATGACATTGTTATTAGATCGTGACATGAACACTTTAATACCAGACCTGTAATGACAATTCATAATTCATAAATGCATAAAAAAATCAAAAATCAAAAAAGTTTTAAAAAATGTATTTAAATCGGCCAGGAGACGTCACACAATTATTTGATACAACACAAAAAAAATATTAAAAGAAAACCCGGTTTAAAGAGAAGAAAAGGAATGTCCATTGAAATGTATGGGAGAGCGACAGGTAGCGACAGGTAATACCAGGCAAGAAGCAAGAAGCAAGCGCGCCGGCGCTATACGCTGAGCCGTCTATGATGATGAATCGGACGCTACATGGCGCTGTTAGAGTCGCTCACCAGATTCACTTTCATAAATGTGGTATTGTGTACAGCGCCCGACGTTCACCTGACGCTACCTGCCGCTATCCCTTGATGAATAAACCCCTAAGCCTTAGACGATGTGACATCAGCAGCTCCGAGGGCACTGATTGGTCGCATGCGCCGTAGGACAGGGAAGAGGTGAGTTCACACAGTGGAGCATCCCCGATCCCCCAAGCGGAAGGACCAAAACCCAGTGCTACTACTGCATATAGGCACAAATAGGCCACAGCAATTAATACAAGAGTATTGTTTTATTAATATAAATCCACTAAGGCCCTTATTTAACAAGGGATAGCGCCAGGTAGCGACTGGTGAGCGAACGGTAATGACGGTCACCGCCACGAGAACGCCGGCTCCCCACCACAATCACACATTTATCAAGCCGATCCTGCTTAGCGACTGAGATAGCGCCATATAGCCACTCATTCATCATTATTCCAGCCTCAGCCCACAGCGCCAGCGTCCGACCTTGAACAGCGCCAGGTATGACCTCTCGCTACCTGGCGCTCTCCAATGCATTTCAATGGAACAATCTTTAAATATTCATAATTAATTGTTATTAATGTTTGGGGGTTAAAAAACTACTTTTAAGCCATCGCCGCCAGCGCTCTGGGGTTTAAACAAGCATTTCACAGCGCGAGAATTTTTTGAGCGTGATTTGTTAATGAATATGCTGGGAGCCGTTCGCTATGGCCGTTCGCTGTCATGCGCTCCCATACAGCGCGGAACCTGTCAAACAGCGACTCCTAACCTCGTATTCAACATTACTGCACACCAACTGAGTCGCTGTCAACAACCGAACAACGGCCAAGCACAGCGAATACTAGCGGGCGCTGTGAAAATACCGCTACAGTCGCTCATCTGTCGCTGCCTGGCGTTATTAATGAATCGCCCTCCCCGTTTAAAAAGACACATACATTTAAAAACAGTAACACCTAATTCACACCCAATGGCCTCGATTCAATAAAGGTAGAAAAAAATTCTCATGGTAGTAAAAGATTCAATTCATGAGAAAAAAGCCTGAGAATGTCACTGTTACTGAATCACTAGATAAAAAGACAATGAAAGTCAATGGCAGCTTTTACTACAGTGTAGAAAGGAGGAAACAGTTCTCTACTTTTCTTAGTAAGTAAAAAAGTGCCATTGACTTCCATTGTCTTTTTACCTGATTCAGTAACAGAGACATTCTCAGGCTTATTTCTCATGAATTCAATTTTTTACTATCATGAGAATTTTTTTCTACCTTTATTGAATCGAGGCCAATGTCTCTGGAATGATAATCTATATTCCCAGAGAATAAATCACGTCCACAAGGAAATCACAAAACAGAGTCTTAAAGTACAAAACTAAATAATTCATATAATAAATGTGCCAATATGGAAAAAAAAACAAAACAAATTTAATTACAATAAATATTGCCTAGTGCCCGCAAAAAGCCTATATCAGATTAGCATATAACTGGGTACAATAATCAATAAATAAATATATCCCCAAATTTATATCAGAAAGTGCAAGTGCAGATAAGCTATTATAAAGTGCTAAATCAGTTTAGCTCCACCTGAGGGACAAGGAACAAACCAAAACAAGTAAGACATCTCTATCTGCCACAAAGCATCTACCTGGGAGTGGAAAAGTCAAAAGATAAGCATTACAAACCCCCTCTGATATGTGAACAGTACTTTCCTTGGTGCCAATCTACTGGATAAAGTAGGGTGGGTGTCACAGGGCGACCCCCCACGCGTTCCGCTGCTCCTGCAGCTTCTCCAGAGGATTAACCTAATAAAAATCTGGGGTTTTGGTCCACTTTAAAAATTCAGGATTTTGACTTTCCTGGGTTTTGTTCCGTGCCCACCCGGATGCCCGGCTGTGTGAAACCCCCCAGTTCGCCCAGTAAAACTCACCTCTCCTCGCTTCACCAGTACATGCGCAGACTCTCGTCCAATCAGAGTCGTTTGCCTTGCGTTTTTCGCTTTTCCTACCTTCAGCAAAGGGCTCTGATTAATTTCAATGAGGAGCGAGATCAGCCGCATCCCCGGCAGCGCGCACTCCACATCTGAATGACTGGGGCGGGAGTGTGCCCACTGCCCAAAGATGCCCCCATTGAGCCATGGGCCGAAGGGCAAACATCTCTGATTGGACGAGAGCCCAGGCATGTGCTGCTGGAGCAGGGGAAAGGTGAGTGTTTCACACAGCGGCACATCTTAATGATTCCAGGGCAGGCTGATGGCCTTCCCCCGGATGGGATGCCCCGCTGGGTGAAACCCCCCAGATCAGCTTACTTTTCCCCGGTCCTGCAGCACATGTGCAAGCTATCGTCCAATCAGAGTCGTTTGCCTTGTTTATCTCCTTCAGCTAAGAGCTCTTATCAATTTCAGCGAGAAGCGAGATCAGCCGCATCCCCGGCAGCGCGCACTCCAGTACCAGCCTATCTGAATGACTAGGGCAGGAGGGTGCCCACCTCCCAAAGATGCAGGGGAGTGCCCGCTCCCCATTGAAAACAATCAGAGCCATGGGCCGATGGGCAAACGTCTCTGATTGGACGAGAGCCCAGGCATGTGCCGTAGGAGCAGGAGAAAGGTGAGTGTTTCACACAGCGGCACATCAAACCTAGGGTGGCCGGAGAGGAAGCCGTGGGATTCCCGAGATAACAAAACCGAGGGGCATCCCCAACTGGGCAAGCTGTTATCCAGCCCTGGAGTCTTTTAGACTCTAGAGCTGGGTTACTATGGTTTTGGTCTACTTTAACTATAGTAAGAGAATTAAGTAAGAGTTTCCCTTTAACACACATACAGTATGTATATGAGACATCAATCTGAATAAGGTGTTTGCTCCATAGATGGGCTCTGGAGTGACGGGGGGGGCTGATGAGCTTCCCCCAGAGCATCTCAAAACTGGGTGAAACCCCCCAGATCAGCTTACCTTTCCCCGGTCCAGCGGCCAATGTGCGGGCTATCGTCCAATCAGAGCCGTTTGCCATCCCTATTTTATTCTGCAAACAGCTCTGATTGCTTACAATGGGGAGTGAGAGCGGCCATATCCCCGGCATCCTCAGGCTGTGCATATGCTTGCACATCGGATGGCACGGGATTGTACACCCTGCTGGGGATGCAGCCGCTCAAGCCAATCAGAGCCATTTGCCAAATGACATAGGCCCTTATTTATGAAGGAATAGCGGCAGGTAGCGACTGGTGAGCGGCCGGTAATGACGGGCCCCGCCACGAGAACGCCGGCTCCCCACCACAATCACACATTTACCAAGCCAATCCTGCTTAGCGACTGAGATAGCGCCATATAGCGACTCATTCATCATTATTCCAGCCTCAGCCCACAGCGCCAGCGTCCGACCTTGAACAGCGACAGGTATGACCCCTCGCTACCTGGCGCTCTCCAGTGCATTTCAAAGGAACAATCTTTAAATATTCATAATTAATTGTTATTAATGTTTTTTTTTTTTTTTTGTGAAAAATTCTGTGACCACTTCTGCCATTTTAGGTTAAAAAAAAAAAAATGTGTGCAGAATTGATATTACAGGTCTGATATTATTGTATTCATATTACTAAATTCTTTAAAAATTTTAGTTTTTTTGGTTTCCAAAAATATGGTGGTTTGGGGGTTAAAAAAACTACTTTTAACACATCGCCACCAGTGCTCTGGGGTTTAAACAAGCATTTCACAGCGCGAGAATTTTTTGAGCGTGATTTTTTTATGAATATGCTGGGAGCCGGTCGCTATGGCCATTCGCTATCATGCGCTCCCATACAGCGCGGAACCTGTCAAATAGCGACTCGTCACCCCGTATTCAACATTACTGCACACCGACTGAGTCGCTATCAACAACCGAACAACGGCCAAACACAGCGACTACTAGCGGGCGCTGTGAAAATACTGCTACAGTCGCTCAACTGTCGCTACCTGCCGCTATTAATGAATCGGCCTCATAGTCACGGCAAATGGCTCTGATTGGACGAGAGCCAATGCACTGTTGGACCGGGAAGAGGTGAGTTTTGCTGGGGGGTTTCACACAGTTCCCATTACAATTCAGGATGTTCCAGGACATGGTAAAAACCTGGGCTAGTCAAAATCCCAGGTTTTGTTCTGCTTTAAGGGCACCTTTCAAGGGTATAGTCCCACCTTAATGTGGATCGACAGTCAAACTAGACAATGAGGCTGATTTACTACTATAGGGCCACGTATTGCCAGATGAGTGTCTGTATAGCGCCGCTTAGAGCGACCGCTAGTAGACGCTGTAAGTGGGTATCGGGTGCTGTAACCTAGCTTCGCGGTCGCTGTAGTAACCTGGCCGGCATTGATGAATATGATGTGTTTTGTGCACTCTAACACCAGTATAACGCTGCAGTGAGCGAGAGGTAGCGCCAGCTCAGTGTGTCAAGCACTCGGCGCTCAACACCATACTTATCAAAAAACTACACACACAGCGTCGGTGCTCTAAAGCTGGTCGCTGTAGCATAGAGCGCCAGACACTGTGTGATTAAAGTCTGTTTTTGAACACATATCCACCAGTAACAAAGCGAAAACACATGGAATGACATTGTTGTAACACTGGGACATTAACACTTTAGTGACAGACCTGTAATGACAATTCTGCATAAAAATATAAAAAGTCGAATAGTTTCTAAAAGTGTTTGTTTGCAGCCAGGAGACGTCACACAATAATTGGAGCAAAAGAAAAAATTTTAATTGCCAAACACGCTATTTATACACAACTAATGAACGGCCATTAAAATGTATTGGAGAGCGACACTGAGCGAAAGGTAATACCTGGCGCTCTGGAAGCTAGAGCCCCGGCGCCATACGCTGAGCCGCCTGTAATAATACATGTGACGCTACATGGCGCTGTTGGAGTCGCTCACCAGATTCGCTTTCATAAATGCGGTTTTGCGTACAGCGCCCGACGTTCATCAGACGCTGCCTGCCGCTACGTGGCGCTACCTGGCGCTATCTCTTCTTAAATAACCCCCATGGGAGACTGGCGGGGGGTGGCACATAGGTGACCAGGTCTTGGTGGCGTAGGTGGGACCTCCCGCTAACAGTGTTTCCTCCTTCCTTATTGAAGGAACATTCCAGAGGACGGGCAGGAGATGTGTCGCTGCAGATAAGGAGCCATATAGTTCAATCTATAACCTGTAATGTGCCGCACCCCCGTCACTCCAGAGCCCATCCATGGAGCAAACACCTTATACAGCTTCTTGTCTCATATACATACTATGGCCTCAATTCAATAAAGGTAGAAAAAAATTCTCATGGTAGTAAAAGATTCAAAAAGCCTGAGAATGTCACTGTTACTGAATCACCAGATAGGAAGACAATGAAAGTCAATGGCAGCTTTTACTACAGTTCTCTACTTTTCTTAGTAGTAAAAGCTGCCATTGACTTTCATTGTCTTTTATCTGGTGATTCAGTAACAGCGACATTCTCAGGCTTTTTCTCATGAATTGAATCTTTTACTACCATGAGAATTGTTTTCTACCTTTATTGAATCGAGGCCCATATGTGTGTTAAAGGGGAACTCTTACAATTGTCTTACTATAGTTAAAGTAGACCACAACCATGGTAACCCAGCTCTAGAGTCTAAAAGACTCCAGGGCTGGATAACAGCTTGCCCAGTTGGGGATGCCCCTGGTTTTGTCATCTCGGGACCTCTCATATCTGAATAGCGCATCAGAGGCGAGCGGCCAGCAATCCGATCATTCAGAAATCATTGCTGGGCATGAGTATCCACGAAAGTAAGCGTTAAAGTGGACCTTCACCCTGAATAAGAGCCTATCTTATATGTTTCCCCCCCTGTACATACAGATTGCCCACATTAATCCGGGCCTTCACCGTGAATAAGAGTCTATCTTATATGTTTCCCCCACCCTGTACATACAGATTGCCCACATTAATCCGGACCCTCACTCTGAATAAGAGCCTATCTTATATGTTTCCCACACCCTGTACATAGAGATTGCTCACATTAATCCGGACCTTCACCCTGAATAAGAGCCCATCTTATATGTTTTTATAAGATTCCCGGCCCCATCGTTTCCTTCCCCCGGGGCATCCAAAATCGGGATACCCCACTGAAAGAATAAGACATTTCAAACACCTACATGTAATGCTGGAGGTCCCCTTTAATAGAATGTCTTTTAAAGTGGACCAAAACCCACCGCAATCGGCCTGGGAATCTATAATATTCCCCGGGGATGATCGATTTCCTCCCATCCCCGCTGTGTGAAACCCCCAGGTCGCCCCATACACTTACCTTGTTTACCAGTCCAACAGCACAAGCACGAGCCACGGCCGCATCCCCGCTATCCCTCTAGCTGGGCACGTGGATGTGTCAGGCATTTGTGAATGGCCGGTGCGGGCGCGCTCCCTGTTAGAGGGAAGCGGGGGATGCGGCCGCCAGCGCACTCAGAGCCGCTCGCCTTAGACGATGTGACGTCAGCGGCTCCGAGTGCGCTGATTGGATGAACGGCCGCACATGCGCCATAGGACAGGAGGAGGTGAGTTGGCATTGGCGATCTGGGGGGGTTTCACACAGCGGGGCACCCGGGGGAAAAGACCAAAACCCAGGATAGTCAAAATCCTGGGTTTTGCACTAGATTCTTTCTGCTTTTTCTTGCTTTCTATATATCGCCTGGCTTTTTGAGCCACATACCCCTGGCGCTGTGGATAAAAAGCTCTCCGAATGAATGACGAGCCTATTGAAGGAGAATCCGTCTGATATTGCAATTGTTTTTTTAGTCATCTGATAAGAGTATTTCTAAAGGGTGACGGTCAGGAGTGTGCATGCACATTGGGATCTCCACTGCTTTTTGATTGGTGACTTTTCTGTTCCCTAATGACTGACTTCTCTGTGCCCTAATCTATACATTTTACTGTCTGGACTTGTGGGAATAAGAAGCAGCTTTAGTGACTTTTATCTTTGTAATCACAATTTTAATTCTGTTTTATGTTGATTAAAGTGGACCAAAACCCAGGGGGGATCAGGCCGGGAATGTATAAGATTCCCGGGCCGATCAGATCCCTCCCCGCGGGGCATCCGAAACCGGCATGCGCCGCTGGGTGAAACCCCCCACGATGCCCAGAAACCTTACCTTATACCCATTCCAACGGCGCATGCGCGGGCCGCGGCTGCATCTCTGGCTTCTCTCTAGCAGGGCGCGCACCGGCGCCGGCCGTTTGTGAATGGGCGCGCTCCCTGTTAGAAGGAAGCGTGAGACGCGGCCTCCAGCGTAATCAGAGTCGCTGTGGTTGTCCGTCGCTTGTCCGTACATGCCACAGTGGCTCTGAGCGCTCTGATTGGACGAGTGATCGCGTAGGAGCGGGGTGAGGTGAGTTATTTAGGGCGATCGGGGTGCCCCGCGGAAGTGGACCAAAACCCAGGATAGTCAAAATCCTGGGTGTTGGTCCACTTTAAGAGTTTGTGTAGCGCTGTGTTTTAACATTATTCATTTAGAATAGATTCCCAGGCTGGACTTTGCTCTGCAATCTTGTGATCAGACAGGTGGCCGCACATGTGCTGTGGGAGCGTGGATTCAGGTGAGTGAATGTGTATGAGTTATACACACAGGGGTAACCCAAATCATGACGCCCCTGTAAAACAGAGCCCCCCCCCCCCCCCCCCCAGGCCAGCCCAGACAACTAACAGGCTGATTCATTACTAGCGCCAGGTACCGGCAGATGAGCATCTTTAGCGAGGCGCTTAGAGCGACCACTAGTAGTCGTTGTGCTCGGCTATGGTTCGCTGTTGCAGAGCGCCTCAGTCGCTGGCCGGCATTGATGAATTCAACTATAACACCAGTTCAGCGCTATATGGGAGCGAACGGTAGCAACTGGTCAGTGTGAGCAACTCAAACCATATTCATCAAAAAAACAACCTCACACAGCGCCGGCGCTCAAAATTGTGTCGCTGTAGCCCAGAGCGCCAGACGCTGTGTGATTAAAGTCCATTTTGGAACACATATCCACTAGTAACAAAGCGAAAACACATGGAATGACATTGTTATTGTATTGTGACATTAATACTTTAATACCAGACCTGTAATGACAATTCTGCATAAAACATCCAAAAAGTTTTCAAAAATGATTTTTAATCGGCCAGGAGAGGTCACACAATGATTTGATACAAAACAAATAAAAAAAATAAAAGAAAACCCTGTTTAAAGAGAAGAAAAGGAAATGTATGGGAGAGCGACAGGTAGAGACAGGTAATACCAGGCGCTCTGGAAGCTAGAGGGCCGGCGCTATACGATGAGCTGCCTGTAATGATGAATCGGACGCTACATGGCGCTGTTAGAGTTGCTCATCAGATTCGCTACCTGCCGCTATCCATTGATGAATAAACCCCTAAGAATAGAAGGACCCTGCCCAGTCCTGAATCCACCCTCGGGGGCGGGGGGGGGGGGTGTTGCTGGGTCTGGGCACGGAGTTCAGGTGCATAAGGTTTACACAGTGTCACAATACCACCAGTGACCACAGGAGGCGCTGTGCTTATTGCTGAGCACTGTACTGTATGTCAGCTAAGCTCAGCTATGGCAGTGGAGAAGAGCCTCCATAAATGGCGCAACAGCATAGAGCAGCAGGAACTACTTTACTTCTTTCTTTCTCTCTATTATATTCTTGACCTTATTTTCCTTTTTCCTTCTTTCTTATATTCTTAATTTTTCCTTTCTTTCTTTTCTCACTTGCTTCACTCTTTCTTTCTTCATTTCTTTTCTCATTCTTTCCTTCTTTCTAACTTTCTTCCTTGTTTCTTTTTTCTTGGTTTTCTGCCTTCCCTCGCTCTTCTTTATTTCCTTTCCTTTAGTTCCTTTACTTCTTCTCTACCTTCTCTCTCCCTCTCTTCTTTCCTTCATTCACTTTCTTTTCCTCCTTTCTTTCTTTCTTTTTCCTCCTGCTTTATTCATTCCTTTCCTTACTTCCTTGCCTCTCTCTTTTCTTTCCCTCCCTCCCTCCCTCCCTTCCACCTTCCTTCTCTTTAATTCCTTCCTTCTTTCTTCTCTTCCTTCCTTTGATAATTGTTCCATTCTTTCTTTTCTCCCTTCCTTCATTTTTACTTTCTTCCTTTTTTTATTTTGCTCCTTATCTCATTCTGTTCCGTTCCCTTTTTTTAAATTCTTTCCTTCCCCCTTTCCTTCCTCTTTCCTTCCTTTCTCCCTAGTTTATGTCTTTCTTTCCTTTTTTTAAATTCTTCTTTCCTTTATTAATTTATCATGATTTCTGTTTCCTCCCTCACTTGTTTTTCCTTCCTTTCTTTTTTTTTTTCATTCCTTCCTTCCCATCTAAGTTCCCTTTCCTTACCTCTTTTTCATATATCCCAATTTCATTTTCCTTCCTTCCTTGTTTCTTTCTTTGTTTTCTTCCTCCCCACCTTGCTTCCCTTCCTTCTTTCTTTTATCTTTCTTTCCTCCTTCTTTTCCATTCTTTCTTTATTAATTTCCTTTCTTCTACCTCACCTGATCGGCATCAGCCCCCTTCAGGTGAGGGGAGGGGGAATGTTCTCTAACCTGACAAGGGAGAAACTGTCCCGGCACTGACGCGGCTTTACTGCATCATCCAGGATGACGTGGGATCGAGGCGGCACAAGAGCAGGTGAGTATCTAGCGAAAGAAAACATTTGTTGTTGTCGCCCTCTTGGTCGCTTTCTGCCCTCTTGTTCGCTTTCTGCCCTCTTTTTCGTTGTCGCTCTCTTGGTCGTTGCCGCCCTCTTGTTCGCTTTCTGCCCTCTTGTGCGCTTTCTTCTCTCTTGCTCGTTGCCGCCTTCTTGGTCACTTTCTGCCCTCTTTGTCATTGCTGCCTTCTTTGTCGTTGCCGCCCTCTTGGTCGCTTTGTGCCCTCTGTTTCGTTGCCGCCCTCTTTGTCGTTGCCGCCCTCTTGTTCGCTTTCTGCCCTCTTTTTCGTTGTCGCTCTCTTGGTCGCTTTCTGCCCTCTTTTTCGTTGCCGCTCTCTTTGTTGTTGCCGCCCTCTTGTTCGCTTTCTGCCCTCTTTTTCGTTGTCGCTCTCTTGGTCGCTTTCTGCCCTCTTTTTCGTTGCCGCTCTCTTTGTTGTTGCCGCCCTCTTGTTCGCTTTCTGCCCTCTTTTTCGTTGTCGCTCTCTTGGTCGCTTTCTGCCCTCTTTTTCGTTGCCGCTCTCTTTGTCGTTGCCGCCCTCTTGGTCGCTTTGTGCCCTCTGTTTCGTTGCCGCCCTCTTGGTCGCTTTCTGCCCTCTTTTTCGTTGTCGCCCTCTTGGTCGCTTTCTGCCCTCTTTTTCGTTGCCGCTCTCTTTGTCGTTGCCGCCCTCTTGGTGGCTTTGTGCCCTCTTTTTCGTTGTCGCCCTCTTGGTCGCTTTCTGCCCTCTTTTTCGTTGCCGCTCTCTTTGTCGTTGCCGCCCTCTTGGTCGCTTTCTGCCCTCTTTTTCGTTGCCGCTCTCTTTGTCGTTGCCGCCCTCTTGGTCGCTTTCTGCCCTCTTTTTCGTTGCCGCTCTCTTTGTCGTTGCCGCCCTCTTGTACGCTTTGTGCACTCTTTTTCGTTGCCGCCCTCTTGGTCGCTTTCTGCCCTCTTTTTCGGTGCCGCTCACTTTTTCGTTGCCGCCCTCTTTGTCACCAGGCTGTGTAAACGTTGCACAGATCCAGGCTTGATATTTGGGGATCTCGGGTTGCACCCTGTGTATCTGCAGCATCACAGTCACCCGGCTCCCCATACATTGTGTGTGTGTGTGTGTCAGGGCCGGCAACGCTGCTCTAGGGTTACTGTGTACACAGAGCGTGTGTTTGTCTCTTCGCTGCCTTTTGCCCTCTGATCCGCCTTCTTATGTTTTACTGCGGCTGAACTTTGATTGCAGCTCCTGTGACAAATATCAATTCATTTCCTTATTTCATAAGCAAAGCTGAGCCCGGGGCTTATTTTCCTGCCGGGTGTCTGGTGGGATGATGAAGCCATGGCCTCTCGCCAAATCAGGAAAGCGCCACAATTGTCTGACAGCTAAAGGACAGGGAATCGTGCCGCACGGTAACGTTTCATATTAAAGGCATTGTCCGGGCAAAGTGTAAAAACCAATCATTGCTCGCTCACCCGCCGTGGTAATGGTAGTAATTTTTTGGGCCAATTTGAGTAATGGTATTTATTATAAATATATAATATATATTTATAATAAATACCATTTTATATATATATATATATATATATATATATATATATATATATATATATATTATTATATAAATATTATATTAATAATATATTATTATTATTATTATAAATATATAAATATCCCAGTATATATATTATATATTATATATAGATATTTGTATATATATTCATAGATATATTCTATATATATATATATATATATATATATATATATATATATTATATATCGTTTTATATATATATATATATATATATATATATATATATATATATATAATTATAAATAGTAATGGCAAATTTGAGCAATGGTATAATAGATTATAATGGGCTGCTGAATAAAGCTGTTGTTGTTGAGATTTAGGGGTTTATTCATCAAGGGATAGCGCCAGATAGCGCCTCGTAGCGGCAGAAAGCGTTTGGTGAGCGCCGGGCGCCGTACGCAAAACCACATTTATGAAAGTGAATCTGGTGAGCGACTCTAACAGCGCCATGTAGCGTCCAATTCATCATTAAAGGTGGCTCAGTGTATAGCGCCAGGTATTACCTGTCGCTCTCCCATACTTTTCAATGGCCTTTACTTTTCTTCTGTTTAAAGTGGACCAACACCCAGGATTTTGACTATCCTGGGTCTTGGTCCACTTCGATGGGGCACCCCGATCGGGGTGCCCCGCTGTGTGAAACCCCCCCCAACCCCCCGAAAAACTCACCTCTCCGCGCTCCCAGCGCCAACGTACAAGCTCTATTCCAGGATGTCTAAGCGGCTGCCGCCGCCGCCGCCTCCCGCGCGTCCCTTTTGACGCGCGCGCGCGCCCGCGCCGGCCATTCGCAGACGGCCGGCGCGGGCGCGCGCGCACGCCTGCAGGGGCGCGAGGGAGGCGGCGGCGGCTGGCCGCCGCCGAAGATCAGGTAGGGTTTTTCGGGGGTTTTGGGGGGGTTACACCCCGCGGGACATCCCGATCTCGGATGTCCCGCGGGGTGGGGGGTGATCGGCCCGGGAATCTTATAGATTCCCGGGCCGATCACCCGTGGGTGTTGGTCCACTTTAAACAGGATTTTTTGTTTTTAATTTATTTTTTTTTCTCTCAAATCATTGTGTGACGTCTCCTGGCCTACAAAGAGCCATTTTTTAAAAATGTTTTTGACTTTTTATATTTTTATGCAGAATTGTCATTACAGGTCTGGCACTAAAGTGTTAATGTTACAACAATGTCATTCCATGTGTTTTCGCTTTGTTACTGGTGGATATGTGTTCAAAAACAGACTTTAATCATACAGTGTCTGGTGCTCTATGCTATAGCGCCCAGATCCAGAGCGCAGATGCTGTGTGAATCTGTTTTTTTGTTGAATATGGTGTGAGTCGCTGACAGTGGGTCGCACTGAGCTAGCGTTACCTCTCACTCCCTGCAGCGCTGTACTAGTGTTAGAGCGCCCAACATACAGCTTATTCATCAATGCCGGCCAGGTTACTACAGCCACTGAGGCGCTCTGTTACAGCGCCCGATAGCCAATCACAGCGTACGCTAGCGGTCGCTCTTAGCGCCTCTGCTGATACCTAGCACTAGTAATGAATCAGCCTGCCCGTCTCACATTTTATTTATGCATGCCCACCTTTTTTTAGCATTGATGAATGGACCTATCCCCACCCGTCTTACATCAGACTGTGTGCTTGTGTGTGCGGGGGGGGGGGGTGCTGATCCTTGCTTTGCTTGTCTGGGGGGGGGGAGGTCGATGTCCTTCTATCTGGGGCATCCACATTTGTGTTAAACCCTCGGAATGGCCGCCCCTTCATGTTGGTCCTGGGGACTGGCCATGGTCGCTCCATTCACTTCAATTGTGTGTGTGTCTGAAGATACAGCACTGTGCTTGAAAACTTTGTAAGCAGACACTTACTACCCACACTGCTTCTGTCAAGGCCCAACACTTTTATCATTTACAAAAAACTGTCGGGTCAGTCATGCCTGTGTCTGCTCACAACGATTTCAAGCACAGTGCTGTATCTTCAGACACACAGACACCACAATCCCTCGCCTGGGAATACACCCTATTTGGGATGCCCCATTGTGTGTATCCCTATTATTTTCTGTTACTCAGTTCACGCGTTTGCCCTGTGAGTCCTCGGTGCGGTGCTTCGCCCACAACACGGCGACAACCGAGACCATGCAAAGCAAAACATACTGGAGCTGGGACCAAAAACCAGCCCTGGATCTTACCAGCCCCTGGCCGGCCCGAGACGTCCCTGCTGAGGCCCCCCAACCATGATACTGGGGCTATAGCATTGGGGACTGGGGTGCCTTGGCTTGTGGGTACAGGGGGCTGACAGGGAGACTAAGGAGGGCAGGGATTGAATGTGGGTGTTAAAAGCAGCAGCCCAACTGACCCCAAAGCTGTGCAGCCCACCAGGCATTGTCCTGGTCTCCCTATAGCCAGTCGGCCCCTGCATACTGCGCTTTGCATGCTCATTCCTATCTTGCTATAATGCACTAAACACCATGCAAGAAAAAAAGCATTAAAAAAAAAAACACAAAAAATAAGAAAAAAGTATAGTACTAAACAACAGATAGATGTGAACTTGAGTTGTATTAACTAAACAACACCTACTTCTAGTGGCGGGGCCCTGGTGGGAACATTCAATGGGGCCCTGTCATGGCTCATGCTGTAACCTTTTTCTTGTCATTTTAACTAAGGGTCTTATTTATGATGTTGCGCCTATTAGCATCATTTCTGTGGTTATAGCGCCAGCTTTGGAGCGCCGCCATTCCAGTCTTATCTGGCACTGTGCATTACATTGGCGCTAGCAGTCGCTGCGCAGAACGCTACTAATTAGCTTTGATTGTTGCACTAGGTATTGGCCGGCTTATGTCAGCGCCTGTTGGACCCGCCACCGATTATCCCAGCGCCAGTGAGCGCCACTTTGTTATGCCGTTATTCCGGCGCTCCCCGGCATATTTATCCTTCTTAAAATTATTGGCGCTGGTCAGCATCTCTTTATTACTGTTACAAGAAATCACTGGTGGGGACAAACTTTACAGTGTGTTTAGGCTGCGTTTTAGTTGTTGGTGTCCAGATTACACATTGTTAAAGTGGACCAACACCCAGGATTTTCACTATCCTGGGTGTTGGTCCACTTCCGTGGGGCACCCCGCTGTGTGAAACCCCCCAGAAAGCCCCAAAAAACTCACCTCACCGCCGACGGACAAGCGACAGACAAGTCGCTGGAGGCCGCCTCTCGCGCGTCCCTCTTACAGGGAGCGCGCCCGCCCCGGCCATTCACAAACGGTCGGTGTGGGTGCGCGCCCTGCTAGAGGGACGCGCGAGAAGCTGCGGCGGCCCGCGCATGCGCCGTTGGAACGGGGAGAAGGTAAGGTTTGTGGGCGTCCGGGGGGGTTTCACACAACGGGGCATCCCGATTTCGGATGGAGCTGATCGGCCCAGGAATCTTATAGATTCCCAGGCCGATCAGCAGTGGGTGTTGGTCCACTTTAAGCAAAAGAAGCCATGAAAATTAATTTTAGTAACACCCAACAAAAATAGATTTTGTCCCATCTAGGTCCTGCGTTTCCATTACTGAAAAGTCCCAATGCAGGTTCTGTACAAATAAATGTGTGTAATATTAATTATAACACTACAATCCAGTTCTGCCCATTGTGCTCTATGGGATCTTGCTCTACAAAATCAGGTTTCATCTGACGCTGCTTTAACCAGACCGCCCGGCGCTGCATTATTTTCGGCGCTAGTGTTTAATAAGACACAAGCCGGCGGCGCATAGGCACTGCCATTTTTTTCTTTTTTAAATTCGGACGCTGAGTGCCGCTGAGGCCAAAAAGTGACACTATGTGGTGCTGACGATTCTTAAATAAAGCGCCCAGTTGGATACAACAAAAGAGCAGAGACAAATGATGCTTCTTTTTCTGTATATGATGCAATTAGAGCACAAATATAAGAAAAAAAGGTGGAGAAACAACGATGGAGCCCAGGGCAGTTTCTAGGCTAAATAGCGCCCAGTGCGGAATGGAAAAGTTTCTGCCCACTCCTCACCCATCCCACTGCCCCATACCATAATTGCCATGCTGTGTCTCTACCTTAACAGCAGCGGCCAAGTTCCCCCCCCCCAATCAGGCCCCAGATTTCTCTATTCTGGCGTTCTGTTAAAAACAGAGCTGAATGTTGCGCATTAATACGCGCAGCATACAACACTAATTGGACGATAGCCCCGGGAATCAATCGTTTCCCTCCCCCCAAGGCATCCAAAATCAGGATGTCCCGCTGTGTGAAACCCCCCAGGTCGCCCCATTCACTTGCCTTACTTACCGGTCCAACGGTGCATGCGTGGGCCGCAGCCGCATCCCCGCTATCCCTCTAGCAGAGCCGCGGCTCTTAGACGCGCCGTGGGACCGGGATAAGGTGAGTTGGCTGCGCCGATCTGGGGGGCTTTGACACAGCGGGGCACCCCCGATTGCGGTGCCCCAGGGGAAAGGACCAAAACCCAGGATAGTCAAAATCTTGGGTCTAGCTGGTATTTAAAGAACACGGCACGCAGTGAGTATTCACCCTGGCGAAGTGGTATTGTAACCACGCAACGCGTCTGTGTTTTCCTGACTGGAGATTCTGGTGCAGGATGGCATGGGGCTCCTTTAGATTCTTGGGTGATGTATTAATGCTAATATCCATTACTGGGATTCTAGGTTGCCCATAGTGCCACTGTGACGGCTAACGCTGCCTGTTTTCGCACCTTGCGCTTTCACTCTATTGCTGCTATTGGGCTTCTTTGTTGTTCGTTTTGCACATGCACTCTGCACTTTTAAAGATCACGGTTCTCATACTTTCATTCATTTGTTTCCCTCATTTGTTTTAGATCTTTTTTAATAGGTTATGCCTTGTGTGCACTACTGAGCACATTGCACTTTACACTTAATTAGGCGCAATTTCACATTGCCAACGTCTTGCCGTTCATGTTGCAATTTGGGCGGCCTTAATCAATCTTTTAATTTTGTAATAATTGATTTATACTTGCAATATTAATTTATATAATATTCAATTATTAAATGCTACATTGTGATTAGCCCCTATTTTTCCCTCCTGCCCCATCCCGGTCATTATATGTTTTTTATCCATTGTCATAAATGTATGTTTTGTTGTGTCATATATTTAATTTTGCACTAGGCTATTTTATTCCATTGAAACAATAAATCAAGTATTCTTTAACTTTTTGAGTGTGTGCGGCCTCCTTTCTGGGATTACTAGGGGACAGCTCCAGAGTCCCATTAGTTTATATTAGTCACTTTAAGGAGTAGAACAACCCAGTGCTTTGGGGTTATGCAGCGTCACTTAAAAGGGTATTCAAGGTAAAGGGTTACATTAGGCTGCTTTTTGCTCTCCCCGTGCTGGCTGTCAGGGGTGGCATCTTTCATTCCGCCTATATCCGATCTGCTTTATATTTCATAATAACTCCCAGTGACCTCTCTCATTTCTACAGGGCCTCCTCAGCAGCAGAGGATGACTCATCCATGCATACTTCAATGTTAGGATCCCCTCAAAAGTTCTATAGGGATCAGGAAATGCTGGTAAATGAAATGCATCCCCCCTGACAGCCAGCATGGAGCAAGCAGAAAGCAGGATCATTTGCCTGGAATGTCATTTCATTTTTTTTACTTTCACTCTAGTCATTTCCATTTACCTGCCCTCAGGTGAGGCTGCTGATGTAGCGGCCAGACAAGCCCTCAGTAACGGACAACGCGCATGGGACCCCGACAAGTCCAGTCTCTGTGGCCTCGCCCCCGTCACCTTGCATGTGCCCTTTATTTATTCTGGCGCGCGCCGCACCTATCCTAGGAACTGGTGGCAATCGCTGAACCATAAAGCTGTGTCATAAGACCGAAGCTGGTCACATACAGGCAACAATCGGCCGGACGCTCGGCTCTAGTAACCGGTTAAACATTTGCTTTCATTGTCTGACTTGAGCAAAACCAAGGAGAACAATTCTGCAGGGTACTGCGCAATACCGACCTGGATGTCGCAATACTGCGACTGACCCCCGCAGCCAGCAACATTAATATCAATGTGCCAAGCCAGGAACTGATCCATAGGTGACATCCAGACCCCTCACCTGTCAGCAGACGCCTCACTTGTCAGCAGATACCTCACCTGTCAGAAAACCTCTCACCTGCCAGCAGACTCCTCACCCATCAGCAGACCCCTCGCCTGTCAGAAAACCCATCACCTGTCAGCAAACCCCTCACCTGTCAGAAAACCTCTCACCTGTCAGAAACCTCTCACCTGTCAGAAAATCCCTTACCTGTCAGCAGACCCCTCACCTGTCAGAAAACCTCTCACCTGTCAGCAAAACCTTCACCTGTCAGCAGACGCTTCACCTGTCAGCAGATACATCACCTGGCAGAAAACCTCTCACCTGTCAGCAGACTCCTCGCCTGTCAGAAAACCCCTCACCTGTCAGCAGACTCCTCGCCTGTCAGAAAACCTCTCACCTGTCAGAAAACCTCTCACCTGTCAGCAGACCCCTCACCTGTCAGCAGAACCCTCACCTGTCAGCAAACCCCTCATGTGTCAGAAAACCCCTCACCTGTCAGCAGACCCCTCACCTGTCAGGAGACCCTTCATTTGTCAGCAAACCCCTCACCTGTCAGCAAACCCCTCACCTGTCAGAAAACCCCTCACCTGTCAGCAAACCCCTCATCTGTCAGAAAACCTCTCACCTGTCAGAAAACCTCTCACCTGTCAGCAGACCCCTCACCTGTCAGCAGAACCCTCACCTGTCAGCAAACCCCTCATGTGTCAGAAAACCCCTCACCTGTCAGCAGACCCCTCACCTGTCAGGAGACCCTTCATTTGTCAGCAAACCCCTCACCTGTCAGAAAACCTCTCACCTGTCATCAGACCCCTCACCTGTCAGCAGACCCCTCAACTGTCAGCAGACCCCTCAATAGTCAGCCAACCCCCGACCTGTCAGAAAACCTCTCGCCTGTCAGCAGATTCCTCAGCTGTAAGCAAACCCCTCACCTGTCAGCAAACCCATTACCTGTCAGCAGACCCCTCACCTTTCAGCAAACCCCTCACCTATCAGCAAAGCCCTCACCTGTCAGCAAAGCCCTCAATTGTCAGCAGACCCCTCACCTGTCAGCAGACCCCTCACCTGTCAGCAGGCCCCTCACCTGTCAGCAAACCCCTCACCTGTCAGCAGAACCCCTTACTTTTCAGCAAACCCCTCACCTGTCAGCAAAGCCCTCACCTGTCAGCAGACCCCTCAATTGTCAGCAGACCCCTCACCTGTCAGCAGACCCCTCACCTGTCAGCAGGCCCCTCACCTGTCAGCAAACCCCTCACCTGTCAGCAGAACCCCTTACTTTTCAGCAAACCCCTCACCTGTCAGCAGAACCCCTTACTTTTCAGCAAACCCATCACCTGTCAGCAGAACCCCTTACTTTTCAGCAAACCCCTCACCTGTCAGCAGAACCCCTTACTTTTCAGCAAACCCCTCACCTGTCAGCAGACCCCCTTACCTGTCAGCAAACACCTTCCTGTCAGCAAACCCCTCACTTTCTATCTTTCTTACATTGTCTCTTTCAGCCTCTCCCTTTCCTCCTTTCAGTTACTTGCTCTCTATTTTGTGAGTGTGTGTCTCTAGGGGGCGCCATCCTGAAATCTTGCACAGGGTGACCCTGACTGTAGCCTACGTCTGGCTCTGCTGCTACCTGCAAGGTGTATATTTCAGTAAATAGAACGCTACACAGCTCAGGCAGCGCCATGTCATTTCTCATCACAGTTACATTGTTTCTGCAATAATTACTGGCATAACCTGTTACAATGCTCACTGCTGAAATTGCTGATAGATGATCATTTTCATGCCATGGGGCCCAGAATAATTGTGCTTTGGACCTTTACTTTATTCAGCATCATTTTTTTTTTTTTTTTTTTTTTTTTTACATAGGCTTTGCTCTTATCACCATGCCATCACCCAGTGGCGTAACTAAATGTGAAGGAGCCCTGGTGCGAACATAAAATGGGGCCCTGTCGTGGCCCATACAGTCAGCTTTTTCCTGTTTTTTTTTAACTCAATTAGATAGAACTAGACAACTAAAGGCACCACAATAGATACAAATAATGTTTCATTTTCTATTATATGAATTTAAGTGAGCAGAAATCTGATAAATAAGGCAAAGGGGCAACTGACCTTCTGGGCCCCAATTCAGTTGCACCCCCTGCACCACCTATAGTTACGCTCCTGCCGTCACCTGACTCTTCCTCCCACCCACCTTATTCCCTCAGTATGTCCTCAGCAATATGACATCCTGCTCACTGTACCATCATACAATGGATCCAGCTCACCAGAGCTTATCATCTATCATTAATTCTCTAACATGTCTACCTGAGCCCATCATCCATCCTCCATTGATCCCTAAATGAGTCCCCCAACTACAGTATCCTCTGTCTGCCCCTACCTAACTCGTTCTATCATCTCCTAATCTGCACTTTCATCCCTACCTGAGCCCATCATCTATCCTCTATCATCTACTAACCTGCATTATCATCCCTACCTGAGCCCATCATCTATCCTCTATCATCTACTAAACTGCACTATCATCCCTACTTGAGGCCATCATCTATCCTCTATGATCTCCTAACCTGCATTATCATCCCTACCTGAGCCCATCATCTATCCACTATAATCTCCTAACCTGCATTATCATCCCTACCTGAGCCCATCATCTATCCACTATAATCTCCTAACCTGCATTATCATCCCTACCCGAGCCCATCATCTATCCTCTATGATCTCCTAACCTGCATTATCATCCCTACCGGAGCCCATCATCTATCCTCCATAATCTCCTAACCTGCATTATCATCCCTACCTGAGCCCATCATCTATCCTCTATAAGCTCCTAACCTGCACTATCATCCCTACCTGAGCCCATCATCTATCCTCTATCATCTACTAACCTGCATTATCATCCCTACCTGAGCCCATCATCTATCCTCTATCATCTACTAAACTGCATTATCATCCCTACTTGAGGCCATCATCTATCCTCTATCATCTCCTAAACTGCACTACCATCCCTACCCAAGCTCATCATCTATCCTCTATCATCTCCTAACCTGCATTATCATCTCTACCTGAGCCCATCATCTATCCTCTATCATCTCCTAACCTGCATTATCATCCCTACCTGAGCTCATCACCTATCGTCTATAATCTCCTGACCTGCATTATCACCCCTACCTGAGCCCATCATCTATCCTCCATAATCTCCTAACCTGCATTATCATCCCTACCTGAGCCCATCATCTATCCTCCATAATCTCCTAACCTGCATTATCATCCCTACCTGAGCCCATCATCTATCCTCTATAAGCTCCTAACCTGCACTATCATCCCTACCTGAGCCCATCATCTATCCTCTATCATCTACTAACCTGCATTATCATCCCTACCTGAGCCCATCATCTATCCTCTATCATCTACTAAACTGCATTATCATCCCTACTTGAGGCCATCATCTATCCTCTATGATCTCCTAACCTGCATTATCATCCCTACCTGAGCCCATCATCTATCCACTATAATCTCCTAACCTGCATTATCATCCCTACCTGAGCCCATCATCTATCCACTATAATCTCCTAACCTGCATTATCATCCCTACCTGAGCTCATCACCTATCGTCTATAATCTCCTGACCTGCTTTATCACCCCTACCTGAGCCCATCATCTATCCTCTATCATCTCCTAACCTGCATTATCATCCCTACCTGAGCCCATCATCTATCCTCTATCATCTCCTAAACTGCACTACCATCCCTACCCAAGCTCATCATCTATCCTCTATCATCTCCTAACCTGCATTATCATCTCTACCTGAGCCCATCATCTATCCTCTATCATCTCCTAACCTGCATTATCATCTCTACCTGAGCCCATCATCTATTGTCTATAATCTCCTAACCTGCATTATCATCCCTACCTGAGCCTATCATCTATCCTCTATCATCTACGTACCTGCATTATCATCCCTACCTGAGCCCATCATCCATCCTCTATCATCTTCTAACTTGCAGTATCATCCCTACCTGAGCCCATCATCTATCCTCTATCATCTATGTACCTGCATTATCATCCCTACCTGAGCCCATCATCTATCCTCTATCATCTCCTAAACTGCACTATCATCCCTACCTGAGCCCATCAGCTATCCTCTATCATCTTCTAACCTGCACTATCATCCCTACCTGTGCCCATCAGCTATCCTCTATCATCTCCTAACCTGCACTATCATCCCTACCTGAGCTTGTTATCTTCTATCACCCCTCAACCTGTGTTCTCATCCCTACCTGAGCCCATTATCTATCCTCTATCATCCCTTAACCTGTCCTGTCATCCCTACCTGGGAGCCTCATCCATCCTTCATTGCTCCCTGCCTGTGCTAGCATCCCTACCCGAGCCCCCCTCGGGCATCATTCTACCTTAATCCCTTCTCTTGTGCCATCATCCCACATATATCCTATCTCCTGTGCAGTGAAACCTCTACCCCTCTCTTACCTAAGCTGTAATGCCCCTTTCTCATTCCTCTTATTGTGACTACATCCCTTACTTCAACCTCCATCACTCAGGTATCTTCTTCCACCAGCCACTGTGGCTAATGATGCCATTCTGTTTGGCATATATCAGTAAATTCACAATACACGTTATATGTAGCGTTCAGCAAGCTCAAAAGCGTCTGGTGCAGTGCAGCGCTTTTAGTATAACCAGTGGCCCCCCGGCCTGGGGTGTCATGTGCCCACCCTATGGTTACATGCAAATATTAAAGGCTTATTTTTAAAGCTTATGCACAAAGTCATTATGCCTAATTGTATTGTGTGTGAGTAGATAACCTGTGCTCTCCTGCCAGAGATCAGCCAAATTCAGCATTACCTAATACACCTATTACATAGTGCACAGAGATCAGGGACCCACCGGGGGATTCCCTGGTATCCTGGTGGGCCAGTCGGAGCCTGAGTATAACTTATTAATAGCGAATGGCTGCTGAACGCGGATTAGGGGCTTTTTAAAAGCATCAAGATTGTCACAGATATTGTGCAAATTTTATAAACCTACTACAACAGAGAGTGATTATTTCCATTTACTGACTACAACTATGACAAAAATCATAGCTAGACAATGCCGACATCTTAAAATCATCATAGTTCCATCAACATTTTTTCATTCATTTTCATTTTTTTCACCTTTATTCCCGACATCATTATACCTGAAATATCAACTTGACCCATTCATTGAACATTTTCCCTTTTCCAATATTTAGCATTGTCAGATTTCCTTTACCCACCTAAACCCAGGCAGTGATATCATCTGTATTAGCTAAACTTAGATTATATCAGAGCTGTGTGCAGGAATAGAAAACACACTGATAGAATAAGCTTATGTCTTAATTATAATTCCAGCATTATCCACCGATTTCTGCTAGCATCACTTGAGAACACTGTCTACTGTCTAAGGTATGACATAGGAGCTCACCCCCTAATCAATGTCTGGAGACATAGCATTTTACCTGTGTCCCAAGCGCACCCTCAACATTCTTACCTGTACTGTGAGCTCATCCTCCATCTGGGCTACCCACCCTCACCTGTTCCATGAGCCCATCCTCAGCCCCCTCACCTGTGCCACGAGCCCATCCTCAACATTCTTACCTGTACTGCGAGCTCATTCCCACCCATTCATCTGGGCTACCCAGTCTCAGCCCCCTCACCTGTGTCACAATACCCACTCTCATTCCTCTAACTTGTGTCATGAGCCCACCTACAGCCCCTCACCTGTGTCCCGATCCCACCCTCAGACCCTCACCTGTGTCTCGATCCCATTCTCAGCCCCTCACCTGTGTCACAATACCACAGTCAGCCCTCTCACCTGTGTCACGAGCCCACCCTCAGACCCTCACTTGTGTTACGATCCCACCCTCAGCCCCTCACCTGTGTCACGATCTCACCCTCAGCCCTCTCACCTGTGTCCCTATCCCACCCTCAGAACCTCACCTGTGTCTCGATCCTATTCTCAGACCCTCACCTGTGTCACAATACCACGGTCAGCCCCTAACCTGTGTCACGATCGTGCCACCCTCAACCCCCTCACCTGTGTCACGATCAACACCCTCAGCCCCTCACCTGTGTTACGATCCCACCCTCAGCCACTCACCTGTGTTACGATCCCACCCTCAGCCCCTCACCTGTGTCACGATCCCCCCCTCAGCCCCTCACCTGTGTCACGATCCCCCCCTCAGCCTCTCATCTGTGTCACGATCCCACCCTCAGCCCCCTCACCTGTGTCATGAGCCTGTCGGCCCCGGTGTTCTCCTCGTCCTTGAAGATAATGTCCGAGTTGTAGTTTGGGGTGAGCTCCTTGAAGCGCTCGGAGCTGCGGCTGATTTTGCCCTCGTACCTCCCGCTGGCTCCCAGCGTCTTCTCGGGCACATTGGGGCTGAACTGCTTGTAGGAGAGCGGGGTGAGCTTGGTGGGTCTTCGCCTCCTGCCCACCACCCTGCCCGGCCCACAGCCCCGAACCTCCGGGCCCAGGAGCAGCGCAGCGCCGCAGAGCAGCAGCAGCACGATCGGGGGCAGCTGCATGGGGCGTCCGGGCTCCCTGGGGCGCCCGATCAGGGCAGCTCCATCCGACCGCAGTATCCTCCACCTCCACCCGGGGGAGAGCGCAGGGAAGCCGGCTCCGGCCGGGGCTCCGGGTCCTTGCAGGTGCCTGGCTGGCTGGGGCTGTCACAAGTCCGGACCTCTGTCTGCCTGCCTGTCCGCCGGGGGACTTTGATCTCTGTGCTGTGTGTCCTCGCTCCCTCCTGCTCCCGGGACTGGGATCGGCTGCCACTCGGGTGTTGCTGTGTCTGGGAGCTCCCGCTGTCCGCCGGCAATAAATAGGAAAGGCGGTTTGTTTTGGCACATGGATGACAGGAGGGGAGGGGAGGGGGTGCTTTATACCGGGGTCTGCGGAGCTCGCAATCGCTCTCACGCCCACTTCTGTGACACCCCCGACTTCCCTGACTCTTACCTCTCGTCATAGCAGGGCTGTCCCTGGACTGTCTCTATCCATCTCTGCTGCCTGTCACTGTCTCTATCACTCCTGCCTGTCACTGTCTCTCTCTCCTGCCTGTCATTCTATCTATCTTCCCTGCCTGTCACTATCTCTATCTATCTTCCCTGCCTGTCACTGTCTCTATCTTCCCTGCCTGTCACTGTCTCTCTCTCCTGCCTGTCATTCTATCTATCTTCCCTGCCTGTCACTATCTCTATCTATCTCTCCTGCCTGTCACTGTCTCTATCTCTCCTGCCTGTCATCCTATCTATCTTCCCTGCCTGTCACTGTCTCTATCACTCCTGCCTGTCACTGTCTTCATTTCTCTTGCCTGTCATTCTATCTATCTTTCCTGTCTGTCACTGTCTCTATCTATCTCTCCTGCCTCCATCTCTGCTGCCTGTGGCTGTCCCTATCTATCTCTCCTGTCTGTTACTGTCTCTATTTATCTCTCCTGCCTATCACTGTCTCTATCTCTCCTGCTTGGCACTGTGTCTATCTATCTCTCCTGTCACTGTCTCCATCTCTCCTGTCTGTCACTGTCTCTATCTATCTATCTCTCCTGCCTGTCACTGTCTCTATCTCTGTTGCCTGCCTGTCTCTATCTCTGTTGCCTGCCCCTATCTGTTCTGTCTGTCACTGTCTCTATGTCTCCTGTCTGTCACTTGTCTTTATCTCTCCTGCCTGTCACTGTCTCTATCTATCTCTCCTGCCTGTCACTGCCTCTATCTCTGTTGCCTGCCTCTGTCTCTATCTATCTCTCCTGTCTGTCACTGTCTCTATCTCTCCTGTCTGTCACTGTCTCTATCTATCTCTCCTGCCTGTCACTGCCTCTATCTCTGTTGCCTGCCTCTGTCTCTATCTATCTCTCCTGTCTGTCACTGTCTCTATCTCTCCTGTCTGTCACTGTCTCTATCTATCTCTCCTGCCTGTCACTGCCTCTATCTCTGTTGCCTGCCTCTGTCTCTATCTATCTCTCCTGTCTGTCACTGTCTCTATCTCTCCTGTCTGTCACTGTCTCTATCTATCTCTCCTGCCTGTCACTGTCTCTATCTCTGTTGCCTGCCTCTGTCTCTATCTATCTCTCCTGCCTGTCTCTATCTCTGTTGCCTGCCTCTGTCTTTATCTATCTGTTCTGTCTGTCACTGTCTCCATCTCTGCTGTCACTGTCTCCATCTATCCTGCCTGTCACTGTCTCTATCTATCTATTCTGTCTGTCACTATCTCCATCTATCTCTCCTGCCTGTCATTGTCTCCATCTCTTCTGTCTGTTACTGTCTCTTTCTCTACTGCCTGTCACTGTCTCTATCGCTCCTACCTTTTTATTGTCTTTTTTTCTCTCCTGCCTGTCACTATCTTCTGCATATCACTGTCTCTCTATCTCTGCTGCCTGTCTCTATCCCTCCTGCCTGTCACTGTCTCTATCTCTCCTATCTCTGTCTCTATTTCTCCTGCCTGTCACTGTATCTTTATCCCTCCTGCCTGTCACTTTATATATCTCTGCTGCCTGTCACTGTTTTTATCTCTCCTGTCTGTCACTGTCTCTCTATCCCTCCTGCCTGTCACTTTATATATCTCTGCTGCCTGTCACTGTTTTTATCTCTCCTGTCTGTCACTGTCTCTCTATCTCACCTGCCTCCCAGGCTGTCATCCAGAGTTGGCTGCTCTCTAAGCAGTCTCACACCACTCCCATGTCTCCCATGCACCTGGACTGTCTCAGCACCGCTGCTATCCAGGAAGACTTGGCTGACATACCTATAACCAGAGGAGTGACGGCACACCTTCCCCACCAGCTGCTGCTGCACTACAACTCCCAGCATGTTGCAGGACACCTCCCTACTGCATTCTATCCAGAAAGACTTGGCAGAGATGCCTGTATTGTGGAACCAAAAGTGTGATAGCACACCTTCCACAACAGCTGTTGCAGCACTACAAATCCCAGCATGTTACTGATGCAATGTGTCAGAGGATTGCTGCTGCTGAACTACAACTCCCAGCATCAGCCCTTCATCACCAAACCTGAACTATGCATAGCTTATTTGTGGCATCCCAAGTGCACCTAGAGAGACAATACAATTGGACGTAATGTCTCTGTGCATGGGCACTGAATGTAAGCCGATAATACTTGCATCTTAATGTGGGGTGGGCCCCCAGAGTCATTTATATTGGTGGGCCCCTGCCATCCCAGTCCAACACAGACTACAACTCCCAGCATGTTGCAGGACACCACCCTGCCAAATAGTCCTGGCAGATAAACCCATATCCTATAACTATAGAGGAGCTGCTGCTGAACTACAACTCCCAGCATGCACACATCGCTGATACAATGTGTCAGACAATATCAGATCCCTTCTATGCTGTCTATGCCAATTAGAGGAGTGCTGCTGCTTAAAGTGGACCAACACCCAGGATTTTGACTATCCTGGGTCTTGGTCCACTTCGGTGGGGCACCCCCGATCGGGGTGCCCCGCTGTGTGAAACCCCCCCGAACTCACCTCTCCCCGCACCGACGGACAAGCCGTGGACAAGCGGCTCCTCCGCCGCCGCCTCCCGCGCGTCCCTCTTGACGCGCGCGTGCCCGCGCCGGCCATTCACAGACGGCCGGTGCGGGCGCGCGCACGTCTAGAGGGGCGCGAGGGAGGCGGCGGCGGCCGGCCGCCGCCGAAGATAAGGTAAGGAGTTTGGGGTGTTTGGGGGGTTTCACCCCGCGGGACATCCCGATCTCGGATGTCCCGCGGGGAGGGAGGTGATCAGCCCGGGAATCTTATAGATTCCCGGGCCGATCACCGGTGGGTGTTGGTCCAACTCTCAGCATCCCACAGTTCTTATTGCTGCTCTGTCCAGATAGACTTGGCTGAGAAACCTGTATGTGTAACCAGAGGAGTGATGTCACACCTTCTGCACCAACTACTGCTGCACTACAACCCCCAGCATACTATAGGACACATCCCTACTGCAATCTATCCAGAAAGACTTGTTCATGTTACCGGTGTCCTATAGCCAGAGAGGTGCTGCTGCTGCACTACAACCCCCAGCATATTACAGGACACATCCCTATTGCACTCTATCCAGATAGACTTGTTTGTGTTACTGGTATATTATAACCAGAGAGGTGCTGCTGCTGCACTACAACTCCCAGCATATTACAGGACACATCCCTACTGCACTCTATTCATATAGACTTGTTCGTGTTACTGGTATCTTATAACCAGAGAGGCGCTGCTGCACTACAACTCCCAGCATATTACAAGTCACATCCCTATTGCACTCTATCCAGATAAACTTGTTTGTGTTACCGGTATATTATAACCAGAGAGGTGCTGCTGGTGCACTACAACTCCCAGCATATTACAGGACACATCCCTACTGCACTCTATCCAGATAAACTTGTTTGTGTTACCGGTATATTATAACCAGAGAGGTGCTGCTGCTGCACTACAACTCCCAGAATGTCACACATCAATGATACAATGTGCCGGACCAGCTGAGATCCCTTGTATGCCGTCTATCCCAATCAGAAGAGTGCTGCTCCTGAACTACAACTCCCAGCATTCCACAGTACTTATTTCCGCTAACCAGATGAGTGATATCACACATTCTAGACTATGTGCTGCTGCTGCAATACAACTCCCAGCATGTTACAGGACACATCCCTACTGCACTCTATCCAGATAGACATAACCACAGAGGTGCTGCTGCTGCACTACGACTTCCAGCATGTTACAGGACACATCCCTACTGCACTCTATCCAGATAGACATAACCACAGAGGTGCTGCTGCTGCACTACAACTCCCAGCATGTCAGAGAACATTGCTACACTGTGTCAGACCAGATTGAGATCAGAACTTGTATTCTTTTAACCTGTAATCAGAGTGGCAGCCCAGCATCCCGACCACTACAACTCCCAGCATGCTACTGTACACATTCCTGCTGCGCTCAGCCAAGATGGTCTTCTGCTGTACTACAACTCCCAGCATGTCATAGCAGACCTCACTTGTACGCTGTGTCAGACCAGACTGACATACGAAGCTCACTTACTTTTAATGTGGTGTCAACTCTGGGCTGCCTCAGATGATGCTGAACTACAACTCCCAGCATGCTTCAATACAACTCACTGCTACACACCATTTGGATAAAGCAGATTCCTGTTGCTGTACTACAACTCCCAGCATTCTCCAGTACACCTCACTGCGCTCTATGCAGATAGACTTGCCTGAAATACCTTGTAATGCTGTGCATCCTGTAGCCAGAGGGGTGCTGCTGCTGCTGCACTACAACTCCCAGCATGCTGGGCTACGCCTGACTGCTGCACTCCATCCAGATACAGTAGACTCCTGCTGCTGTACTACAACTCCTAGCATGCTTCAATATACCTGACTGCTAAACACCATTCAGAAACAGTAGACTCCCGCTGCTGTACTACAACTCCCAGCAAACCCCAGTACATCTCACTGCACTCTATGCAGATAGACATGGCTGAAATACCTTGTAATGTTGTGCATCCTGTAGCCAGAGGGCTGCTGCTGCTGCACTACAACTCTCAGCATGCTTCAATAAACCTGACTGCTACACACCATTTAGATACAGTGGACTCTTGCTGCTGTACTACAACTCCCTGCATGCTTCAATACACCTGACTGCTACACACCATTCGGATACAGAAGGCTCCTGTTGCTGTACTACAACTTCCAGCATACTCCAGTACACCTCATTCTATGCAGATAGACTTGGCTAAAATACATTGTAATGCTGTGTATCCTGTAGCTAGAGGGGTGCTGATACTACTGCACTACAACTCCCAGCATGCTGGGATACGCCTGACTGTTGCACTCCATCCAGATACAGTAGACTTCTGCTGCTGTACTACAACTCCCAGCATACTCCAGTACACCTCACTGTGCTCTATGCAGATAGACATGGCTGAAATACCTTGTAATGCTGTGTATCCTGTAGCCAGAGGGGTGCTGCTGCACTACAACTCCCAGCATGCTACAGTACACCTGACTGCTGCGCTCCATCCAGATACAGTAGACTCCTGCTGCTGTACTACAACTCCCAGTATGCATCAATACACCTGACTGCTACACACCATTTGGATACAGCAGACTCCTGTTGCTGAACTACAACTCCCAGCATACTCCAGTACACCTCACTGTGCTCTATGCAGATAGACTTGGATGAGATACCTTGTGATGCTGTGTACTCTGTAACCAGAGGAGTGCAGCTGCTGAACTACAACTCCCAGCATGCTACAGTACACAGCAGCCCTGCTGCCTCTAGACTTGGCTGTGATAACCTAAATGCTTTGGATCCTGTAACAGCAACGGTGCTGAACTACAACTCCCAGCATGCTACAGTACACATCCCTACTGCACTCTATCCAGATAGACTTGGCGGAGATACCTGTAGCCTGCAACCAGAAGTAGTGACATCACCAGCTGCTGCAGCACTACAACTCCCAGCATGCTACCCTGTGCCCACTTTTTCCAGAGATGCTGTCATTGCTAGTTGTCCTGTAAGATGGGGAAAGGAAGCCTAACCTCTGCACTGGCATACTGTGCCTTAGCTGCTACCGGACTACAACTCCCAGCATGCTGCACACTTCAGCTGTGTATTCTTTCATGCTGCGACATGGGTGAGGTCCTGTACTAAAATGTGGTGAACTCTAACCCGTATGTGGGAGAGCTGATGTGGCAGCTCGCCGTCTCATGTGGAGGGCTCTTAACACTTTAGTGCAGAGGCCTATGGGGAATTTAGTTCCTATCTCACTGAAGAAAAACTTCTAGACCTCACTCGGAGAACGTTTAGACCTCACTCAGAGAACTTCTGCCCCTCACTCGGAGAACTTCTGCCCCTCACTCGGAGAACTTCTGCCCTTCACTCGGAGAACTTCTGCCCTTCACTCGGAGAACTTCTGCCCTTTACTCGGAGAACTTCTGCCCTTCACTCGGAGAACTTCTGCCCTTCACTCGGAGAACTTCTGCCCTTCACTCAGAGAACTTCTGCCCTTCACTCAGAGAACTTCTGCCCTTCACTCAGAGAACTTCTGCCCTTCACTCAGAGAACTTCTGCCCTTCACTCAGAGAACTTCTGCCCTTCACTCAGAGAACTTCTGCCCTTCACTCAGAGAACTTCTAGACCTCACTCGGAGAACTTCTAGACCTCACTCGGAGAACTTCTAGACCTCACTCGGAGAACTTCTAGACCTCACTCGGAGAACTTCTAGACCTCACTCGGAGAACTTCTGCCCTTCACTCAGAGAACTTCTGCCCTTCCCTCGGAGAACTTCTAGACCTCACTCGGAGAACTTCTAGACCTCACTCGGAGAACTTCTAGACCTCACTCGGAGAACTTCTAGACCTCACTCGGAGAACTTCTAGACCTCACTCGGAGAACTTCTGCCCTTCCCTCGGAGAACTTCTAGACCTCACTCGGAGAACTTCTAGACCTCACTCGGAGAACTTCTGCCCTTCACTCAGAGAACTTCTGCCCTTCACTCAGAGAACTTCTGCCCTTCACTCAGAGAACTTCTGCCCTTCACTCAGAGAACTTCTGCCCTTCACTCGGAGAACTTCTAGACCTCACTCGGAGAACTTCTAGACCTCACTCGGAGAACTTCTGCCCTTCCCTCGGAGAACTTCTAGACCTCACTCGGAGAACTTCTAGACCTCACTCGGAGAACTTCTGCCCTTCACTCAGAGAACTTCTGCCCTTCACTCAGAGAACTTCTGCCCTTCACTCAGAGAACTTCTGCCCTTCACTCAGAGAACTTCTGCCCTTCACTCAGAGAACTTCTGCCCTTCACTCGGAGAACTTCTAGACCTCACTCGGAGAACTTCTAGACCTCACTCGGAGAACTTCTAGACCTCACTCGGAGAACTTCTAGACCTCACTCGGAGAACTTCTAGACCTCACTCAGAGAACTTCTGCCCTTCACTCGGAGAACTTCTAGGCCTCACTCGGAGAACTTCTAGACCTCACTCGGAGAACTTCTGCCCTTCACTCAGAGAACTTCTGCCCTTCACTCAGAGAACTTCTGCCCTTCACTCAGAGAACTTCTGCCCTTCACTCAGAGAACTTCTGCCCTTCACTCAGAGAACTTCTGCCCTTCACTCGGAGAACTTCTAGACCTCACTCGGAGAACTTCTAGACCTCACTCGGAGAACTTCTAGACCTCACTCGGAGAACTTCTAGACCTCACTCGGAGAACTTCTAGACCTCACTCGGAGAACTTCTGCCCTTCACTCGGAGAACTTCTAGGCCTCACTCGGAGAACTTCTAGACCTCACTCGGAGAACTTCTGCCCTTCACTCAGAGAACTTCTGCCCTTCACTCAGAGAACTTCTGCCCTTCACTCAGAGAACTTCTGCCCTTCACTCAGAGAACTTCTGCCCTTCACTCAGAGAACTTCTGCCCTTCACTCGGAGAACTTCTAGACCTCACTCGGAGAACTTCTAGACCTCACTCGGAGAACTTCTGCCCTTCCCTCGGAGAACTTCTAGACCTCACTCGGAGAACTTCTAGACCTCACTCGGAGAACTTCTGCCCTTCACTCAGAGAACTTCTGCCCTTCACTCAGAGAACTTCTGCCCTTCACTCAGAGAACTTCTGCCCTTCACTCAGAGAACTTCTGCCCTTCACTCAGAGAACTTCTGCCCTTCACTCGGAGAACTTCTAGACCTCACTCGGAGAACTTCTAGACCTCACTCGGAGAACTTCTAGACCTCACTCGGAGAACTTCTAGACCTCACTCGGAGAACTTCTAGACCTCACTCGGAGAACTTCTGCCCTTCACTCGGAGAACTTCTAGGCCTCACTCGGAGAACTTCTAGACCTCACTCGGAGAACTTCTGCCCTTCACTCAGAGAACTTCTGCCCTTCACTCAGAGAACTTCTGCCCTTCACTCAGAGAACTTCTGCCCTTCACTCAGAGAACTTCTGCCCTTCACTCAGAGAACTTCTGCCCTTCACTCAGAGAACTTCTGCCCTTCACTCGGAGAACTTCTAGACCTCACTCGGAGAACTTCTAGACCTCACTCGGAGAACTTCTAGACCTCACTCGGAGAACTTCTAGACCTCACTCGGAGAACTTCTAGACCTCACTCGGAGAACTTCTGCCCTTCACTCAGAGAACTTCTGCCCTTCACTCAGAGAACTTCTAGACCTCACTGAGAACTTCTAGACCTCAATCTGAGAACTTCTAGACCTCACTCGGAGAACTTCTAGACCTCACTCGGAGAACTTCTAGACCTCACTCGGAGAACTTCTAGACCTCACTCGGAGAACTTCTGCCCTTCACTCAGAGAACTTCTGCCCTTCACTCAGAGAACTTCTAGACCTCACTGAGAACTTCTAGACCTCAATCTGAGAACTTCTAGACCTCACTCGGAGAACTTCTAGACCTCACTCGGAGAACTTCTAGACCTCACTCAGAGAACTTCTAGACCTCACTCGGAGAACTTCTGCCCTTCACTCGGAGAACTTCTGCCCTTCACTCGGAGAACTTCTGCCCTTCACTCGGAGAACTTCTGCCCTTCACTCGGAGAACTTCTGCCCTTCACTCGGAGAACTTCTGCCCTTCACTCGGAGAACTTCTGCCCTTCACTCGGAGAACTTCTGCCCTTCACTCGGAGAACTTCTGCCCTTCACTCAGAGAACTTCTGCCCTTCACTCAGAGAACTTCTGCCCTTCACTCAGAGAACTTCTGCCCTTCACTCAGAGAACTTCTGCCCTTCACTCAGAGAACTTCTGCCCTTCACTCAGAGAACTTCTGCCCTTCACTCAGAGAACTTCTGCCCTTCACTCAGAGAACTTCTGCCCTTAACTCAGAGAACTTCTAGACCTCACTCGGAGAACTTCTAGACCTCACTCGGAGAACTTCTAGACCTCACTCGGAGAACTTCTAGACCTCACTCGGAGAACTTCTGCTCTTCACTCGGAGAACTTCTGCCCTTCACTCGGAGAACTTCTGCCCTTCACTCAGAGAACTTCTGCCCTTCACTCAGAGAACTTCTGCCCTTTACTCAGAGAACTTCTGCCCTTTACTCAGAGAACTTCTGCCCTTCACTCAGAGAACTTCTGCCCTTAACTCAGAGAACTTCTAGACCTCACTCAGAGAACTTCTGCACCTCACTCAGGGAACTTCTAGACCTCACTCTGAGAACTTCTAGACCTCACTCGGAGAACTTCTAGACCTCACTCGGAGAACTTCTGCCCTTCACTCAGAGAACTTCTGCCCTTCACTCAGAGAACTTCTAGACCTCACTTGGAGAACTTCTGCCCCTCACTCGGAGAACTTCTGCCCCTCACTCTGAGAACTTCTAGACCTCACTCAGAGAACTTCCGCCCCTCACTCAGAGAACTTCCGCCCCTCACTCAGAGAACTTCTGCCCCTCACTCGGAGAACTTCTGCCCCTCACTCGGAGAACTTCTGCCCCTCACTCGGAGAACTTCTGCACCTCACTCGGAGAACTTCTGCACCTCACTCAGAGAACTTTGCACCTCACGCTGAGAACTTCTGCCCCTCACTCTGAGAACTTCTGCCCCTCACTTGGAGAACTTCTGCATCTCATTCTGAGAACTTCTGAACCTCACTTGGAGAACTTATAGACCTCACTCGGAGAACTTATAGACCTCACTCGGAGAACTTCTGCCCCTCACTCTGAGAACTTCTGCCCCTCACTCGGAGAACTTCTGCACTTCACTCGGAGAACTTCTGCATCTCATTCTGAGAATTTCTGCCCCTCACTCAGAGTACTTCTGCACCTCACTCAGAGAATTTCTGTCGCTCACTCGGAAAACAACTGCCCCTCACCCGGAGAACTTCTGCTCCTCAGAGAACTTTTGCCCCTCACTCGGAGAACTTCTGCAGCTCACCCGGAGAACTTCTGCCACTCACTCGTAGAACTTCTGCCCCTTACTCGAAGAAATTCCGCCCCTCACTCAAACTTCTGACCCTCACTCTGAGAACTGCAGCTCACCTGGAGTACTTCTGCCTCTCACGCGGAGATCTTCTGCCTCTTACCCAGAGAACGTGTGCCCCTTACCCGAAAACTTCTGCTCCTCACTCGGAGAACTTCTGCACCTCACTCCGAGAACTTCTGCCCCTCACGCTGAGAACTTCTGCCCCTCACTCTGAGAACTTCTAGACCTCACTCAGAGAACTTCCGCCCCTCACTCAGAGAACTTCCGCCCCTCACTCAGAGAACTTCTGCACCTCACTCGGAGAACTTCTGCACCTCACTTGGAGAACTTCTGCCCCTCACTTGGAGAACTTCTGCATCTCATTCTGAGAACTTCTGCACCTCACTTGGAGAACTTCTGCACCTCACTCTGAGAACTTCTGCCCCTCACTCGGAGAACTTCTGCCCCTCACTCGGAGAACTTCTGCCCCTTACTCGAAGAAATTCTGCCCCTCACTCAAACTTCTGACCCTCACTCTGAGAACTGCAGCTCACCTGGAGTCCTTCTGCCTCTCACGCGGAGAACTTCTTCCTCTCACCCAGAGAACGTGTGCCCCTTACCCGGAGAACTTCTGCTCCTCACTCGGAGAACTTCTGCACCTCACTCAGAGAACTTCTGCCCCTCACTCGGAGAACTTCTGCCCCTCACTCTGAGAACTTCTAGACCTCACTCAGAGAACTTCCGCCCCTCACTCGGAGAACTTCCGCCCCTCACTCAGAGAACTTCTGCCCCTCACTCGGAGATTTTCTTCTGCCCCTCACTCGGAGAACTTCTGCCCCTCACTCTGAGAACTTCTGCACCTCACTCGGAGAACTTCTGCACCTCACTCTGAGAACTTCTGCACCTCACTCTGAGAACTTCTGCACCTCACTCGGAGAACTTCTGCCCCTCACTTGGAGAACTTCTGCATCTCATTCTGAGAACTTCTGCACCTCACTTGGAGAACTTCTGCACCTCACTCTGAGAACTTCTGCCCCTCACTCTGAGAACTTCTGCCCCTCACTCGGAGAACTTTGCACCTCACGCTGAGAACTTCTGCCCCTCACTCTGAGAACTTCTGCCCCTCACTCTGAGAACTTCTGCCCCTCACTCTGAGAACTTCTTCCCCACACCCTGAGAACTTCTGCACCTCCCTCGGAGAACTTCTGCCCCTCACTCGGAGAACTTCTGCACTTCACTCTGGGAACTTCTGAACCTCACTCAGAGAACTTCTGCATCTCATTCTGAGAACCTCTGCACCTTACTCAGAGAACTTTGCACCTCACTCAGAGTACTTCTGCCCCTCACTGAGAGTACTTCTGCCCCTCACTCAGAGAACTTCTGCCCCTCACTGAGAGTACTTCTGCCCCTCACTCAGAGAACTTCTGCCCCTCACTCATGGAGCTTCTGCCCCTCACTCAGAGAACTTCTGCACCTCACTCGGAGAACTTTGCACCTCACGCTGAGAACTTCTGCCCCTCACTCTGAGAACTTCTGCCCCTCACTTGGAGAACTTCTGCATCTCATTCTGAGAACTTCTGCACCTCACTTGGAGAACTTCTGCACCTCACTCTGAGAACTTCTGCCCCTCATTCGGAGAACTTCTGCCCCTCACTCGGAGAACTTTGCACCTCACGCTGAGAACTTCTGCCCCTAACTCTGAGAAATTCTGCCCCTCACTTGGAGAACTTCTTCCCCACACCCTGAGAACTTCTGCACCTCACTTGGAGAACTTCTCCCCCTCACTCGGAGAACTTCTGCACTTCACTCTGAGAACTTCTGCCCCTCACTCTGGGAACTTCTGCATCTCATTCTTAGAACCTCTGCACCTCACTCAGAGAACTTTGCACCTCACTAAGAGTACTTCTGCCCCTAACTCTGAGAAATTCTGCCCCTCGCTTGGAGAACTTCTTCCCCACACCCTGAGAACTTCTGCACCTCACTTGGAGAACTTCTCCCCCTCACTCGGAGAACTTCTGCACTTCACTCTGAGAACTTCTGCCCCTCACTCTGGGAACTTCTGCATCTCATTCTTAGAACCTCTGCACCTCACTCAGAGAACTTTGCACCTCACTCAGAGTACTTCTGCCCCTCACTCAGAGAACTTCTGCCCCTCGCTCTGAGAACTTCTGCCCCTCGCTCAGGGAGCTTCTGCCCCTCACTCGGAGAACTTCTGCACCTCACTCGGAGAACTTCTGCACCTCACTCGGAGAACTTCTGCCCCTCACTCGGAGAACTTCTAGACCTCACTCAGAGAACTTCCGCCCCTCACTCGGAGAACTTCCGCCCCTCACTCAGAGAACTTCTGTCCCTCACTCGGAGAACTTCTGCCCCTCACTCGGAGAACTTCTGCCCCTCACTCTGAGAACTTCTGCACCTCACTCGGAGAACTTCTGCCCCTCACTTGGAGAACTTCTGCATCTCATTCTGAGAACTTCTGCACCTCACTTGGAGAACTTCTGCACCTCACTCTGAGAACTTCTGCCCCTCACTCTGAGAACTTCTGCCCCTCACTCGGAGAACTTTGCACCTCACGCTGAGAACTTCTGCCCCTCACTCTGAGAACTTCTGCCCCTCACTCTGAGAACTTCTGCCCCTCACTCTGAGAACTTCTTCCCCTCACTCTGAGAACTTCTGCCCCTCACTCGGAGAACTTTGCACCTCACGCTGAGAACTTCTGCCCCTCACTCTGAGAACTTCTGCCCCACACTCTGAGAACTTCTGCCCCTCACTCGGAGAACTTTGCACCTCACGCTGAGAACTTCTGCCCCTCACTCTGAGAACTTCTGCCCCACACCCTGAGAACTTCTGCACCTCCCTCGGAGAACTTCTGCCCCTCACTCGGAGAACTTCTGCACTTCACTCTGGGAACTTCTGAACCTAACTCAGAGAACTTCTGCATCTCATTCTGAGAACCTCTGCACCTTACTCAGAGAACGTTGCACCTCACTCAGAGTACTTCTGCCCCTCACTGAGAGTACTTCTGCCCCTCACTCAGAGAACTTCTGCCCCTCACTGAGAGTACTTCTGCCCCTCACTGAGAGTACTTCTGCCCCTCACTCAGAGAACTTCTGCCCCTCACTCAGAGAACTTCTGCCCCTCACTCAGGGAGCTTCTGCCCCTCACTCAGAGAACTTCTGCACCTCACTCGGAGAACTTTGCACCTCACGCTGAGAACTTCTTCCCCTCACTCTGAGAACTTCGGCCCCTCACTTGGAGAACTTCTGCATCTCATTCTGAGAACTTCTGCACCTCACTCTGAGAACTTCTGCCCCTCATTCGGAGAACTTCTGCCCCTCACTCGGAGAACTTCTGCACCTCACTTGGAGAACTTTGCACCTCACGCTGAGAACTTCTGCCCCTCACTCTGAGAAATTCTGCCCCTCACTTGGAGAACTTCTTCCCCACACCCTGAGAACTTCTGCACCTCACTTGGAGAACTTCTCCCCCTCACTCGGAGAACTTCTGCACTTCACTCTGAGAACTTCTGCCCCTCACTCTGGGAACTTCTGCATCTCATTCTTAGAACCTCTGCACCTCACTCAGAGAACTTCTGACCCTCACTCAGAGTACTTCTGACCCTCACTCAGAGAACTTCTGCCCCTCGCTCTGAGAACTTCTGCCCCTCGCTCAGGGAGCTTCTGCCCCTCACTCGGAGAACTTCTGCACCTCACTCGGAGAACTTCTGCACTTCACTCGGAGAACTTCTGCCCCTCACTCGGAGAACTTCTGCACCTCACTTGGAGAACTTCTTCCCCACACCCTGAGAACTTCTGCACCTCACTTGGAGAACTTCTCCCCCTCACTCGGAGAACTTCTCCCCCTCACTCGGAGAACTTCTGCACTTCACTCTGAGAACTTCTGCCCCTCACTCTGGGAACTTCTGCATCTCATTCTTAGAACCTCTGCACCTCACTCAGAGAACTTTGCACCTCACTCAGAGTACTTCTGCCCCTCACTCAGAGAACTTCTGCCCCTCACTCAGAGAACTTCAGCCCCTCACTGAGAGTACTTCTGCCCCTCACTCAGAGAACTTCTGCCCCTCACTCAGAGAACTTCTGCCCCTCGCTCAGGGAGCTTCTGCCCCTCGCTCAGGGAGCTTCTGCCCCTCACTCAGAGACCTTCTGCACCTCACTCGGAGAACTTTGCACCTCACGCTGAGAACTTCTGCCCCTCACTCTGAGAACTTCGGCCCCTCACTTGGAGAACTTCTGCATCTCATTCTGAGAACTTCTGCACCTCACTCTGAGAACTTCTGCCCCTCATTTGAGAACTTCTGCCCCTCACTCGGAGAACTTCTGCACCTCACGCTGAGAACTTCTGCCCCTCACTCTGAGAAATTCTGCCCCTCACTTGGAGAACTTCTGCAGCTCACCCAGAGTACTTCTGCCCCTCACTCGGAGAACTTCTGCCTCTCACCCAGAGAACTTGCGCCCCTTACCCGGAGAACTTCTGCTACTCACCCGGAGAACTTCTGCACCTCACTCGGAGAACTTCTGCCCCTCACTCGTAGAATTTCTGCTGTTAACTCTGAGAACTTCTGCCCCTCACTCGGAGAACTTCTGCCCCTCACTGGGAGAACTTCTGCCCCTCACTGGGAGAACTTCTGCCCCTCACTCGGAGAACTTCTGCCCCTCACCCGGAGAACTTCTGCCCCTCGCTCGGAGAACTTCTGCCCCTCACCTGGAGAACTTCTGCAGCTCACCCAGAGTACTTCTGCCCCTCACTCGGAGAACTTCTGCCTCTCACCCAGAGAACTTGCGCCCCTTACCCGGAGAACTTCTGCTACTCACCCGGAGAACTTCTGCACCTCACTCGGAGAACTTCTGCACCTCACTCGGAGAACTTCTGCACCTCACTCTGAGAACTTCTGCCCCTCACTCGTAGAATTTCTGCTGCTCACTCGGAGAACTTCTGCCCCTCACTTGGAGAACTTCTGCCCCTCACTCTGAGAACTTCGGCCCCTCACTTGGAGAACTTCTGCATCTCATTCTGAGAACTTCTGCACCTCACTCTGAGAACTTCTGCCCCTCATTTGAGAACTTCTGCCCCTCACTCGGAGAACTTCTGCACCTCACGCTGAGAACTTCTGCCCCTCACTCTGAGAAATTCTGCCCCTCACTTGGAGAACTTCTGCAGCTCACCCAGAGTACTTCTGCCCCTCACTCGGAGAACTTCTGCCTCTCACCCAGAGAACTTGCGCCCCTTACCCGGAGAACTTCTGCTACTCACCCGGAGAACTTCTGCACCTCACTCGGAGAACTTCTGCCCCTCACTCGTAGAATTTCTGCTGTTAACTCTGAGAACTTCTGCCCCTCACTCGGAGAACTTCTGCCCCTCACTGGGAGAACTTCTGCCCCTCACTGGGAGAACTTCTGCCCCTCACTCGGAGAACTTCTGCCCCTCACCCGGAGAACTTCTGCCCCTCGCTCGGAGAACTTCTGCCCCTCACCTGGAGAACTTCTGCAGCTCACCCAGAGTACTTCTGCCCCTCACTCGGAGAACTTCTGCCTCTCACCCAGAGAACTTGCGCCCCTTACCCGGAGAACTTCTGCTACTCACCCGGAGAACTTCTGCACCTCACTCGGAGAACTTCTGCACCTCACTCGGAGAACTTCTGCACCTCACTCTGAGAACTTCTGCCCCTCACTCGTAGAATTTCTGCTGCTCACTCGGAGAACTTCTGCCCCTCACTTGGAGAACTTCTGCCCCTCATCTGGAGAACTTCTGCAGCTCACCCGGAGAACTTCTGCCCCTCACCCAGAGAACTTCTGCCCCTCACTTGGAGAACTGCAGCTCACTCAGAATTTTTGTTGCTTACTTTGAGAACTTCTGCCCCTTACTCGTAGAACTTCTGCAGATCACCCGGATAACTTCAGCACCTCACTTGGAGAACTTCCGCTCCTCACTCAGAGAACTTCCGTCCCTCACTCAGAGAACTTCCGCCCCTCACTCAGAGAACTTCCGCCCCTCACTCAGAGAACTTCCGCCCCTCACTCAGAGAACTTCCGCCCCTCACTCAGAGAACTTCCGCCCCTCACTCAGAGAACTTCCGCCCCTCACTCAGAGAACTTCCGCCCTAACTCTGAGAATTTCTGCCCTTCACTCTGAGAACTTCTGCCTCTCACTCGGAGAACTTCTGCCCCTCACCTGGAGAACTTCTGGCCCCTCACTCGGAGAACTTCTGCCCCACACCCAGAGATCTTCTGCAGCTCACCCGGAGAACTTCTGCCCCTCACCCAGAGAACTTCTGCCCCTCACCCAGAGAACTGCAGCTCACTCAGAATTTCTGTTGCTTACTCAGAGAACTTCTGCCTCTCAGTCGGAGAACTTCTGCAGCTCCCCCGGAGAACTTCTGCACCTTACTCAGAGAAATTCCGCCCCTCACTCGAACTTCTGACCCTCACTCTGAGAACTGCAGCTCACCTGGAGTACTTCTGCCTCTCACCCAGAGAACTTGTGCCCCTTACCTGGAGAACTTCTGCTGCTCACTCTGAGAACTTCTGCAGCTCACCCGGAGAACTTCTGCCCCTCACTCTGAGAACTTCTGCCCCTCACTCGTAGAATTTCTGCTCCTCACTCGGAGAACTTCCACCCCTCACTCAGAGAACTTCCGCCCCTCACTCGGAGAACTTCTGTCCCTCATCCGGAGAACTTCTGTCCCTCATCCGGAGAACTTCTGCCCCTCACTCGTAGAATTTCTGCTGCTCACTCTGAGAACTTCCTCTCCTCACTCAGAGAACTTCTGCCCCTCACTCAGAGAACTTCTGCCCCTCACTCTGAAAACTTCTGCCCCTCACTCTGAAAACTTCTGCCCCTCACTCTGAGAACTTCTGCCCCTCACTCGTAGAATTTCTGCTCCTCACTCGGAGAACTTCCACCCCTCACTCGGAGAACTTCTGTCCCTCATCCGGAGAACTTCTGTCCCTCATCCGGAGAACTTCTGCCCCTCACTCGGAGAACTTCTGCCCCTCACTCGGAGAACTTCTGTCCCTCACTCGGAGAATTTCTGCTGCTCACTCTGAGAACTTCCTCTCCTCACTCAGAGAACTTCTGCCCCTCACTCAGAGAACTTCTGCCCCTCACTCAGAGAACTTCTGCCCCTCACTCTGAAAACTTCTGCCCCTCACTCTGAAAACTTCTGCCCCTCACTCGGAGATTTTCTGCTGCTCACTCGGAGAACTTCCGCCCCTCACTCAGAGAACTTCTGCCCCTCACTCTGAGAACTTCTGCCCCTCTCTCGGAGAACTTCTGCCCCTCACCCGGAGAACTTCTGCCCCTCACCCGGAGAACTTCTGCCCCTCACCCAGAGAACTTCTGCAGCTCACCCGGAGAACTTCTGCCCCTCACGTGGAGAACTTCTGCCTCTCACCCAGAGAATTTGTGCCCCTTACCCGGAGAACTTCTGCCCCTCACTTGGAGAACTTCTGTCCCTCACTCGGAGAACTTCTGTCCCTCACTCGGAGAATTTCTGCTGCTCACTCGGAGAACTTCCTCTCCTCGCTCGGAGAACTTCTGCCCCTCACTCGAACTTCTGCCTCTCACTTGGAGAACTTCGGCTCCTCATCTGGAGAACTTCTGCAACTTACCCAGAGAATTTCTGCCCCTCACCCAGAGAACTTCTGCCCCTCACTTGGAGAACTGCAGCTCACTCAGAATTTCTGTTTCTTACTCGGAGAACTTCTGCCCCTCACACAGAGAACTTCTGCACCTCACTTGGAGAACTGCACCTCACTTGCAGAACTTCGGCACCTCACTCGGAGAACTTCTGCCCCTCACTCGGAGAACTTCTGCAGCTCACTCTGAGAACTTCTGCCCATCACTCAGAGAACTTCTGCCCCTCACTCGGTGAACTTCTGCTCCTCGCTCGGAGAACTTCTGCCCCTCACTCTGAGAACTTTGCACATCACTTGGAGAACTTCTGCCCTTCACTCGGAGAACTTCTGCATCTCACTCGGAGAACTTCTGCACCTCACTCAGAGAACTTTGCCCCTCACTCAGAGAACTTCTGCCCCTCACTCGGAGAACTTCTGCATCTCACTCGGAGAACTTCTGCAGCTCACCTGGAGAACTTCTGCCCCTCACTCGGTGAACTTCTGCCCCTCAGAGAACTTTGCACCTCAGTCATAGAGAACTTTTGCCCCTCACTCAGAGAACTTCTGCATCTTACTCTGAGAACTTCTGCATCTCACTCTGAGAACTTCTTCCCCTCTTTCGGAGAACTTCTGCAGGTCACTCAAAGAAATACTGCCCGACCCTCACTCTGAGAATTTCTGCCCCTCACTCTGAGAACTTCTGCCCCTCACTCAGAGAACTTCTGCACCTCACTCTGAGAACTTCTGCCCCTCACTCTGAGAACTTTGCACATTACTTGGAGAACTTTGCACATTACTTGGAGAACTTCTGCCCCTCACTCGGAGAACTTCTGCACCTCACTCGGAGAACTTCTGCACCTCACTCAGAGAACTTTGCCCCTCACTCAGAGAACTTCTGCCCCTCACTCGGAGAACTTCTGCATCTCACTCGGAGAACTTCTGCAGCTCACCTGGAGAACTTCTGCCCCTCACTCGGTGAACTTCTGCCCCTCAGAGAACTTTGCACCTCAGTCATAGAGAACTTTTGCCCCTCACTCAGAGAACTTCTGCATCTTACTCTGAGAACTTCTGCATCTCACTCTGAGAACTTCTTCCCCTCTTTCGGAGAACTTCTGCAGGTCACTCAAAGAAATACTGCCCGACCCTCACTCTGAGAATTTCTGCCCCTCACTCAGAGAACTTCTGCACCTCACTCTGAGAACTTTTGCCCCTCACTTGGAAAATTTCTGCGCATCACTCGGAGAGAAGGGAATTCTGGGCAGACTTACTGTACTGAGGCAGCGGGATAATTCATCCAGCACATGGTACTGTATGTCTATAGTAATAAATATGGGCAACTGGACTTGCTGTGAATCCTGAGTTTTGGTCCACTTCAACGCTGTAAAAAGATGAGTGTGTGGCCAGCATTTGTCAGGTATCCTCCTAAAGTGGACGAAAACCCACCCTGGAGCCTATGAGACTCCAGGGCAGGCTTACTGAACTGGGATGCCCCACTGTGTGAAAACCCCCAGGAGGCTTAGTCAACTCACCTTTCCCCCGAGCCCAAGATGCAGTCTGCCTCCCTTCCCTGTGGGATCGCTGGTGACGTACATATAGTAGGCCAATCAGGGGCTTTTCACATGCCAACTCCAGATGCCCCAGCAATGGAGAAATCGGCATCCTTTGAGAGGCTTGATGTTCATTTTTAAAGTCCACCAAAACCCAGGAGCCCCTGGACACCCCGATTGGGGATGTCCCGCTGTTTGAAACCCCCCAGGTCACCAAAACAAACTCAACTCTTCCTGGTCCTACAGTGAAATCCTCCCTGTAAAAGATTTAGGATCTTAATTATAATGTTCGCCATTTAGCATCACATTTGTGGCTATAGCGCCAGCATTATTATGATATATGATTTTTTTCCACCTTGAAATCTTTGATGTTGTACTTTTCCGTCGCTGGCCAATGTTTCATCATTACAGTTACAAGATATCACTGCTGGAGACAAACTTTACAGTGTGTTTAGGCTGCAGTGTAGTTGTTCTCCAAATTACACAGCAAAGCAAAAGAAGCAATTAAGATCAATTTTAATAACCCCCCACAAAATTTCTTTTGTGACATCTTGGACCTGCATTTCCATTATTGACAAGTCCCAATGCAAGTCCTTTACAAATGAGCTATAAATATAAACAAACTATAAATTGAAAATTTTGTACATATGAATTATAAGCATTAAACAGTTCAGTCCAGTTCTGTCCATTGTGCTTTATGGAATCTGGAGCAACAGCGCCAGGTTTCTCTTGGCGCTGCTTCATCTGTAGCATATAGAACATATATTATTGTAAATAATATATAAATATATATATATATATTTTTTTTATAATATTATCATTTTATATCATGTTATATATTATATATAATAATAGTCACAACAATAATAATATTACCGCTATATATTATAGATACAAAATATTAGTTAATGTGGTCTTCATCCTCCATTCAACAAATACAATATTTTCCTAAAGGGGTTCTCTGACTTTTGCCTTGGTCTTCAAACGTTCCAATGCAATTCAGGTACATTTAGCCACTTTATTAGCTTTACAGAGACCAGGACACACAACCAAAATTTCCTCCCAAAAATATTAAATAGGAGTGATATTTATTTTTTAATCATCTCGGTAAATTATTTATTTTACAGTCTGTCACATCTGTAGCATAGATAACATATTTGATCCTCTGCCTATTTTTTTTCTTTACTAATTAACTATTTTCACCGGAAGCATGTGTCTTTTGTGCGCCACATCTAATAAATATGGATCGGCTATATCGGAGCACACCAGCGCGCCAAATGCAGAGGATGTTTTGTGTCTCCTAATTAGCCACACTACTCCACATTTAGCCACTCTATGCTTCATAGTGCATAAAAAAAACGGCACACTGCAGCCCATTGGACCTACTATGGCTAACGTAGTAGTTTTTAAAGTAGACCAACACCCACAGGAATATGTGAATGGCTGACGCGGGCACGTTTCCTGTTTAGGGTAGCGGGGGATGCAGCTGCCAGCGCACTCAGATCCGCTCAGATCCGCTCGCCTTAGACGAAGGGGCGGGAGCAGATCCGAGTGCGTCCGGGAATAGATGAGTTCGTTCAGGCAACCTGTGGGTTTCACACAGAGGGGCACCCCCAATCGGGGTGCCCCGGGGGTGAGAACCAGGACCCAGTTTAGTCAAAATGGTCCACTTTAAAAGGACGAACTGTTGGAATTTTAATAACTCAGGCCCCTGGGTCCATTTTCAAGTGAGATTTCCAGATTAGAATAGAAAAGACCAGTCCACATTAGGGGGTTCATATGTCAAACTTTAAAGGATAGTGGCTAGCTGAGATGGGGGGTTCTCCCACTTGAAGTGGAGAGCCCATTACAATGTATTGCACATACAGTACAAGCATGTATGATGGTCCCTTTCCTCATAGAAGCTGCCAATCTAGTGTCTTCATCACTAGCGATGAGCTGGAGCAGAAACACTTTGGTTCGGATGGCCCCTGGACCCCTTACAAGTTCCCAAAAAAGAAAAATCACCCTCAAAGCATCTTCCACTATCTGTCCCCCGACAGGGGGCATTTTCTCTCCGGGTCTGCCGGGTTGGGGGCTCTCTTCTGGTCTTGCGGGTGCTGGTCTGCTGGTGGCTGGAAGCTGCTCTTCTAGTAAAGACACAGGACACATGACTAATGGCATCACTGGAGGGAAGGGACATGGAAGGGCAATCTATTGAGTGATGTCATTAGTCACATGCAATTCCACAGAGGCCCCTCTTCAGTGGTATAAAAGCCCCCTGGCCCTGCGGCCCGGCATTAGCATAGTGGGACGCCAAGGAAGGAGTAAGCTCTGGATGTCGGCAGAAAGGCTCCAATAGTGGCTCCCTGGCATCAAGAAGATCACAGCCCACCGAGCCAGGAGGGTGCCCCTGAACCGGCAGACATACAGAGAGGACCGATACGGGGCAGATTAAGAAAGATGTGGTGATGCTGTTTTAAAACTGTTGTTCTTTTCTTTTTACCTTTTGTGAACTGATAAGAGGTCCAAGGTCCAGATACCCCATGCCCTCGTCCCTGTGAAACATTCAAACCCCCATGGTCATGCTTGCCATGCTGTGTGACATGGGTGGTTGTATGACCACATTTGGAGGTGGTTGTGGAGAAATGGAAAGGAAATGAGGGACAAACTTTGTAGACCTGCTACAGCATCTACAGTGTGCTGCAGCAAATGAAGGAGAGGCGCATGGGACAGGCTTCAGATGACCTTCTTGCTGCATTATTATTGACAATGCCTGAACTACTTTAAAGTAGGCCAAAACCTAGTTTCTACTTCTCTCCCCTAGCTCCAACATCTCATTCCGAGAACCTGGTGCCTCCTCCTTGTAAGTTTCCGCTTTTTAATGGGCTTCTTTGACCGTGCTAGCCACAACCCACCTGGCAAATTTGAGATTGCTGAAAGGCTACTCTCATATTTGCCAGGTGGCCTGTGAAAGCACCATGGGATTGCAAGGTCACAGCAGGGCAACCCAGATTAGGATGCACTGAGGCTGACCGAACAGAGTTTGGGTCCTCTTTCAAGCCCACTCAGTGAAGGCTTAGGATTAGATTAAATATGGCTTATACCAGGGCAGGTCAAGTATTGGCAAATCTTGAGTGTCCTATTCTTTCTTAAAGTGGAACAAAACCGCTGGCCTTTCCCCAGGGCATCTGTGTGTACCAAATTCCCTCCCCCTCGCACGAGCAGCAACACTGGCTCCCTCACCGATGTAACGGCGGACAAATCCCGCGTGCACTCCCGCGTCCAGCCATATAGATAGGCTTGGGACAGAAGGGCACGCTGCAGGGGATGCGGCTGCTTTCACTCCTTTTGCCGAAGTCCTACATGTAAACAGAGCCACTTGCTGAGTATTACATATATTAACTGCATCGCTGTTGCACAGCGCCAATGCAAATGCACAATCACAAGGTGTGCAAGCATTATATATATTACTTATAAACGAGAGCCCGCACATGCGCTGTAGAACCAGGGAAAGGTGAGTCTGTACAGGCGCCCTGGGGCGTTTCCCACAGTAGGGAAATTGAAGGCATTATAACTTGCAACTTTTGGAAAAACAGCGATCGCTAGTGCAAACGCATAACCCCGGTGAGAGACCAGGCTTAGTAAGGCCTCTATATGTTTGGGGAGACCCAAACAGCCCTGGGTAACACAGTGCCAGTCAAGGTCCTGGTTTGGGACATGAAACGAAACTAACCTAAAGGACTCCAGGGTCAGGTTACAGCTTTCCTCTGGGGCATCCCTGTCACTCCTCTGATGCCAGCATATCTGAATGGCTGGAGGTGAGTTTGCACAACAGAGGGAATTATTCTATTCAGAACTTATTGCTGGGCATGGATATATGGATGCCCCTGTAAAGGGGAAACCAAAACCCAGGTGAGTGAAATCCACCCTAAAGTGAATCTCCAGTCTAAGTGAGAATAGAGACCCCAGCGCTGCTGATGCAATAACATTTAGCATCCAGTATTTTTAACTTAATTCAGTACATATATTATTATAGTTTTTTATATAGTGCCATCATTTTCCGTAGCACTGTACAAAGTACATGGCCTAGTGTCCCTCCCGGGCATCCTCATCTTTATGTCAAGGTTACTTACCAGGTAGGTGGTGGAAGCTAAGTGACTTGGTAGGAAAAGTTTGCCTGTTTTCTGATGATACAAAGGTTAGTAAGGGGGGATATTCCTGGAGGTGTCTGCAACATGGAAAATGATTTGGCTTTACTGGATAAATGGTCAAAACTGTGGAAACTAGAGTTTAATGTCTGTAAATGTAAAATCCTGCACTTGGGTAGAAGGAATCCCTGCTCTGAGCACCGTATGGGCAGCGCTGTGTTACCAGGACCTCGGAGGAGAGAGATTTAGGGATACTGATTACTGATAGCTGCAAGATGATTGGACAGTTTAGCCAGGCAGTGGGAAAAGCAAGCAGGATGCTCGGCTGCATAGCTCGAGGCATCACCAGTAGGAAGAGGGAGGTTGTGATGCCGCTGTATAGAGCCCTGATAAGGCCACAGCTAGAATACTGTGTGCAGTTCTGGAGACCTTACCTGCAAAAAGACATTATTCAAATAGAACAGGTCCAAAGGCCGGAAACAAAAATGGTGGAAGGACTTAAATTTAAAACTTATCAGGAGAGACTTAAAGAATTTAATTTGTACAGTCTGGAGGAAAGAAGGGAGAGAGGGGACATGATGGAGACCTTTATATATGTGACAGGAGGGAATAAGGTTCAGGAGGGAAGTGTTTTTAAGAAGAAACTTAATGGTAGAACAAGGGGGTCCAACCTGAAGCTGGTCGGGGGGAAGATCAGGAGCAATATTAGAAAATATTATTTTACAGAAAGAGTAGTAGATGCTGGGAACTAACTTCCAGCAGAGGTAGCTGAAAAATCAAAAGTCAGTGAATTTAAACCTGCCTGGGATAAGCCTCCATCTATCCAAAGATAAAGAGAACATACAGTTACATAAGGGAAGACTAGATGGACCGTATGGTCTCCTTCTGCCGTCAACTATCTATGTTAAGGGAAATTTGGTCCCACACAGGGAAGCTGAAGGCCCCTCTCATGGGTGGTCCAGGGTCAGCATAGAACCCTCATCGTGCCCCGAGAAGGAGAAAGGTTTGTAGGGAGGTACAGTGTAGCCCTAGGTCGGTAGCGGGAGAGTAGCTTACCCTGGCAGGAGACGTCTGTCTTCGGTGTCCATCTTAGCGGCCATGGGTTCAGGTCTGGCCATGAGTGGCGGGTGGGTTCCCTACCGTTGTGCTACGGGGATGCCCCAGGGAGCTTTCCACTGCCTGGCTGATCTTGGAAATGCAGGTCCACGGGAAGCCCCAGGGTGGCAGGGGGGGACATGGTCAGTCCAGTAGAGCGGGTTCATCCTCGTCCAAGGAGCTGGCATTCCCCGATGCTCCCAGGTTTGGGATGCCCCTCGGGGTGTGGGTGACTTAGGTTATGAGGGTGGGCGTGTGGATGCAGAATCATGCTGGTACCCAGCTCCATCCCTGCCGTCTGGATGGTAGGGGAGAGTGCAGCCACCTATTAGAAAATGTAAAGTGGGTGGATTTTTCTTATAACAGGTTGATAGGAGAAGGAGAATCCTAATAACCAGAGAGAAGGGAGAGGACCATCCTTATGACCAGAGAAAAGAACGTGAAACCTCCGTTTAATAGGACAAATTGAGTTCCCCACCGTCGTGCCACAGGGATGCCCCCAGGGAGCATTTCCATGGCCTGGCTGTCCGAGTGATGCAGGGCTGAGGGAAGCCCCAGAGTGGCAGGGGGGACATCGGCCAGTCCTGTAGGATGGGCTCATCCTCAGCCAAGGAGCTGGCATTTCCCGATGCTCCCAGGTTTGGGATGCCCCTTTGGGTTGTGGGTGGCCTTAGATAATGTGGGTTTGGATCGGGAGTCATGCTGGGACGCAGCCCCATCCCCTCTTCTCTGCTTTCTGCCATCTGGATGGTAGGGGAGAGTGCAGGGGGTGGTAGGGCAGCTATGGCCTACCTACCTCTGGGTGATGTGGTGGAAGGACAGACGAATGTAAGAAATCAATCTGCTAGAGCAGGGGTACTCAACTACTTTCAGTGGAGGTCCACTTACCAGTGTCTGCCGTGGGATGAAGGTCCGGGGGGGGTGTAAGTAAGAGTGCCAGCCCGGACAGGACGAGCATCAAGCGCTGGAAGCGGCGGCTATATAGAACAAACCATGGCGGCGCACGCTTTTCATACACATATTGGCGGGGAATTACCTCAGGCTCGACCCAGGAGCTCCGGAACATGGCTCACACCAGGGCGCAAACCGAAACAGCCACCGAACGGCGCACTCTCACCGTGCGCAATATCCAGCCAGCCCGACTATTGAGTCCAGGGCAGCTGCGGGAGGAGGAGACAGCGCGTCATCAAGCGGCGCCCGAACAGGGGACCACAGGCGGGGGCCATCGCCACAGTCCGGCTTAGTGGAGGTGAACGCTGCCTGACGCTGCCTGTTTGGTGGGATGTGACGGTAGCGGGCGTGCTCGCTCACTGTTTGCCTGAATGTGCCCACCCCCAGCTCTGACAGCCCCGGCCGGCAATTGTCACCGGCACCGCCGGATCCCGGGCTGATGTAGCTTTGACACTACATCAGCCCTGGGCAGCGGTCCGGACTAATGGCGTCTGCGGTCCGGATTCGGACCGCGGTCCGCCATTTGAGAACTCTAGCAGCTAGAGTTTGTGGAGACAGTGGGCATCCTGATTTGTTATGCTATTTCCAAATGATACATTTGAAATTCTGAACCCATTCATTGTGGCCCGCGACCAGTGGCCTGCAAAGTTGGAAAGGTTAAGCACAAAATATCTGATTGATTTCATAGCGAACAGCGGTGAAGGGGTTAAACCGGCCCCTCTATCCCCTATGGCTGGCCGAGAGGAAATTAGAGTTGGGAATCCTGCTGGGGCCGCACCTTGTCCTACTCTCCCGTTCCCACCTCTGCCTGCTATTCTATGAATCCTTCCACTACTCCTGAGCAGCCCCGAGGAGACGGTCTCTTCTGCAGCGGAGGACGCCATGTGCTACATCGCCATGGGGCTCATATTTGGGGCTTTAATTATTCTGCCTGAGTGGCAGTTATTAACACTTTTGTTTTTTTTTTTTATATTTATTTTGGATTTGTGTCTTTAAAGTGAATCTGTCACCTGCAAATTCTAAGGATGACAGATAGGGATTATTGTGCATGCGGCACAAGGGAGGCCCCCTATTGGAAACAATAGGCTGGTTTGACTTTGTTCAGAAAATGCATTATATTGGGGGATAGAGCTTCATTTGGCTGCCAATATCTGAGAGGACCAATCACCTTAGGGGGTTATTGATGAAGGGATAGCGCCAGGTAGTGTCTCGTAGCGGCAGGTGAACGCCGGGCGCTGTACGCAAAACCACATTTAAGAAAGCAAATCTGGTGAGCGACTCTAACAGCGCCATGTAGCGTCCGATTCATCATTACAGGCGGCTCAGCGTATAGCGCCGGCGCTCTATCTTCCAGAGCGCCAGGTATTACCTGTCGCTACCTGTCGCTCTCCCATACATTTCAATCGACTTTCCTTTTCTTCCGTTTAAAGAGGGTTTATTTATTATTATTATTTTTTTCTTTCAAATAATTGTGTGACGTCTCCTGGCCTAGAAAGAGTCATTTTTGAAAACTTTTTAGATTTTTTTGTTTTTTATGCAGAATTGTCATTACAGGTCTGGCACTAAAGTGTTAATGTCACAGTGTTATAACAATGTCATTCCATGTGTTTTCACTTTGTTACTGGTGGATATGTGTTCAAAAACAGACTTTAATCACACAGCGTCTGGTGCTCTATTCTATAGCGACCAGATCCAGAGCGCCGACGCTGTGTGTGTGTGCTTTTTTGATAAGTATGGTGTGGAGCGCCGAGAGTTGGTCGCACTGAGCTGGCGCTACCTTTCGCTTGCTGCAGCGCTGTACTGGTGTTAGAGCGCCCAACATACATCACATTTATCAATGCCGGCCAGGTTACTACAGCCACTGTTTTATGTCTGGGGTGCCATCATGGTATGCTGGTGAAACCTACGCCCCTTCCCACTGGCACTCTATGCAGACAGCACACCCACACTGTGTACAGATTCTTCAGAGTGATCAGCTTTCTGTGATGTGGGAGTCATCTCTTCATGGCAGCACTGCGATGGAGAGATGACACACATTGCGGAAAGCTGTAAGCTGTAAACATCTGGGAGGTGACGCAGCTGACAGGAGGCGGGGCCGCTGACATCCCCTCCCCAAGAGTGTCTGGCATTCACCCTCTGCGTGCTGCACTCACCTGTTTTCCCATTCACACCCCCAGGGGTGTAACTTGAGGGGGTGCGACCACACTGGGTCCTAGAAGGTCCCATCAATGTTGATCTTGAACTTTATTTATCATATTTGTGATCACTTGGCATCATTTAGATAGAGGAAGCACAATTGCTCTCTGCTGTTTCAGTCATTGGCTTTCTAGCTGCATTCAGTTGAGTTAAAGTGGACCAAAACCCTGGGTTTTGGTTTTTGCCCCCGGGGTACCCTGAACGGGTATGTCGCTCTGGGTGTGACCCCCCAGGTCACCCAATCTCACTCACCCTTCCCTGTTCCTAGTGCGCATGCTCAGCCCTCTTGTCCTATCAGCGCGCTCGGATACGCTCCCGCCCCTTCGTCTAAGAGCTCGTCTAAGGGGAGTGGATCCGAGCTCGCTATCGGCCATATTTCCCGCTACTCTTTAACAGGGAGCGCGTCCACGCCGGCCATTCACAAATGCCTGGCGCAGGCACGAGCCCTGCTAAAGGGATAGCCGCCACTGCTCACGCATGCTCCGTTGGACCGGGAAAGAAGGTGAGCTTCCGGGCAACCTGGGGGGTTCACACAGAGGGGAATCCCGATTCTGGATGCACCGGTGGGAGGGAATCCAGCGGCCCTGGAATCTTATAGATTTCAGGGCAGTTGGGGCGTGGGTTTTGGTTCACTTTAACATGGTAATTGCAGGCTCCTGTCTGTGGTAATATAATGTAACTCAGCAGGGCTCATCTCTTGTTACAACTTTAACATCAGCCACATGCCTGGCTGTTACAATGTAACACATGAGAAAGCTGTCTAGCTTTTTACAATGTAACAGTAGGGATTAATGCAGTTTTTTTTAACTCTCAGCATGAGTTTGATTGCTCTTAGTGCTGCTGCCTCTATCCCTTGGTAGCACAATAAATGGACCATGCTGAGTCCCACTGCCAGCACCCCCCACCCCCACCAAGCAGTCTGCAGTACCGCTAAGTACAGTATGTCGTTTTTTTTGGAGGGCCTCTATGAATTTTGCAACGGGGCCCTGTGAAACCTATGTACGCCCCTGGAGGACATCATGGCCGAGGATTTTGACTTTATATCAAAGGGACCAAAATAAATGTTGTCTGAACTTCTACTTTCTCATCACTTCAACACCTCCTTTGTACTAAGGCAACAAGAACACTTGAATTCTCGCTCCTAGGATTCCATATTTAGTTTATTGGCCTCATTAGAGCAGCCTGTTCCCTATAACGGGGGAAGGTAATTTAGCAACTGAAATTTGTGTTCCTGTTGGTAATTGTCAGCGTGTTCAATTATGTATAACACTCAAATCTGCGCCAATTCTGTGACATCATCATAATCGGAATGGATGATGAGACTCCTCTATTGTTGTCTGCCGTGATTGTCCCATCCCCTGATTTTATCTTATTTTCCTCTCTAAAGCAAAAAGCCCCCCAGCGAGTCTTTCAGGCAATAATTAAAGTGGACCAAAACCCAGGATTTTGACTATCCTAGGTTTTGGTCCTTGCCCCCGGGGCACTCTGATCGGGGATGCCCTGCTGTGTAAAACCCCCCAGGTCCCCCGAACACACTCACCTCTTCCCGGTCCTACGATGCATGCGTGGCCGCTCGTCTAATCAGTGCGCTCAGATACGCTGGAGCCCCTTCGTCTAGAAGCTCTTTTAATACGAACTTGCTGGTGGACGCATCCCCCGCTACCCTCTAACAGGGAGCATTCCCGCACCACATTCATTAATGTCTGGCATGGGCACATGCCCTGCTAAAGGTATAGCGGAGATGCGGCCACTGCTCACGCCTTTGGTCCGGGAACGAGTTTTTGGGCGACCTGGGGGTTTCATACAGCGGGGCACCCCCGATCATTGTGTATGCCTCCAGGGTGGGTTCTGGTCCTCTTTAAAGTGGGACAAAACCCAGGACTTCCCAAAGTGGCTTCCCAAATCAGGATGCCCCGGGGCAAGTAACAAAACCCAGGATAGGTGCTATCCTGGGTTTTGTTTCTTGCCCCGGGGCATCCTGATTTGGGAAGCCACCCTGTGGGAAACCCCCCAGATTACCCAGTAACAAAAAAATCCCCTCTTCCTATGGTGCATACATGGGCTCTTGTCCAATCAGAGCCATTTGCCGTGCATGTGTTATTCAGCAATTGGCTCTGCCCCTCTGCAATTGGGACTGCAAGCAGCCACATCCCCGCATCTTGGAGGAAATGTGCATATGAGATCAAGAAAAGGAAAAAGGAAGGTAGTATGAAAAGAAGGTGAAAATAGAGATGATGGAGGGAGTGTGGAAAAGAAAAAAATAGAGAGAATGAGAGCAAAAGAGAGAGAGAATAAATGAGGGAATGAGATTGAAATGGGAGAAATATAGAAAAACAAGAGAGTGGAGGAGAAAGAGAGACGGGGAGGCTGATTTATTAATAGCGACATGTAGCGACAGTTGAGCGACTGTAGCGGTATTTTCACAGCGCCCGCTAGTAGTCGCTGTGCTTGGCCGTTGTTCGGTTGTTGACAGCGACTCAGTCAGTGTGGCGTAATGTTGAATAAATGGTTACGAGTCGCTATTTGACAGGTTCCGCAATGTATGGGTGCGCATGATTGCGACTGGCTTCCACCATATTCATCAAAAAATCACGCTCAAAAAATTCAAGCGCTGTGAAATGCATGTTTAAACCCCAGAGCGCTGGAGGCGATGTGTTAAAAGTAGTTTTTTAACCCCCAAACCACCATATTTTTGGAAACCAACAAAAAAAAATATATATATTTTAAATAATTTAGTAATATGAATACATTAATATCAGACCTGTAATATCAATTCTGTACAATTTTTTTTTTCCCTTAAAAAAATTATCTAAAATGGCAGAAGTGGTCACAGAATTTTTCACATAAAAAAAAAACAATTAATTATTAATATTTAAAGATTGTTCCATTGAAATGCATTGGAGAGCGCCAGGTAGCGAGAGGTCATACCTGTCGCTGTTCAAGGTCGGACGCTGGCGCTGTGGGCTGAGGCTGGAATAATGATGAATGAGTCGCTATATGGCGCTATCTCAGTCGCTAAGCAGGATTGGCTTGATAAATGTTTGATTGTGGTGGGGAGCCGGCGTTCTCGTGGCGGGGCCCGTCATTACCGGCCGCTCACCAGTCGCTACCTGGCGCTATTCCTTCATAAATAAGGGCCTAATTGTGAGAGTTGAAAAAAGGGAAAAAATGGGAATGAAGAGAAAGAAATAAGGAAAGTGAGAGAGAGAGAGAGAGACAATGGAAAAGAGAGATGGAGAGAAAAGCAAGAAGCTCCATAGTGTGTGCTTCAGGCAATAATTAAAGTGAGACAAAACCCAGGATTGCCCCTATCCTGGGTTTTGTTACTTGCCCCTGGGCATCCGATTTGGCCCCTGTCATGTGAAATCCCCCAGATCGCCCAGTAAAAAATATCGCCTCTTCCTATGGTGCATGCATGGGCTCTCAGCCAATCAGAGCCATTTGTCATGCGTGTGTTATTCAGCAATTGGCTATTCCCTTCTGCAATCAGGAGTGGCCACATCCCCGCATCTTTGAAGAAAGAAAAAAGGAATGTAGTATGAAAAGAAGGTGAAAAGAGAGATGATGGAGAGAGTGTGGAAAAGAAAAAGATGGAGAGAATGAGAGCAAAAGAGAGAGAGAGAATGAATGAGGGAATGAGATTGAAATGGGAGAAATATAGAAAAACAAGAGAGTGGAGGAGAAAGAGAGACAAAGCGTGAGAGTTGAAAAAAAAGGAAAAAAATGGGAATGAAGAGAACGAAATAAGAAATAGAGATAGAGAAAAAGAAAGAACGAGAGAATGAAAGCAAGACACTGGAAAAGAGAGATGGAGGGAAAAGCAAGAAGTCCCCCAGTGAGTGATTCAGCCAGTTCTGTGACATCATCAGAATCGGAATGGATGATGAGACTCATCTATTGTTGTCTGCCGTGATTGTCCCATCCCCTGATTTTATCTTATTTTCCTATGTAAAGCAAGTTGAGTGCTTCAGGCAATAATTAAAGTGGAACAAAACCCAGAATTGCACCTATCCTGGGTTATGTTACTTGCCCCGGGGTATCCAAATTTGGGATGCCACGCCGGAAGCCCCCCCCCCCAGGTCACCCAGTAAAAAAAAAAATCACCTTTTCCTATGCATGTATGGGCTCTCGTCCAATCAGAGCCATTTATCATGCATGTGTCATTCGGCAAATGGCTCTGCAAGAGTGCAAGCGGCCACATCCTCGTATCTTTGAAGAGATGTGGAGATTAAGAGAAGGAAAACGGAATGTAGTATGAAAAGAAAGTGAAAAGAGAGACAATGGAGGGAGCGTGGAAAGAGAAAGGTGGAGAAAATGCACAAATGAGAGCGAAAAAAAGAGAGAAAGAATGAATGAGGGAATGAGATAGGAGAAATGTGGAAAAACAAGAGTGGCAGAGAAAGAGAGATAAAGTGGGAGAGTTGGAAAAAATGGGAATGAAGAGAACGAAATAAAGTAAATGAGAGATAGAGAGAGAAAGAAAGAAAGAAAGAAAGAAAGAAAGAAAGAAAGAAAGAAATGAAAGAAAGAAAGAAAGAAAGAATGAGAGAATGAAAGCAAGAAGCCCCCCAGTGAGTGCTTCAGCACGTTCTGTGACATCATCATAATCGGAATGGATGATGTCACAGAACCTGCTGAAGCACTCACTGTCTTGCTTTCATTCTCTCGTTCTTTCTTTCTTTCTCTCTCTCTTTCTTTCTCTCTATCTCTCATGTACTTTATTTAGTTCTCTTCATTCCCATTTTTTTAAACAAATCAGGGGATGGGGCAATCACAGCAGACAGAAATAGACTCATCTATTGTCTGCTATGATTGTCCCATCCCCTGATTTGTATCTTATTTTCCTCTGTAAAGCAAGTAGCCCCCCAGTGTGTGCTTCAGGCAATAATTAAAGATTGCACGTATCCTGGGTTTGTTCCGTGCCCCCAGGGCATCCCGATTTGGGATGCCACATTGTGTGAAACCCTCCAGATCGCCCAGTAAAAAGAATCACCCCTTCATACATCTCGTTCAATCAGAGCCATGTGCCGTCCATGTGTTATTCGGCAAATGGCTCCGCCCTTCTACAATCGGGACTGCAAGCGCCACATCCCCGCATCTTTGGGCTTTGCACACACTCTTGCCCCCAGCCATCCTGATTGCAGATGGGCAGAACCGCTTGCTGACTAACATATGCATATCTTTTAGATTCCGGGGGGCGTCCGCGCTGGGTTTTGTTCCAATCAGCGCGCTCGGAGCCGCTGATGTCATGTCATCTGAGCCTTCGTCTAAAGCCAGCGCCTCCAAGCACGCTGAGGGCCGCATCCCCCCATGCCCTGGTAGAGGGATAGCAGGGAATCGGCTGCACCGTTGGACCGGGAAAGAAGCTAAGTGTATGGGCAACCTGGGGGGGGGTTTCACACAGCGGGGCATCCCGATTCCTGACGCTCCAGGGGGAGCCAATCAATCGGCCTGGGAATCTTATAGATACGATCGCCGTGGGTTTTGGTCGATTTTAATGCCAGTTAAGTACTTCCATAATAAAAGAGACATCTTGCAATAAATTCACAGTATATCAGGTAATCTCAGACTTTAAAGCAGAATTCTGGTGAACCGATAACCACCGCTACAAAGGCAGGATGGGGGGGGGGATTACAAAGGAAAAAAGCTCTTGCCAGCACCGCTTCTCCTAAGCCCAAAGGGCAGCCACAGGAAAAGATACAAAGCAGCATCCACCGGGTCCATTCACTTGAATGGGATCCGGGGGGTGCGGCTCTCTGCTTTCAGCCAAGATGGCAGTGCCCAGGATCTGGAACACGGGAGGAGCGGTGCGGGCCCAGGATAAGGAAAGGGTTTTTATTAATTTGTAACCCCCAATCTTGCCTCAGCGCCAGGGTAGGGTGGCAGGGTGGCAGGGTGGCAGGGTGGGAGGGGGTTATAGCTTGACTGGAATTCCGCTTTGAGCCTCATCTTCAATCCAGGGCATGTAGCAACATTAGATGTTACCAGTCCTTTGCTTTTACAAAGGAGATATCGGTTATTGTGGCCTGAAAATTTAAAGAGGAATATTGAATCTAAAATAAAAAGGGGCTAATCCCCACCCCCCCACCCCATTGGCCCCTTGCTTATCTTTTCGATGTCGCCGCTGCCTGCTGCGGCGACATCCAGCTACTTCAGGGCCCGATCGTCACCCCGCCACCCACCAGCTTAGCTTTCTGTAAGTGACAGTAGCGCTTTAGCTGTTCTCTTCAAAGTCCCGCGCCGATCAGTGAAGTCTCACAGGGATTTCAGGCGGCTCCATTGCACCTTATTTATGGGCACTGTGCAGGCGCGAGAACAGGGGCCGAGGCCAGTGCCTGATAGAATGCAAGATGGCGCTACCCATCAGGAGATCGCCCGGAATCCGAGAGACCCAGAAGATGGATCCCCCATCGAGCTGAGTAAATAGTGCCCAAAGGTAAAACCGGAGGAGAGGGCAGCAGATCGGTGAGGTTTTGGGGAGGCTTTAACCCCGATGTTTCCGATGAGTCCTGGTAAGAGTAATACACACAGGTCGTGGGGAGACATATTCATTGTTTGGAACACAATGGTGGAATTAATTCTGAAGCAGAATAACCCACCTTTAGGGTGGCCTAATACTATTGCTCTGGGTAATTTCTTTGAATATCACAGGTAAATGTAGCACACGCTGTACAGGCCAAAATATTAATAATAGCATCAGGTAGTGGCTGGTTAATGAGAGGTAGCGACTGGTGAACGCCGGACACGGCACGCAATTAAAAAAAAAACAAATACCCCGTTTAAAGAGAAGAAAAGGTTCGTCAATTGAAATGTATGGGAGAGCGACAGGTAGCGAGAGGTCATACCTGGCGCTGTGCAAGGCTGAACGCCGGCGCTGTTCGTTGAGGCTGTGAAAATGATGAATCAGACGCTACATGGCGCTATCCTAGTCGCGAAACAGATTCTGCTTGATAAATGTGTAATTGCTTGCCGTGTCCGGCGCTCACCAGTCGCTACCTCTCATTAACCAGCCACTACCTGATGCTATCCCTTCTTAAATAAGGGCCAAAGTCTGTATTTGAACACATATCCACCAGTCACAAAGCAAAAACACATGGAATGACATTGTTGTAACATTGTGACATTAACACTTTAGTGCCAGATCTGTAATGACAATTCTGAATAAAAATATAAAAAAATCAAAAAAGTTTTAAAAAATGACTCTTTCTAGGCCAGGAGAGGTCACACAATTATTTGAGAGAAAAAAAACAAACAAACCCTGTTTAAACAAAAGAAAAGGAACGTCCATTATAATTTATGGGAGAGCGACAAGTAGCGACAGGTAATACCTGGCGCTCTGGAAGCTAGAGCGCCGGCGCTATACGCTGAGCTGCCTGTAATGATGAATCGGACGCTACATGGCGCTGTTAAAGTTGCTCACCAGAATCGCCTTCATAAATGTGGTTTTGCGTATAGCGCCCGGCGTTCACCAAACGCTGCCTGCCGCTACCAGGCCCTACCTGTCGCTATACCTTGATGAATAAACATAGTGAGAATAAACAGTCATCCTTCATAGGTCAGTGTACATATCAGAATTTCCACTGTCAAAACCCGGGAGGGGCGTGGCAAGAGCACCTTGGTAATATTGTATAGCTTTGATGGCCCTTATAAGGGCTGTTATTAGGGATTTGCTTTCCACCTACTGTTCGCCATCCCCTTACTCCCGCCTGGGGATAGTGGTCACGCACAGGGGACCTGTAATGAGGAGCCACTGGATGAAACCAGGATCTGTACTGTCTGGGTGCGGCCCGCACCTCGCGCCGTCTCGCGACCACCCGCCTCGGCTGCCGGCTCTGCTAGGCACCCCTAGACATACGAGCAGTGGGTAGCTGTGGCAGGCCAGCCGGAATACGGCACACGCAGAGCCGGCAGCCGAGGCGGGTGGTCGCGAGACGGCGCGAGGTGCAGGCCGCACCCAGACAGTACAGATTCTGGTTTCATCCAGTGGCTCCTCATTGCAGGTCCCCTGTGCGTGACCACTATCTCCAGGCGGGAGTAAGGGGGCGGAGAACAGTAGGTGGAAAGCAAATCCCTAATAACAGCCCTTATAAGGGCTATCAAAGCTATACAATATTACCAAGGTGCTCTTGCCACGCCCCTCCCGGGTTTTGACAGTGGAAATTCTGATATGTACACTGACCTATGAAGGATGACTGTTTATTCTCACTGCGCATAGATATAGATACAGAGGGCATTGATAAAGCCACTAAGCCGTGGCGAAACATGTCTGCCCGTGCCCGGTATTTGAACAGTCTGTGAAGACTATCAATCAAACTACATAAACTTATGGGAAAAATATGAGCATAGAGCAAATATAATTATGGAAGATGAATGTATAAATGCAATTGGTGATGTATAATATAGTATTTGTATAATAAATTTGAAGTAAAACTTCTTTTAAAATACATAAATGTGTGGTCGTGATCAAATACTCATCATAATTACCGGAAATGGCCTAAATCCGGACCTAACAGTATAGACAAGGAGCATGTTCACGAACCAACATCCCATTTAGGGACTTTTTGAAAATTAGGACTATTCATAGGGTCACGCATTGTTTTCTCTAAAGTTTGATGAATAAACCCCATAGTAGGTGTAGGACCACTTTTTGGCATAACCCTGGAGGGGAAAAAATTAAAAAAGTAAGGCAAACTTTTAGCCCTGCTAGGGCTTCTTCCTGACGCTACTGGAAATGGAGGAGAGGCAATTGAGCTTCTTGCTGCCTAACTAGCATTGGATTTACAGACCCTTTAAGGAACGTCTGCCTAAGACCTTACATCGGGTGCACCTGCCCATTCACAGTATTTCCAATGAAGCCTCTCAGACAGAAGGTGCTGGAGGGCTGTTACAGCATCAGGGCCAGCACCCCCTCTGGAGTGCCACTTTAACAGTTATGAAGAATTAAAAAAAAGTTAAACAGCCGATCCATTAGGATGAAAAACCCCTTACCTTGCTCAGAATTCAGAGCAGCTCCACCTGTGCCTTTGGCGCAGCCATATTGGCAAGGCTACACAGAGCTCTTCCCATTCTCTATCCTAATTTATACCCTAATAGACTAAACTTATTTCCTCTATTCTCCCTTATACCCAGGGCCATGTTTCCCATTAGTCAACCCCAGGCATGTGTCTAATGATCCACCTGCAGGGGGCGCTGTACAGTGTCTAATTACTGTACAAAAATATTATTTAAAAAAGTCCTATTGCCGATGCTCCCCAACCACATAAAGGCACAGCGTATGTGTGGAGGGTGGCGAGAGTGCAAGGGGTTAAAAGCAGTACAAGATACGATTTCCCTGCATCATGTGAGCCTGGGGCCAGAGGCGAGAAGCCAGTAGGAAATATATGCTCACCTGTGAATCTGCATTTAACCCCTTGTGCTTTCTCCACACACCATCTTGCATTTAACCCTTTCCTCCTTCTTTAGCTTCTCGTATGCCCTATTAGATTTTAAGCACTTCTCCTTCTGTATCGTCCCTTATACAGTAATAGATTGTAAGCTCTTCTCCTATATACCCCTTATATCCTAATAGAGTGTAAGCTCTTCTCCTTCTGTATCCTCCCTTATACCCTAATAGAGTGTAAGCTCTTCTCCTTCTGTATCCTCCCTCATACCCTAATAGATTGTAAGCTCTTCTCCTTCTGTATCCTCCCTTATACCCTAATAGAGTGTAAGCTCTTCTCCTTCTGTATCCTCCCTTATACCCTAATAGAGTGTAAGCTCTTCTTCTGTATCCTCCCTTATACCCTAATAGATTGTAAGCTCTTCTCCTTCTGTATCCTCCCTTATAACCCTAATAGATTGTAAACTCTTCTCCTTCTGTATCCCCCCTTATACCCTAATAGAGTGTAAGCTCTTCTCCTTCTGTATCCTCCATTATACACTAATAGAGTGTAAGGTTTTCTCCTTCTGTATCCTCCCTTATACCCTAATAGATTGTAAGCTCATTTCCTTCTGTATCCTCCCTTATATCCTAATAGAGTAAAAGCTCTTCTCCTTCTGTATCCTCCCTTATATCCTAATAGAGTGTAAGCTCTTCTCCTTCTGTATCCTCCCTTATACCCTAATAGATTGTAAGCTCTTCTCCTCCTGTATCCTCCCTTATACCCTAATAGAGTGTAAGCTCTTCTCCTTCTGTATCCTCCCTTATACCCTAATAGAGTGTAAGCTCTTCTCCTTCTGTATCCTCCCTTATACCCTAATAGATTGTAAGCTCTTCTCCTTCTGTATCCTCCCTTATACCCTAATAGAGTGTAAGCTCTTCTCCTTCTGTATCCTCCCTCATACCCTAATAGATTGTAAGCTCTTCTCCTTCTGTATCCTCCCTTATACCCTAATAGAGTGTAAGCTCTTCTCCTTCTGTATCCTCCCTTATACCCTAATAGAGTGTAAGCTCTTCTTCTGTATCCTCCCTTATACCCTAATAGATTGTAAACTCTTCTCCTTCTGTATCCCCCCTTATACCCTAATAGAGTGTAAGCTCATCTCCTTCTGTATCCTCCCTTATACCCTAATAGATTGTAAGCTCTTCTCCTTCTGTATCCTCCCTTATACCCTAATAGAGTGTAAGCTCTTCTCCTTCTGTATCCTCCCTTATACCCTAATAGATTGTAAGCTCTTCTCCTTCTGTATCCTCCCTTATACCCTAATAGAGTGTAAGCTCTTCTCCTTCTGTATCCTCCCTTATACCCTAATAGATTGTAAGCTCTTCTCCTCCTGTATCCTCCCTTATACCCTAATAGAGTGTAAGCTCTTCTCCTTCTGTATCCTCCCTTATACCCTAATAGATTGTAAGCTCTTCTCCTTCTGTATCCTCCCTTATACCCTAATAGAGTGTAAGCTCTTCTCCTTCTGTATCCTCCCTTATACCCCAATAGATTGTAAACTATTCTCCTTCTGTATCCTCCCTTATACCCCAATAGATTGTAAACTATTCTCCTTCTGTATCCTCCCTTATACCCTAATAGAGTGTAAGCTCTTCTCCTTCTGTATCCTCCCTTATACCCTAATAGATTGTAAGCTCTTCTCCTCCTGTATCCTCCCTTATACCCCAATAGATTGTAAACTATTCTCCTTCTGTATCCTCCCTTATACCCCAATAGATTGTAAACTATTCTCCTTCTGTATCCTCCCTTATACCCCAATAGATTGTAAGCTCTTCTCCTCCTGTATCCTCCCTTATACCCTAATAGAGTGTAAGCTCTTCTCCTTCTGTATCCTCCCTTATACCCTAATAGATTGTAAGCTCTTCTCCTTCTGTATCCTCCCTTATACCCTAATAGAGTGTAAGCTCTTCTCCTTCTGTATCCTCCCTTATACCCCAATAGATTGTAAACTATTCTCCTTCTGTATCCTCCCTTATACCCTAATAGAGTGTAAGCTCTTCTCCTTCTGTATCCTCCCTTATACCCTAATAGATTGTAAGCTCTTCTCCTCCTGTATCCTCCCTTATACCCTAATAGAGTGTAAGGTCTTCTTCTTCTGTATCCTCCCTTATACCCTAATAGATTGTAAGCTCCTTTTCTTCTGTATCCTCCCTTATATCCTAATAGAGTATAAGCTCTTCTCCTTCTGTATCCTCCCTTATACCCTAATAGAGTGTAAGCTCTTCTCCTTCTGTATCCTCCCTTATACTCTAATAGAGTGTAAGCTCTTCTCCTTCTGTATCCTCCCTTATACCCTAATAGATTGTAAGCTCTTGTCCTTCTGTATCCTCCCTTATACCCTAATAGATTGTAAGCTTTTCTCCTTCTGTATCCTCCCTTATACCCTAATAGATTGTAAGCTCTTCTCCTTCTGTATCCTCCCTTATACCCTAATAGATTGTAAGCTCTTCTCCTTCTGTATTCTCCCTTATACCCTAATAGATTGTAAGCTCTTCTTCTCCTGTATCCTCCCTTATATCCTAACAGATTGTAAGTACTTCCTCATGCAGCAAATGTTTACTTTTCCATGCACTTTAATACATTTCTATGGGTTGCTAATGTGCATGAAAGCAGACCCAAATGCGCCATGCAACATGTTGAAACACACAGTGCTGGTACCACACAGAGAGGTTTCTCAGCCCCATAAGTATTAATGTATTACCCACCCACAGTGCAGTTTCCTCCTTTGCGCAGGGAAAAGTTTAATGGAGGAAAAGTGCGAGTGTTCCCAGAGCTTCGGGGCTTCTGCAGACACACACTTGTTGTTTGCATTTGTGGTGCAGTTATGTAGCAATTCAATTGCATTTCCACCTATGGATAATTCTGATGGTGAGAGCTCCTGCTTGCTGGTCAGCAATTATTTGAACAGTATTAATTAAAGTGTACCAAAACCCCCTTCCCCTGATCTTAGAGTCTATAAAGATTCTAAGGCCAGATGAAAGCTTACCTAAATTTGTGGCTGGAGCAGTGCACACACTTACAGGCCATGCCATGCATGCATCATGGGGTCACCAGAGCTAAGAATCAGGCAAACCAAGGAATCGGAATGCCCCTTTAAAGCAGACCAAACCTGGTGAAGCAAAATCCTGGCATTTGATCCACCTTACACTGTGGACATGAGTCCCCCCAAACATTACCATCAACTGTTTTACACCAAGTACCCCCTAGTTACAAGAAATTCAAACCAAGCACCACCAAGGAGGGGATAAATGTCACCAAAATAAGTAGGAAACAGACCTTGAATTAAAGCAAAGAAGGAATAATGTATTAATGTTATATATAACATATATAATATATATTATATAATTCTATAGTATAATATATATATATAAATATATATATATATATATATATATATATATATATATATATATATATATTATACCAAACCCATCAGAACCACTATGCCAGTGCACGCTGGACATCTCTGTGTACCCCATCAAGCTGTGGCACGTAACCCCTAGGGTACGTGTACCGCAGGTTGAGAAACAGTGACCCAGAGGACAGAAGGGCAAAGCTCAGGCTGGGTTCCTTGTTTTTTCCATCTCCCCTTTTGATCCACTTTAGAAAGTTATCCTGATTCGGGATGCCCCACTTTTTGACACCCACTGGTTTTCCATGACACCTCTAGACAGTGATTTAACAGCAAATGTGGGCGCCCCACCTCAGCAGTGTCGGACTGGAATGCCTGGGGGCCACCCCACACTTAGGGCCTTATTTATGAAGGGATAGCGTCAGGTAGTGGCTGGTTAATGAGAGGTAGCGACTGGTGAACGCCGGACACGGCACGCAATTACACATTTATCAAGCAGAATCTGTTTAGCGACTGGGATAGCGCCATGTAGCGTCTGATTCATCATTTTCACAGCCTCAGCGAACAGCGCCGGCGTTCAGCCTTACACAGTGCCAGGTATGACCTCTCGCTACCTGTCGCTCTCCCATACATTTCAATGGACGATCCTTTTCTTCTCTTTTAACTGGGTTTTTTTTAAACTCAAATAATGTTGTGACCTCTTCTGGCATTGAAAATGCAGTTTTTTCCAAAATTTTTCATGTTTTATATATTTCTGCAGAAATGACATTACAGGTCTGCCATTAAAGTGTTCATGTTACAATGTTGTTACAATGAAATTCAAGATGTTTTCGCTTTGTTACTAAAGAATACATGTCGAAAAACAGACTTTTAAACACACAGCCTACGGCGATCTGGGCATCAGAGAAGCATTTTTGAGCGCCGGAGTTGTGTGAGGTTGTTTTTTTGATGAATATGCTGTGAGTCGGTCGCACTGACCAGTCGCTAACATGCGCTCCCCTACAGCGCTGTACTGGTCAAATAGCGACTCCTCACAATGTATTCAACATTACTGAACAGCGACTGAGTCGCTATAAAGTAGCGACCCACGGCTGAGCACAGTGACTACTAGCGGGCGCTCTGAAAATGCCTGCTACAGACGCTCATCTGTCGCTACCTGACGTTAGTAATGAATCAGCCTGTGAGTAGCTCTTTTAAAGCGCCCAATACCCGGTTACAGCATCTACTAGTGGTGGCTCAGACGCTCATCTGTCGCTACCTGGCGTTAGTGATGAATCAGCCTGTTAGTAGCTCTTTTAAAGCGCCCAATACCCGGTTACAGCACTTACTAGTGGTGGCTCAGACGCTCATCTGTCGCTACCTGGCGTTAGTGATGAATCGGCCAGCGAGTAGCTCTTTTAAAGCACCCGATACCCGGTTACAGCACTTACTAGTGGTGGCTCAGACGCTCATCTGTCGCTACCTGGCGTTAGTGATGAATCGGCCTGCGAGTAGCTCTTTTAAAACGGCGATACCTGGTTACAGCATCTACTAGTGGTGGCTCAGACGCTCATCTGTCGCTACCTGGCGTTAGTAATGAATCAGCCTGTGAGTAGCTCTTTTAAAGCGCCCAATACCTGGTTACAGCATCTACTAGTGGTGGCTCAGACGCTCATCTGTCGCTACCTGGAGTTAGTGATGAATCAGCCTGTGAGTAGCTCTTTTAAAGCGCCCAATACCTGGTTACAGCATCTACTAGTGGTGGCTCAGACGCTCATCTGTCGCTACCTGGCGTTAGTGATGAATCAGCCTGTGAGTAGCTCTTTTAAAGCGCCCAATACCTGGTTACAACATCTACTAGTGGTGGCTCAGACGCTGATTTGTCGCTACCTGGCGTTAGTGATGAATTGGCCTGCGAGTAGCTCTTTTAAAACGCCCGATACCTGCTTACAGCATCTTCTAGTGGTGGCTCAGACGCTCATCTGTCGCTACCTGGCGTTAGTGACGAATCAGCCTGTGAGTAGCTCTTTTAAAGCGCCCGATACCCGGTTACAGCATCTACTAGTGGTGGCTCAGACACTCATCTGTCGCTACCTGGCGTTAGTGATAAATCGGCCTGCGAGTAGCTCTTTTAAAGCGCCTGATACCCGCTTACAGCATCTACTAGTGGTGGCTCTAAGTGCCGCTCATCTGTCGCTACCTGGCGTTAGTGATGAATCGGCCTGCGAGTAGCTCTTTTAAAGCGCCCGATTCCCGGTTACAGCATCTACTAGTGGTGGCTCAGACGCTCATTTGTCGCTACCTGGCGTTAGTGATGAATTGGCCTGCGAGTAGCTCTTTTAAAACGCCCGATACCTGCTTACAGCATCTTCTAGTGGTGGCTCAGACGCTCATCTGTCGCTACCTGGCATTAGTGACGAATCAGCCTGTGAGTAGCGCTTTTAAAGCGCCCGATACCCAGTTACAGCATCTACTAGTGGTTGCTCAGACGCTCATCTGTCGCTACCTGGCGTTAGTGATAAATCGGCCTGTGAGTAGCTCTTTTAAAGCGCCTGATACCTGGTTACAGCATCTACTAGTGGTGGCTCAGACGCTAATCTGTTGCTACCTGGCGTTAGTGATGAATCAGCCTGCGAGTAGCTCTTTTAAAACGCCAATACCCGGTTACAGCATCTACTAGTGGTGGCTCAGACGCTGATTTGTCGCTACCTGGCGTTAGTGATGAATTGGCCTGCGAGTAGCTCTTTTAAAACGCCCGATACCTGCTTACAGCATCTACTAGTGGTGGCTCGGACGCTCATCTGTCGCTACCTGGCGTTAGTGACGAATCAGCCTGTGAGTAGCTCTTTTAAAGCGCCCGATACCCGGTTACAGCATCTACTAGTGGTGGCTCAGACACTCATCTGTCGCTACCTGGCGTTAGTGATGAATCAGCCTGCAAGTAGCTCTTTTAAAGCGCCTGATACCCGCTTACAGCATCTACTAGTGGTGGCTCTAAGTGCCGCTCATCTGTCGCTACCTGGCGTTAGTGATGAATCGGCCTGCGAGTAGCTCTTTTAAAGCGCCTGATACCTGGTTAAAGCATCTACTAGTGGTGGCTCAGACGCTAATCTGTTGCTACCTGGCGTTAGTGATGAATCAGCCCGCGAGTAGCTCTTTTAAAACGCCAATACCCGGTTACAGCATCTACTAGTGGTGGCTCAGACGCTGATTTGTCGCTACCTGGCGTTAGTGATGAATTGGCCTGCGAGTAGCTCTTTTAAAACGCCCGATACCTGCTTACAGCATCTTCTAGTGGTGGCTCAGACACTCATCTGTCGCTACCTGGCGTTAGTGATAAATCGGCCTGCGAGTAGCTCTTTTAAAGCGCCTGATACCCGCTTACAGCATCTACTAGTGGTGGCTCAGACGCTCATTTGTCGCTACCTGGCGTTAGTGATGAATTGGCCTGCGAGTAGCTCTTTTAAAGCGCCCGATTCCCGGTTACAGCATCTACTAGTGGTGGCTCAGACGCTCATTTGTCGCTACCTGGCGTTAGTGATGAATTGGCCTGCGAGTAGCTCTTTTAAAACGCCCGATACCTGCTTACAGCATCTTCTAGTGGTGGCTCAGACGCTCATCTGTCGCTACCTGGCATTAGTGACGAATCAGCCTGTGAGTAGCGCTTTTAAAGCGCCCGATACCCAGTTACAGCATCTACTAGTGGTTGCTCAGACGCTCATCTGTCGCTACCTGGCGTTAGTGATAAATCGGCCTGTGAGTAGCTCTTTTAAAGCGCCTGATACCTGGTTAAAGCATCTACTAGTGGTGGCTCAGACGCTAATCTGTTGCTACCTGGCGTTAGTGATGAATCAGCCCGCGAGTAGCTCTTTTAAAACGCCAATACCCGGTTACAGCATCTACTAGTGGTGGCTCAGACGCTGATTTGTCGCTACCTGGCGTTAGTGATGAATCGGCCTGCGAGTAGCTCTTTTAAAGCGCCCGATACCCGGTTACAGCATCTACTAGTGGTGGCTCAGACGCTCATCTGTCGCTACCTGGCGTTAGTGACGAATCGGCCTGCAAGTAGCTCTTTTAAAGCGCCTGATACCCGCTTACAGCATCTACTAGTGGTGGCTCTAAGTGCCGCTCATCTGTCGCTACCTGGCGTTAGTGATAAATCGGCCTGCGAGTAGCTCTTTTAAAGCGCCCGATTCCCGGTTACAGCATCTACTAGTGGTGGCTCAGACGCTCATTTGTCGCTACCTGGCGTTAGTGATGAATTGGCCTGCGAGTAGCTCTTTTAAAACGCCCGATACCTGCTTACAGCATCTTCTAGTGGTGGCTCAGACGCTCATCTGTCGCTACCTGGCATTAGTGACGAATCAGCCTGTGAGTAGCGCTTTTAAAGCGCCCGATACCCAGTTACAGCATCTACTAGTGGTTGCTCAGACGCTCATCTGTCGCTACCTGGCGTTAGTGATAAATCGGCCTGTGAGTAGCTCTTTTAAAGCGCCTGATACCTGGTTACAGCATCTACTAGTGGTGGCTCAGACGCTAATCTGTTGCTACCTGGCGTTAGTGATGAATCAGCCTGCGAGTAGCTCTTTTAAAACGCCTGATACCCGCTTACAGCATCTACTAGTGGTGGCTCAGACGCTGATTTGTCGCTACCTGGCGTTAGTGATGAATTGGCCTGCGAGTAGCTCTTTTAAAACGCCCGATACCTGCTTACAGCATCTACTAGTGGTGGCTCAGACGCTCATCTGTCGCTACCTGGCGTTAGTGACGAATCAGCCTGTGAGTAGCTCTTTTAAAGCGCCCGATACCCGGTTACAGCATCTACTAGTGGTGGCTCAGACACTCATCTGTCGCTACCTGGCGTTAGTGATGAATCAGCCTGCAAGTAGCTCTTTTAAAGCGCCTGATACCCGCTTACAGCATCTACTAGTGGTGGCTCTAAGTGCCGCTCATCTGTCGCTACCTGGCGTTAGTGATGAATCGGCCTGCGAGTAGCTCTTTTAAAGCGCCCGATACCCAGTTACAGCATCTACTAGTGGTGGCTCAGACGCTAATCTGTCGCTACCTGGCGTTAGTGATGAATCAGCCTGCGAGTAGCTCTTTTAAAACGCCAATACCCGGTTACAGCATCTACTAGTGGTGGCTCAGACGCTGATTTGTCGCTACCTGGCGTTAGTGATGAATTGGCCTGCGAGTAGCTCTTTTAAAACGCCCGATACCTGCTTACAGCATCTTCTAGTGGTGGCTCAGACGCTCATCTGTCGCTACCTGGCATTAGTGACGAATCAGCCTGTGAGTAGCGCTTTTAAAGCGCCCGATACCCAGTTACAGCATCTACTAGTGGTTGCTCAGACGCTCATCTGTCGCTACCTGGCGTTAGTGATAAATCGGCCTGTGAGTAGCTCTTTTAAAGCGCCCGATACCTGCTTACAGCATCTACTAGTGGTGGCTCAGACGCTAATCTGTCGCTACCTGGCATTAGTGATGAATCAGCCTGCGAGTAGCTCTTTTTAAGCGCCCGATACCTGCTTACAGCATCTACTAGTGGTGGCTCAGACGCTAATCTGTCGCTACCTGGCGTTAGTGATGAATCAGCCTGCAAGTAGCTCTTTTAAAACGCCAATACCCGGTTACAGCATCTACTAGTGGTGGCTCAGACGCTGATTTGTCGCTACCTGGCGTTAGTGATGAATTGGCCTGCGAGTAGCTCTTTTAAAACGCCCGATACCTGCTTACAGCATCTACTAGTGGTGGCTCAGACGCTCATCTGTCGCTACCTGGCATTAGTGACGAATCAGCCTGTGAGTAGCGCTTTTAAAGCGCCCAATACCCAGTTACAGCATCTACTAGTGGTTGCTCAGACGCTCATCTGTCGCTACCTGGCGTTAGTGATAAATCGGCCTGCGAGTAGCTCTTTTAAAGCGCCTGATACCCGCTTACAGCATCTACTAGTGGCGGCTCAGACGCTCATCTGTGGCTACCTTGCGTTAGTGATGAATCAGCCTGCAAGTAGCTCTTTTAAAGCGCCCGATTCCCGGTTACAGCATCTACTAGTGGTGGCTCAGACGCTCATCTGTTGCTACCTGGCGTTAGTGATGAATCAGCCTGCGAGTAGCTCTTTTAAAACGCCGATACCCGGTTACAGCATCTACTAGTGGTGGCTCAGACGCTGATTTGCCGCTACCTGGCGTTAGTGATGAATCAGCCTGCGAGTAGCTCTTTTAAAGCGCCCGATACCCGGTTAAATCATCTACTAGTGGTGGCTCAGACGCTCATCTGTCGCTACTTGGGGTTAGTGATGTATCAGCCTGTGAGTAGCGCTTTTAAAGCGCCCGATACCCAGTTACAGCATCTACTAGTGGTGGCTCAGACACTCATCTGTCGCTACCTGGCGTTAGTGATGAATCAGCCTGTGAGTAGCTCTTTTAAAGCGCCTGATACCCGGTTACAGCATCTACTAGTGGTGGCTCAGACGCTCATCTGTCGCTACCTGGCGTTAGTGATGAATCAGCCTGCGAGTAGCTCTTTTAAAGCGCCTGATACCCAGTTACAGCATCTACTAGTGGTGGCTCAGACGCTGATTTGCCGCTACCTGGTGTTAGTGATGAATCGGCCTGCGAGTAGCTCTTTTAAAGCGCCCGATACCTGCTTACAGCATCTACTAGTGGTGGCTCAGACGCTCATCTGTCGCTACCTGGCGTTAGTGATGAATCAGCCTGCGAGTAGCTCTTTTAAAGCGCCCGATACCCGGTTAAATCATCTACTAGTGGTGGCATCTACTAGTGGTGGCTCAGATGCTCATCTGTCGCTACCTGGCGTTAGTGATGAATCAGCCTGCAAGTAGCTCTTTTAAAACGCCAATACCCGGTTACAGCATCTACTAGTGGTGGCTCAGACGCTGATTTGTCGCTACCTGGCGTTAGTGATGAATTGGCCTGCGAGTAGCTCTTTTAAAACGCCCGATACCTGCTTACAGCATCTTCTAGTGGTGGCTCAGACGCTCATCTGTCGCTACCTGGCATTAGTGACGAATCAGCCTGTGAGTAGCGCTTTTAAAGCGCCCAATACCCAGTTACAGCATCTACTAGTGGTTGCTCAGACGCTCATCTGTCGCTACCTGGCGTTAGTGATAAATCGGCCTGCGAGTAGCTCTTTTAAAGCGCCTGATACCCGCTTACAGCATCTACTAGTGGCGGCTCAGACGCTCATCTGTGGCTACCTTGCGTTAGTGATCAATCAGCCTGCAAGTAGCTCTTTTAAAGCGCCCGATTCCCGGTTACAGCATCTACTAGTGGTGGCTCAGACGCTCATCTGTTGCTACCTGGCGTTAGTGATGAATCAGCCTGCGAGTAGCTCTTTTAAAACGCCGATACCCGGTTACAGCATCTACTAGTGGTGGCTCAGACGCTGATTTGCCGCTACCTGGCGTTAGTGATGAATCAGCCTGCGAGTAGCTCTTTTAAAGCGCCCGATACCCGGTTAAATCATCTACTAGTGGTGGCTCAGACGCTCATCTGTCGCTACCTGGGGTTAGTGATGTATCAGCCTGTGAGTAGCGCTTTTAAAGCGCCCGATACCCAGTTACAGCATCTACTAGTGGTGGCTCAGACACTCATCTGTCGCTACCTGGCGTTAGTGATGAATCAGCCTGTGAGTAGCTCTTTTAAAGCGCCTGATACCCGGTTACAGCATCTACTAGTGGTGGCTCAGACGCTCATCTGTCGCTACCTGGCGTTAGTGATGAATCAGCCTGCGAGTAGCTCTTTTAAAGCGCCTGATACCCAGTTACAGCATCTACTAGTGGTGGCTCAGACGCTGATTTGCCGCTACCTGGTGTTAGTGATGAATCGGCCTGCGAGTAGCTCTTTTAAAGCGCCCGATACCTGCTTACAGCATCTACTAGTGGTGGCTCAGACGCTCATCTGTCGCTACCTGGCGTTAGTGATGAATCAGCCTGCGAGTAGCTCTTTTAAAGCGCCCGATACCCGGTTAAATCATCTACTAGTGGTGGCATCTACTAGTGGTGGCTCAGATGCTCATCTGTCGCTACCTGGCGTCAGTGACGAATCAGCTTGTGAGTAGCGCTTTTAAAGCGCCCGATACCCGGTTACAGTATCTACTAGTGGTGCCTCAGACGCTCATCTGTCGCTACCTGGCGTTAGTGATGAATCAGCCTGCGAGTAGCTCTTTTAAAGCGCCCGATACCCGCTTACAGCATCTACTAGTGGTGGCTCAGACGCTCATCTGTCGCTACCTGGCGGTAGTGATGAATCGGCCTGCGAGTAGCTCTTTTAAAGCGCCTGATAGCCGCTTACAGCATCTACTAGTGGTGGCTCAGACGCTCATCTGTCGCTACCTGGCGTTAGTGATGAATCAGCCTGCGAGTAGCTCTTTTAAAGCGCCCGATACCTGCTTACAGCATCTACTAGTGGTGGCTCAGACGCTAATCTGTCGCTACCTGGCGTTAGTGATGAATCAGCCTGCAAGTAGCTCTTTTAAAACGCCAATACCCGGTTACAGCATCTACTAGTGGTGGCTCAGACGCTCATCTGTCGCTACCTGGCATTAGTGACGAATCAGCCTGTGAGTAGCGCTTTTAAAGCACCCGATACCCAGTTACAGCATCTACTAGTGGTTGCTCAGACGCTCATCTGTCGCTACCTGGCGTTAGTGATGAATCGGCCTGCGAGTAGCTCTTTTAAAGCGCCTGATACCCGGTTACAGCATCTACTAGCGGTGGCTCAGACGCTCATCTGTCGCTACCTGGCGTTAGTGATGAATCAGCCTGCGAGTAGCTCTTTTAAAGTGTCCGATACCCGGTTACAGCATCTACTAGTGGTGGCTCAGACGCTCATCTGTCGCTACCTGGCGTTAGTGACGAATCAGCCTGCGAGTAGCTCTTTTAAAGCGCCCGATACCCGGTTACAGCATCTACTAGTGGTGGCTCAGACGCTCATCTGTCGCTACCTGGCGTTAGTGATGAATCAGCCTGCGAGTAGCTCTTTTAAAGCGCCCGATACCTGCTTACAGCATCTACTAGTGGTGGCTCAGACGCTCATCTGTCGCTACCTGGCGTTAGTGATGAATCAGCCTGCGAGTAGCTCTTTTAAAACGCCTGATACCCGGTTACAGCATCTACAGGTGGTGGCTCAGACGCTCATCTGTCACTACCTGGCGTTAGTGACGAATCGGCCTGTGAGTAGCTCTTTTAAAGCGCCCGATACCCGTTTACGGTATCTACTAGTGGTGGCTCAGACGCTCATCTGTCGCTACCTGGCGTTAGTGACGAATCAGCCTGTGAGTAGCGCTTTTAAAGCGCCCGATACCCGTTTACAGCATCTACTAGTGGTGGCTCAAACGCTCATCTGTCGCTACCTGGCGTTAGTGATGAATCGGCCTGCGAGTAGCTCTTTTAAAGCGCCCGATACCCGGTTACATCATCTACTAGTGGTGGCTCAGACGTTGATTTGTCGCTACCTGGCGTTAGTGATGAATCAGCCTGTGAGTAGCTCTTTTAAAGCGCCCGATACCCGTTTACAGCATCTACTAGTGGTGGCTCAGACGCTCATCTGTCGCTACCTGGCGTTAGTGACGAATCAGCCTGCGAGTAGCTCTTTTAAAGCGCCCGATACCCGGTTACAGCATCTACTAGTGGTGGCTCAGACGCTCATCTGTCGCTACCTGGCGTTAGTGACGAATCAGCCTGCGAGTAGCGCTTTTAAAGCGCCCGATACCCGGTTACAGCATCTACTAGTGGTGGCTCAGACGCTCCTTATCTTTCATTTCAGCTGTGTATTTTCTTTGGCTTTGTTTCTTTGTGTCTCTTGGTGTTCATTTCCTTGTTACATAGTGTTACATAGTGTATCCTTACTGGGAACAATCTTCTGCACTTTATATTTTTTCATGTAATTAATTATTTATAATTTTAGGAACACATAGTAGTAATAATATATATTTTTACACATTATTTATATCACTTTGATCATGAATTTTGTGCACATATTACATTTATTTTTGATATTACCTTGATTGTAGATGAGATTGTATAATTAATTGGGGATTTATAGTTATTGATTTTGTGCCGGCACAAAAATTTTGTTTTTTATATAGGGTTTTTTTGGTGTGTATAGTATTGTATATTGGTCACAGCTTTTTCTTTGATTGGTGTAATTTAAACACATATAAAATTATGTAACCTTTATGCATTTTATAATGAGGATGGATACATAATATATTTAGATTGACTTCAGCCTTATATTTGAGGGTCATGTAGAGGAAAGCAGGACATTGGGGTCAGCCTGGTTTTTAATATGTTTTGTATGTTGTCTTGTATATGGTGTTTGTAATTTTTGTGCAACTTTTGTAATAAATATTGGATCATTTTATTGGTTGTGCTTCTCTTTGTTGTCGCTACCTGGCGTTAGTGATGAATCGGCCTGCAAGTAGCTCTTTTAAAGCGCCCGATACCCGGTTACAGCATCTACTAGTGGTGGCTCAGACGCTCATCTGTCGCTACCTGGCGTTAGTGATGAATCAGCCTGCGAGTAGCTCTTTTAAAGGGCCCGATACCCGCTTACAGCATCTACTAGTGGTGGCTCAGACGCTCATCTGTCGCTACCTGGCGTTAGTGATGAATCAGCCTGCGAGTAGCTCTTTTAAAGGGCCCGATACCCGCTTACAGCATCTACTAGTGGTGGCTCAGACGCTCATCTGACGCTACCTGGCGTTAGTGATGAATCAGCCTGTGAGTAGCTCTTTTAAAGGGCCCGATACCCGCTTACAGCATCTACTAGTGGTGGCTCAGACGCTCATCTGTCGCTACCTGGCTTTAGTGATGAATCAACCTGCGAGTAGCTCTTTTAAAGCGCCCGATACCCGGTTACAGCATCTACTAGTGGTGGCTCAGACGCTCATTTGTCGCTACCTGGCGTAAGTGATGAATCAGCCTGCGAGTAGCTCTTTTAAAGCGCCCGATACTAGCTTACAGCATCTACTAGTGGTGGCTCAGACGCTCATCTGTCGCTACCTGGTGTTAGTGATGAATCAGCCTGCGAGTAGCTCTTTTAAAGCGCCCGATACCCGGTTACAGCATCTACTAGTGGTGGCTCAGACGCTCATCTATCGCTACCTGGCGTTAGTGATGAATCAGCCTGCGAGTAGCTCTTTTAAAGGGCCCGATACCCGCTTACAGCATCTACTAGTGGTGGCTCAGATGCTCATCTGTCGCTACCTGGCGTTAGTGATGAATCAGCCTGCGAGTAGCTCTTTTAAAGGGCCCGATACCCGCTTACAGCATCTACTAGTGGTGGCTCAGACGCTCATCTGTCGCTACCTGGCGTTAGTGATGAATCAGCCTGCGAGTAGCTCTTTTAAAGGGCCCGATACTAGCTTACAGCATCTACTAGTGGTGGCTCAGACGCTCATCTGTCGCTACCTGGTGTTAGTGATGAATCAACCTGCGAGTAGCTCTTTTAAAGCGCCCGATACCCGCTTACAGCATCTACTAGTGGTGGCTCAGACGCTCATCTGTCGCTACCTGGCGTTAGTGATGAATCAACCTGCGAGTAGCTCTTTTAAAGCGCCCGATACCCGGTTACAGCATCTACTAGTGGTGGCTCAGACGCTCATTTGTCGCTACCTGGCGTAAGTGATGAATCAGCCTGCGAGTAGCTCTTTTAAAGCGTCCGATACTAGCTTACAGCATCTACTAGTGGTGGCTCAGACGCTCATCTGTCGCTACCTGGTGTTAGTGATGAATCAGCCTGCGAGTAGCTCTTTTAAAGCGCCCGATACCCGGTTACAGCATCTACTAGTGGTGGGTCAGACGCTGATTTGTCGCTACCTGGCGTTAGTGATGAATTGGCCTGCGAATAGCTCTTTTAAAACGCCCGATACCTGCTTACAGCATCTTCTAGTGGTGGCTCAGACGCTCATCTGTCGCTACCTGCCATTAGTGACGAATCAGCCTGTGAGTAGCGCTTTTAAAGCGCCCGATACCCGCTTACAGCATCTACTAGTGGTGGCTCAGACGCTCATCTGTCGCTACCTGGCGTTAGTGATAAATCGGCCTGCGAGTAGCTCTTTAAAAGCGCCTGATACCCGCTTACAGCATCTACTAGTGGTTGCTCAGACGCTCATCTGTCGCTACCTGGCGTTAGTGATGAATCAGCCTGCAAGTAGCTCTTTTAAAGCGCCTGATACCCGCTTACAGCATCTACTAGTGGTGGCTCTAAGTGCCGCTCATCTGTCGCTACCTGGCGTTAGTGACGAATCGGCCTGTGAGTAGCTCTTTTAAAGCGCCCGATACCCGGTTACAGCATCTACTAGTGGTGGCTCCAAGCGCCGCTATACAGACGCTCATCTGCCGATACCTGGCGCTAGTAATGGGCCCCCAAAATCACTTATAATGGAGGGACCCAGTCCGACACTGAACTTATCCCTTATCGCGGGACAGACGTAACACTGCGGGGCACTCGGGATCTTCAGCATAAAGGTTATGGCTGCTTTCGGCGCGGCGCAGTCGGGCGCTGGTAGAAGTATAAGCAGAGCAGGCCGCTGGGCTCCATTGTTTTAATAGGAGGCCCAATATTTCCACAACAGGATTAAATGATCTGATTAACTGTGTGACACAACAATACCGGGCAGGGATGGGCTTCCCCTCTCACTGTGCCAACGTGAAAAAATAATAGTAAAACACCCTGGTTCCGTAAAGAAACGGCAGCGCTGCCTGGTAACCCTCGCAGTGCCGGGGAGCGCGCGTCAGAAGAGGGACACGGGGGGCAGGGTCGGCTCCTGGTTTATGCGGGCCATAGCTTCTCAATGGGCCCCTTACGTTGTGGTGTGACTCCATACAAGGTGAATATTGGCAAAGAAAAAAATGATAGAAGAAATGACAAGTAGAAGGTATAGAAGAATAAAGATGTAGAAGGAAGGACAGAAAGAAAGGATAGAGGAAAGGACAGAAAAAACGCAAAAAAGAAAGAAAAGGAATGACCAAAAAAAAAAAAAGGAAAAATATAAAGAAAGAAAAGGAAACTGACAAAAATAATAGACTGAAGACAGAAACAAAGAATAGATAGAAAGGACAGAAACAAGCAAAAAAGAAAGAGAAGCTCCTCACCCAGGCACCCGGTGGTGCACTAGAATGGTGGCCGTGCCTCTGTTATGTGATATGAGTCCTATGGTTATTGCTTTGAACCCTTTTTTTTGTTAAAAATGCTCTCTGGATTATCTCATCAAGGTTCTTACACTGTACCGAACCAGGGACTGTTCCCTATGTATTGTTTCTGCTTGTATGTTTCAATAAAAACAGAATAAAAAAAAAAAAAAAAGAAAGAGAAGGGATGACCAAAAAAAAAGGAAAAATATAAAGAAAGAAAAGGAAACTGACAAAAATAATAGACTGAAGACAGAAAGAAAGAATAGAGGGAAAGAAAAAGAAAGAAAGAATAGAATGAATGTCAGAAAGAAAGAAAGAGAATGAATGACATAACTAAAGAATAAAAGGAATGACAGAAAAAACAGGGATTTATAGAGATGGAATGGCAGGAAAAAAAGAAGGGAAGGAAGGAAAGGGAAGGAATAAAAACGAAAGTCAGAATGAACATTTGAAAGAAAGAAAGAATAGATGGAAAGAAAAGAAAAAGAAAGAAAGAATAGAATGAATGTCAAAAAGAAAGAGAAAGAGAATGAATGGCATAAATTAAAAAAGAATAAAAGGAATGACAGAAAAAAGAAAGCAGGGATTTATAGAGATGGAATGGCAGGAAAAGAAAGAAGAGAAGGAAGGAAGGAAAGGGAAGGGAAGGGGGAAAAAACGAACGTCGGAATGAACATTTGAAAGAAAGAAACAAAGAATAGAATCAATGTAAGAAAGAATAGAATCAATATAAGAAAGAAAGAAAGAGAATGAATGACATAAATAAAGTAAAAATAAAAGGAATGGCAGAAAAAAGAAAGCTTTATAGAGATGAAATGGCAGGAAAAAAAATAAGAGAACCAGGAAGGAAAGGAAAGGGGAAAAAACAGAACCAATGGCAGGAGCAGGAGCGTGTGCACAGCCCAAAGACATACCTCACAAGTGTCCCTGATTTGAGTCCATGTCCCCCTGTCCCTCGTTGTTCCCATTTGTCCCTCTTTGAGGTGTAACATGCAGATCTGCAGCAATAAATGATTCATTTGTCTTTTTAAAGTGTTTCTATTGTTGTAACACCGTATCTCTTATACATCCCTTAATGAGGGGGCGTGGCTTAAATTAACAATTGTCCCTCTTTCCCATCCAGAAAGGTTGGAAGGTATGCAAAGATGCAAGGGATGCGGTAACGTGCGCTCCCCAGTGGAAACAAAGGGAGCCATTAGCTGAATGATGTAGGCCCTTATTTAAGAAGGGATAGCGTCAGGTAGTGGCTGGTTAATGAGAGGTAGCGACAGGTAGCGACTGGTGAACGCCGGACATGGCACGCAATTACACATTTATCAAGCAGAATCTGTTGAGCGACTGGGATAGCGCCATGTAGCGTCTGATTCATCATTTTCACAGCCTCAGCGAACAGCGCCGGCGTTCAGCCTTGCACAGCGCCAGGTATGACCTCTCGCTACCTGTCGCTCTCCCATACATTTCAATGGACGATCCTTTTCTTCTCTTTAAAGGTGTTTTTTTTTTTCATTTCAAAAAAATCACAAATAATTCTGTGACCTCATCTGGCATTGAATAAGCTGTTTTTTCACATTTTTTTCATTTTTTTATATATTTCCTCAGAAATGACATTACAGCTCTGCCATTAAAGTGTTCATGTTACAATGTTGTTACAATGTAATTCCATATGTTTTCGCTTTGTTACTAGTGGATAGATGCTGGAAAACAGACTTTAAACACACCGCCTCCTGCGCTCTGGGCTTCAAACAAGTATTTTTCAGCGCCAGAGATTTGTGAGGCTGTTTTTTTGCTGAATATGGTGTGAGTCGGTCGCTATGAGCAGTCGCTAACATGCGCTCCCATACAGCGCTGTACTGGTCAAATAGCGACTCCTCACAATGTATTCAACATTACTGAACAGCGACTGAGTCGCTATAAGGTAGCGACCCACGGGCGAGCACAGTGACTACTAGCGGGCGCTCTGAAAATGCCGCTACAGACGCTCATCTGTCGCTACCTGGCGTTAGTGATGAATCAGCCTGCGCGTCATGGAAGGCAGCTCCAGGGCCGGATTAATTGTGGTGGTCACAAAATCTGGTGAAGGCCCCAGATACAGTATAAAATAATAGTCCAGCCAAGTAACTGATTGGTGGTTGTCTGGCCCCGCCTACTTACTGGAACGTCAGATGGAGTCCCTTGTGCCCCCCTTGTGCGGGTGCGTGCTGCTCGGGAACTCCTGCTTTGCCATTCTGGGTGGGGGGTAGTGTAGTCGCCCGGCTGGTTCCCTGCATTGAGCTGCCAGTGGCTGTGCTTGGTGGCTTATGTGCAGTGACAGCTCTGCACCCATCACTGTAGCGTTGCTGGCGGCGGTTTTGCTGCTCTAGACTCTCCCTCCTGCCCTGTGGTGGCTTTGGCTGCCCAGATGCGGGGGGGGGGGGGCACTGCCACCAATAGCCACCCTCAGACCAAAGACTGAAAAGCCTCCTGGACCAGACCATAACCCAAAGGTTGGTGGAGGCCACTTGAGCCCTCCTAATAATTTGGCACCGTTGGATCAGGAAAAGGTTTACCGGCGCTCTGGGGAGGCTCACAGCGAGGCATCCCAATTCGGAAAGCCAGCAGCCAGCCCTGGAATCTTTTAAATTCCAGGGAGGCCACGGTTGGGTTTTGTTACACTCTAAAATGTGATTGAATGTATTTTTAAAATTTGATGACAGATTTTTAATTGTTAGGAAGCTGTTCTAGAGATCAATGTCTAGGAATGGAGTTGGGTGGGAGCTGGTTAAAGTGGACCAAACCCACCCGCGATCGGCCCGGTAATCTATAAGATTGCCTCCCCCGGGGCATCCAAAATCAGGATTCCCCCGCTGTGTGATACCCCCCAGGTCGCCCCTTACACTTACCTTGCTTCCCGGTCCAACGGCGGATGCACGAGCTGCGGCCGCATCCCCGCTATCCCTCTAGCAGGGCCGTGCCCGTGACAGACATTTGTGAATCCCTGTTAGAGGGGAATGCGGCCGCGGCTTGCAAATGCGCCATTGGAGCGAGAAGCAAGGTAAGTGTATAGGGCGACCTGGGGGGTTTCACGCAGCGGGGCATCCGAAGTGGGGGATGCATCCGCCAGCGCGTTTGGAGCCACTGGCCTTAGACGACGTAACATCAGCGGCTCCAAGCACGCTGACTGGACGCGCGGCTGCACATGCGCCGTAGGACCGGGAAGAGGTGAGTTAAAGTGGACCAAAACCCAGGATTTTGACTACTCTGGGTTTTGGTCCTTCCCCCGGGGCCCCCCCGATCAGGGTTACCCGCTATGTGAAACCCCCAGATCACCCGAGGAAACTCACCTCATCCCGGTCCTAAGCCATACCTTCCAACTTGGGAAAAAAGGACAATTGTTAAATGAAGCCACGCCCCCTCATTGAGGGATGGATAGGAGATAGGATGTAACAGTTACAACAATAGAAACACGGGCAGGCTGATTCATCACTAACGCCAGGTAGCGACAGATGAGCGTCTGTAGCAGGTATTTTCAGAGCACTCGCTAGAAGTCGCTGTGCTCGGCCGTGGGTCACTAGTACATAGCGACTCAGTCGCTGTGCAGCAATGATGAATACATTGTGGGGAGTCGCTATATGACCAGTACAGCGCTGTATAGGAGCGAATGGTAGCGACTGGTCAGTGCGACCGACTCACAACATATTAATCAAAAAAACTGCCTCACACACCGGAGGCTGTGTGATTAAACGTTGTTTTCTATCATGTATCCACCAGTAACAAAGCGAAAACATATGGAATTACATTGTAATAACATTGTGCCATGAACACATTAATGCCAGACCTGTAATGTCATTTCTGCATAAATATATAAAAAATGAAAAATATTTTCAAAAATGTCTTTTTCTAGCCCAGGAGAGGTCCCAACATTATTTGAGAATAAAAAAAAAAAAATGTATAAGAACCCCCTGTTTAAAGAGAAATAAAAGAACGTCCATTGAAATGTAAGGGAGAGCGACGGGTAGCGAGAGGTAAGATGTGGCGCTCTTCAAGGCTGAACGCCGGCGCTGTACGCTGAGCTTGGGATAATGATGAATCGGACGCTACATGGCGTTATCCCAGTCGCTCAACAGATTCTGCTTGATAAATGTGGAATTGCTGCCATGTCCGGCGTTCACCTGCCGCTATCTGGCGCTACCTGACGCTGCATGAATAAGGCCCTTGGAATAGACAAATGAATTATTTATTGCTGCAGATCTGCATGTTACACCTCAAAGAGGGACAAATTAGAACAACAAGGGACAGGGACTCAAAAGAGGGACAAATGAGAACAACAAGGGACAGGGGGAATCAAAAGAGGGACAGTCCCTCCAGATGAGGGACACTTGGGAGGTATGCGTGACGATGAGTCTGTGTGGGGCCCAGGATATGATGGAGGGGCCCTGCCTTTGTATAAGGATTTGTGGAGCGGTTTATACGGCGCTCCAGATGTGCATACCTGAGTGCGTCACGCAATGCAGGTGAACGCGCGTGAAGCCATTGATGTGCGCTCCAGAGGCGGCGCTCTGGAAAGACATGTCTGGCCTTTGAAGCTCTGTCCTGAAGCGCACTATCAGACGGGAGCGTAATCTGCCGGCTGGGGGGCAAATCAGAGCAGCAAGATGAATTGGCAAATCGCCCCGACAGACAGAACAGCGACATGTCACACAATCGCAGGAGGGGGGAGGAGTCACCTTTTTGGAAGCCTTTGCGTTTCTTTCCGTTGTTCAATAAAAATAATATAATGCTCCGATTATTAAGGAATGATTAATGAGGAGGGTTTTTCTTTTTTCTTCTTGAGCGTTGTTAATAATTTCTTTATAGCTTTTCAGAGCTGCGAGTGACACATATGTTACAGTGATGGGAGATTAGGGACTCTACAGTGTTAAAGCGGACCTACACCCCGAATAAGAGCCTATCTTATATGTTTCCCACACCCTGCACATACAGATTGCTCACATTAATCCGGACCTTCACCCTGAATAAGAGTCTATCTTATATGTTTCCCACACCCTGTACATACAGATTGCTCACATTAATCCGGACCTTCACCCCGAATAAGAGCCTATCTTGTATGTCCCCCCCCCCCGTACATACAGATTGCTTACATTAATCCGGACCTTCACCCCGAATAAGAGCCTATCTTGTATGTTTCCCACACCCTGTACATACAGATTGCCCACATTAAAAATCATCCTACCTGCATCTACTGCATGTTATGAGCCTTTAAACATCCAAGATGGTGGCTCATGGAACATCAGGCAGCCTGAAAACAGGAAGTGCCTTCTAACTGTGCTGCTCTGCATTCTGGGATTGCTGACATTTTCCTGACCCCAGCTCTGCTCTGTCTGAGCAAAGCACAGCTATAACCCCGCCCCCTGTACTTTATCCCACTCTTCTCTCCTCAGTAAGTGTGATGCTTCTGAGTCAAGATGGCGGCGCCCGTATCCTAGAGTCCTGAACAGAGTTGCAACCCGGTGGGGAAAAGAATAATAAGTGTCTAAAAACTTAAAATATATTAATTTTAGATGCTGGGGAAAGAAAGCCTGGCTTCGGGGCCCTCGGCACGTGACCGAGTTTGCCGCCCTTTAGCGCCGGCCCTGGATCTGACCGTCCGGATGCGGGCACGCGCCCTGCTAAAGAGCCAGGAAAGAAGGTGAGTTTATGGGCGACGTGGGGGGTTTCACACAGCGGGGCATCCCGATTCTGGATGTCCCGGGGAAGGGAATCAAGCAGCCCTGGAATCCATAATATTTCAGACCATGGGTTTTGCATACCTCCCAACTTCTTAGGCTAGGAAAGAGGGACAATTGAAGCCACGCCCCCTGATTGATTGATTGATAGATAGACAATAGAAACACTTTGAATAGGCGAATGAATCATTTATTGCTGCAGATCTGCATGTTACACCTCAAAGAGGGACAATATGTAAATGACTCCAGACCCACTGATTGATTGAAGGATGAAACCACGCCCCTCATTGATTGATGGATAGGAGATAGGATGTAACAATTACAAGAATATAAACTCTTGGAATAGGCAAATGAATCATATATTGATGCAGATCTGCATGTTACACCTCAAAGAGGGACAAATGAGAACAACAAGGAGAATTTACAGGGAAACCAAGGGCTTTCACATTCCCGGGCATCCCAACTCAGGATCCCCCCTAGAAAAATCTTACAGAAAGAAAAAAACTCCCCTAAGATGGAGAAATTAAACTGAGAAAAACTAATAGAAAACTCCCCAGGGACGAGCCATTCCTGTTTGCCCAGGACAGCAAGATGTTGGAGGGTAAAAACTATTCAGATGGGGGACTTGGTTATGTGATTTTGCAATGCGAGACCTTCCTCAACAAAAAGGGGGAGCAAGCGTGAAAAGTGCTTAGAGCGTCCCGAGCACCCCTGTAGGGTGTGACATCAAGAGAGAACCACGTGACATCAATGGGAGAGCTGAACCCTGGATATGAAGGTGCTGCTGGGTGGAATGACGCGCTACAGTAAAGCATATAAAAATATATTAAAAAAAATGCTTTTGCTTGGACACAATTTTAATAAATCAAGAAGAATAAAAGGTGCAGCTGATATCAGACACGCGATGGGGGGCTAATTTAACACTAGTGCCACGTATCGCCATGTGAGCATCTGTATAGCGGCGCTTTGAAAAAGGGAGGCGGTCGCGCCCGAAACGCGTTTGATTTTATCCCTGCATTTGCACTGATGGGCTGCTTTTAAAGTGGACCAACACCCTCCACTGATCGGCCCGGGAATCTATAAGATTCCCGGACCGATCAGTCCCCTGACTGCGGGGCACCCCGATCGGCGGTGCCCCGCTGTGTGAAACCCCCCAGAAACCCCTAAATCCCTACCTGCTCCTCGATCCGCCTCCTGCATGTCCCTCTAGCAGGACGCGCACCCGCGCCAGGCATTTGTGAATGGCGGGCGCGCGCCCTGTAAGAGTGACGCATGGGAGGCGGCGGCGGGCGCGCTCTCTTGTCCGTCGCTGCCTCTCGCTTGTCCGTCGGCGGGGATTGGCTGCAGCGGTCACATGGGAGCGGGGAGAGGTGAGTTTTTGGGGCTTTCTGGGGGGTTTCACACAGCAGGGCACCCCCGATCGGGGTGCCCCACCGAAGTGGACCAAAACCCAGGATAGTCAAAATCCTGGGTGTTGGTCCACTTTAACGATTTTTGATAATAAATGGATGTTTTATGGCAGTGCAGACCGGCATCATTACTTTTCGGATTTATCATGGTTGTGGACTAACCAGGTCGGGCACCCGATTTCTTACTATCTGCTACAGCTGGAGAGTGAGTCTTCCCATTTATATGTATAGCGGCGCTTAGCGCGACCGCTAGTAGACACTGCAAGCAGGTGTCAGGCGCTATAACCTAGCTTAGCAAGTGACACTGTACTATCCTGTCCAGCAATGATAAATGTGATGTCCTTAGGGGGCGCTTCAGAAGTTTTCCCTGATTCACTTCAGAGCCAATGGAGAACGTTAGGTGGTGTCCCGAGGTCAAAGTGCCCAAGACTACACCACATCTAACAGGACAACGCTGCAGCGAGTGATAGGTAGCGCCAGTTAGGTGCATCCGGCACTCGGCGCTGAAGCCTGTATTTAAAGTGGACCAACACCCACCACTGATCGGCCCGGGAATCTATAAGATCGGGATGCCCCGCGGGGTAAAACTCCCCCGGACGCCCACAAACCTTACCTTCTCCACCGCCTCTCGTGCGTCCCTCTAGCAGGGCGCGCACACGCGCCGGCAGTTTTTGAATGGCCGGCGCGGGTGCGCTCCCTGTAAGAGGGACGCGCGAGAGGCGGCCTCCAGCGGCCTCAGCTTGTCCGTCGCTTGTCTGACGGCGGTGAGTTTTTTTGGGCTTTCTGGGGGGTTTCACACACACGATTGGGATGCCCCGCGGAAGTGGACCAACACCCAGGATAGTGAAAATCCTGGGTGTTGGTCCACATTAAGAAAAAACTACACACAAGCATTGCCAGCACTCTAGAACTGGGCGCTGTAGCATAGAGCGCCAGATGCTATCAAAGTCTGTTTCTAAACACATATCCATCAGCACCAGAGTGAAAACACATGGAATGACATTGTTTCTACTCTGTGACAATGACACTGCAGTAGCCGACCTGCACATACAATTCTGCATAAAAAAAATTAATCACAATAAAAGTGTTTGGTTGCCGGGCAGGAGAGGACACACAAAAATTTGAACCAAAAATGAAGAACATTACTTTAGGAAAACTCTATTTATACACAACCAGATAAAACACCATTGAAATGTATGGGAGAGCGTTACAGAGCGACGGGTGCTACATGGCTCTGCTGAACCTAGAGCGCCGGCGCTTTACACTGAGCCACCGCTAGTGATACATGTGGCGCTATTAGAGGCGCCGACCAGATTGACTTTCATATATACGGTTTTAACATACAGCGCCCGGCGTTCACCTGACACTACGTAGATAAAGGCAAGGGGATCTGCACAATACCCTATAATCATTAAAGGTGCCACTCCCAAAGCTATAGAAAGCTCACCTCAAAAACACAGAATCATAGAGGGAGGCACTCAAGAAATTGGTCAAAAAAATATATATTTTATTCCATATCACTAAATTAATCACTACACATGACCACTACACAATTAAAATCTCTTAAAAAACACATAATGAGACAATACATATAAGACAAACCAACATGGAAGTGTGTAGGTGATGGGGAGATACTGGCACATAAATATCAATCAGCATCTATATATAAAAACACATAAACACAAGTGATCTAATCAGTGCAAATAACAATGTGCAAATCCTGCCTATGATCCGGATCCTACATCAAATAACTATAAAGTGCAAAGTGCAACCAATCAATAGATACAATTACAATGTGTAATCACAAACAGAACCTACATGATTACCCAATAACTTAATACCCTATAAGAAATATACAAAATACCTCACCAATGCAGATGCTAGTATCAATCAACCATTAAATACCAAATACAGCGCAAAAATATACCCAACCAAAATATACTCAAGGTATCACAGGTATGCCAGTAAAGGGTCTCCCCACCGCCTACAGCACCAGGAGCAACGCGTTCCGTGGGTGTATCCCCCACTTCATCAGGCTACATGAATGCTGGCTGAGCAGAGCTTAAATACACCTGACGCTACGTGACAATACCTGGCGTTAGCGTTTCTTAAATAACCCCCATAATCAAATAATGTTCTATTAAATTGCACAAATTATACTTCCATCTAATGGCCTGAAGGTGTCGCTATTGCTACAAGTGTTAGTAGGCTGTCTGATGGTCATTTCTCAGCTGTGGAACTACAAGTGTCAGCATGCTCTGGAAGATAGACATAGGACATTATGACTTAATGTTGGGACACAGCAGAGGAAGCCGGTGCTGTTTTATGCCGGTCACGTCTATAGAGAAAATATTCATAAATCGTCCTTTCATAGCACGTCTCATAGGCTGACATGTGCTGTGTGAGCCGCAGAAGCCTGTGCGGACATAGAAGCCTGTGTGGACATAGAAGCCTGTGTGGACATAGAAGCCTGTGTGGACATAGAAGCCTGTGTGGACATAGAAGCCTGTGTGGACATAGAAGCCTGTGTGGACATAGAAGCCTGTGCGGACATAGAAGCCTGTGTGGACATAGAAGCCTGTGTGGACATAGAAGCCTGTGTGGATGGGGGACAGTCAGTGTCGGGGCCCACCAATAGAACTGACGCTTGGGGGCCAGGGATGGATTAGTATAAGAGACACCCTGGGCAAGATGTCAGGATGATGCCCAATAGAGACACACATAAAAAACAAAGGGAAAGCGAGCAACAGCGGAAACACAGGGAAAGAGGAAGACAGAGAGATGGGGCGAGAAAAAGAGGGGGAATGCAGAAAATGAAAAAAAGGAGAAATAAGAGGACATGTAGAAAAGAGAGAAGGAAAAGGAATGTAATATGAAGAGAAAGGAAGAAAAGAGAAGATGGAGGGAATGTGGAAGAGTGCAGAAAAGATCGGATGCCATAGAAAGTGAGAAAGAGCAGGAATGTGACAAGCAAAAGATAGAGAGAATGTGGGAAAATGAGAAAGAGAGAAAGAATGTATGAGGGAATGAGATTGGGATGGGAATAATGCAGAAAACAAGAGAGAGGAGTAGAAAGAGAGAGCAAGCGAGAGAGTTAAATAGGGCTTAAAAGCAAGAGCGAAAAAAACAGGAATGCAGAAGAAGAAAGAAAGAAAGAAATAAACAGAGAGAAGGATAGAGAAAGAAAAAAAGTGAGAGAGAAAGAGGGAAAGAAAAATAGAGAGAAATAAAAAGAGAGAGAGAATGGAAGAAAAAAGAAAGTGGAAAAGAAAAAAAAAAGGAAAGAAAGTAAAGGAGAGAGAGAGAGAGAAAGAAAGACAAAATGAAAGCCGAAATGAAAAAGAGAGAAAGATGGAATAAAAGAAAGCAGAAAAGAAAAAATGAGAGAGAGAGAGAAAGAAAGAAAAGAAAGCAGAAAAAAGAAAAAACGGAAAGAAAGAAAGTAAGAGAGAGAAAGAAAATAAAAGCATGTAAGAAAGAAAAAAATAAAATTAAGAGGAAAAAAAAGATGGCATCAAGGAGAATAGGGAGAAAGATGTGAAGAAGCTGAAAAGAGAGGCAGGCAGGAGGAAAATGACAAGAGAATTATGGAGGGAATGTGGCAACGTGGATATCGCCTATCTTGATTTTAGCAAAGCCTTTGACACTGTACCACATAAGGATCATAGATAAGTTATTGAAGGTAGGACTCAATCCCTGGATAGTTCAGTGGATTTCCAGTTGGCTGAGGGATCGGTATCAGAGCGTTGTTGTAAATGGCGTGCAATCTGAACAAAGGCGAGTTACAAGTGGTGTGCCGCAAGGCTCTGTCCTGGGCCCCATTCTTTTTAATATATTTGTAAGTGACATAGGAGAAGGCTTGGTAGGAAAAGTTTGTCTGTTTGCTGATGATACAAAGGTTAGTAATAGGGTGGATATTCCTGGAGGTAACTGCAACATGGAAAATGATTTAGCTTTACTGGATAAATGGTCAAAACTGTGGAAACTAGAGTTTAATGTCTGTAAATGTAAAATCCTGCACTTGGGTAGAAGGAATCCCTGCTCTGAGCACTGTATGGGCAGCACTGTGTTATCCAGGACCTCGGAGGAGAGGGATTTAGGAATACTGATTACTGATAGCTGCAAGATGATTGGACAGTGTAGCCAGGCAGTGGGAAAAGCAAGCAGGATGCTCGGCTGCATAGCTCGAGGCATCACCAGTAGGAAGAGGGAGGTTGTGATGCCGCTGTATAGAGCCCTGGTGAGGTCACAGCTAGAATACTGTGTGCAGTTCTGGAGACCTTACCTGCAAAAAGACATTATTCAAAGAGAACGGGTCCAAAGGCCGGCAACGAAAATGGTGGAAGGACTTAAACTTAAAACTTCAGGAGAGACTTAAAGAACTTAATCTGTACAGTCTGGAGGAAAGAAGGGAGAGAGGGGGGACATGATGGAGACCTTTATATATGTGACAGGAGGGAATAAGGTTCAGGAGGGAAGTGTTTTTAAGAAGAAACTTAATGATAGAACAAGGGGCCCAACCTGAAGCTGGTCGGGGGGAAGATCAGGAGCAATGTTAGAAAATATTATTTCAGAGAAAGAGTAGTAGATGCTGGGAACAAACTTCCAGCAGAGGTAGCTGAAAAATCAACAGTCACTGAATTTAAACATGCCTGGGATAAGCCTCCATCTATCCTAAGATAAAGAGAACATACAGTATATACATAAGATACAGAGAACATACAGTATACACATAATATACAGAGAACATACAGTATACACAAAAGATACAGAGAACATACAGTATACACACAAGATACAGAGAACATACAGTATACACATAAGATACAGAGAACATACAGTATACACATAAGATACAGAGAACATACAGTATATACATAAGATACAGAGAACATACAGTATATACATAAGATACAGAGAACATACAGTATACACAAAAGATACAGAGAACATACAGTATATACATAAGATACAGAGAACATACAGTATACACATAAGATACAGAGAACATACAGTATATACATAAGATACAGAAAACATACAGTATACACATAAGATACAGAGAACATACAGTATATACATAAGATACAGAGAACATACAGTATATACATAAGATACAGAGAACATACAGTATACACATAAGATACAGAGAACATACAGTATATACATAAGATACAGAGAACATACAGTATACACATAAGATACAGAGAACATACAGTATATACATAAGATACAGAGAACATACAGTATACACATAAGATACAGAGAACATACAGTATACACATAAGATGCAGAGAACATACAGTATACACATAAGATACAGAGAACATACAGTATACACATAAGATACAGAGAACATACAGTATACACATAAGATGCAGAGAACATACAGTATACACATAAGATACAGAGAACATACAGTATACACATAAGATGCAGAGAACATACAGTATACACATAAGATACAGAGAACATACAGTATATACATAAGATACAGAGAACATACAGTATACACATAAGATACAGAGAACATACAGTATATACATAAGATACAGAGAACATACAGTATATACACATAAGATACAGAGAACATACAGTATACACATAAGATACAGAGAACATACAGTATACACATAAGATACAGAGAACATACAGTATACACATAAGATACAGAGAACATACAGTATACACATAAGATACAGAGAACATACAGTATACACATAAGATACAGAGAACATACAGTATACACATAAGATGCAGAGAACATACAGTATACACATAAGATACAGAGAACATACAGTATATACATAAGATACAGAGAACATACAGTATACACATAAGATACAGAGAACATACAGTATATACATAAGATACAGAGAACATACAGTATACACATAAGATACAGAGAACATACAGTATATACATAAGATAAAGAGAACATACAGTATATACATAAGATACAGAGAACATACAGTATATACATAAGATACAGAGAACATACAGTATACACATAAGATACAGAGAACATACAGTATATACATAAGATACAGAGAACATACAGTATATACACATAAGATACAGAGAACATACAGTATACACATAAGATACAGAGAACATACAGTATACACATAAGATACAGAGAACATACAGTATACACATAAGATACAGAGAACATACAGTATACACATAAGATACAGAGAACATACAGTATACACATAAGATACAGAGAACATACAGTATACACACAAGATACAGAGAACATACAGTATACACATAAGATACAGAGAACATACAGTATACACATAAGATACAGAGAACATACAGTATACACACAAGATACAGAGAACATACAGTATACACATAAGATACAGAGAACATACAGTATACACATAAGATACAGAGAACATACAGTATACACATAAGATACAGAGAACATACAGTATACACATAAGATACAGAGAACATCTGTATAGTGGCGCTTAGAGTGACCGCTAGTAGATGCTGTAAGCAGGTATCGGGCGCTGTAACAGAGCACCTCAGTCGCTGTAGTAACCTGGCCGGCATTGGTGAATGAGACCGGCTCTAACACCAGTACAGCACTGCAGCGAACGAGAGGTAGCGGCAGCTCAGTGCAACCGACTCTCAGCTACCCACACCATACAAATCAAAAAGGGACACACACACACAGCGTCGGCGCTCTGGATCTGGGTGCTATAGCATAGAGCGCCAGATGCTGTATAATTTTTTTGGACACATATCCACCAGTAAAAAAGCAAAAACACATGGAATGACATTGTTTTAACACTGTGACATTAACACTTTAGTGCCAGACCTGTAATGATAATTCTCCATAAACATAAAAAAATCAAAAATGCCTCTTTCTAGGCCAGAAGAGGTCACACAATTATTTGAGGAAAAAAAAAATTAAAAACAACGAACCCTGTTTAAACAGAAGAAAAGGAACGTCCATTGAAATGTATGGGAGAGCGACAGGTAGCGACAGGTAATACCAGGCGCTTTGGAAGCTAGAGCTCCGGCGCTATACACTGAGCCACCTGTAATGATGAATCAGACGCTACATGTCGCTGTTAGAGTCACTCACCAGATTTGCCTTCATAAATGTGATATTGCGTACAGCGCCCGGCGTTCACCAGACGCTGCCTGAGGCTACGAGGCGCTACCTGGCGCTATCCCTTCATGAATAAACCCCATAGAGCAGGTTCTGGGGATAAAGATACTCAAAGAGGCCCCACAGGGGACCAATACATGATTCATTTGCCTATTCAAAGTGTTTCTATTGTAACTGTTACAAACTATCTCTTACCCATCGCTCAATGAGGGGGCGTGGTTTAATTTAACAATCGTCCCTATTTCCTACCTTAAAAAGTTTGGATTTATGGGTCAGTCCGAGCCTGAGTTCAGTGACAGCAGCCTTGCTCTATTGCTGCCATTGTTACCTGGAAACACAATGGCCGCCTCCACGCTGTAACCTTTGAGTAGCTCCAGGGATGCCTCTGAGATAAAACAGTCAATGAGGATGCACAGACCACATCAGTGAGCGTCCCGGATCAAAGACGCAGCTTTAGCGACTGTTAGACACCATTGTGCTCCAACAAAAAAGCAACTGTCTATATTTTATGTTATCGCTTCCCGGGTATGATCTGTGTTTCTTTTATTGTGGTGGTGCAGCCGCGTAGGAGCGTGATCACAGGGCCAACAACCATACACCTCACCTATACATTAAGGGGGTTATTTAAGTAAGGGATAGCGCCAGGTAGTGCCACGTAGCGTCTGGTGAACACCGGGCGCTGTACGCAAAACCACATTTAAGAAAGCGAATCTGGTGAGCGCCTCTAACAGCGCCATGTAGTGTCACATGTATTATTACAGGCGGCTCAGTGTATAGCGCCGGCGCTCTAGGTTCAAGAGCACCATGTATTACCTGTCGCTCAGTGTCGCTCTCCTATACATTTCAATGGGATTTTATTAGTTGTGTATAAACAGCGTGTTTGGCAATTATTTTGCTTTTTTTTGCTCCAATCATTGCGTGACGTCTCCTGGCTGCAAACAAACACTTTTATACATTTTTTTTTTACTTTTTATATTTTTATGCAGAATTGTCATTGCAGGTCTGGCACTAAAGTGTTATAACAATGTCATTCCATGTGTTTTCGCTTTGTTACTGGCGGATATGTGTTCAAAAACAGACTTTGATCACACAGCGTCTGGTGCTCTATGCTACAGCGCCCAGCTTTAGAGCGCCGTGTGTGTAGTTTTTTCTTAAACATGGTGTGGAGCGTTGAGTGCTGGCGCTACCTAACGCTCGCTGCAGTGCTGTACTGGTGTTAGAGCGGCCAACACACATCACATTCATCAATGCCAGCCAGGTTAATACAGCGACCACAATGCTAGGTTACAGCGCCCGATACCCGCTTACAGTGTCTACTAATGGTCGCTCTAAGCTCCGCTATACAGACGCTCATCTGGCAATACCTGGCGCTAGTAACTAATCAGCCTCAATAGAAGGATTAAGACCCACACTGGCCGGCCCTGGTGTTTAAAGTGGACCAACACCCAGGGGTGATCGGCCCGGGAATCTATAAGATTTCCGGGCCGATCACCTCCCTCACCGCGGGGCATCCGAGATCGGGATGTCCCGCGGGGTGAAACCCTCCCCAAAAGCCCCAAAAAACCTTAACTTATCGGCGACGGATCATCCGCCGCCGCCTCCCGCGCGCCCCTCTAGCAGTGCCCGTGCCCTGTAACAAACGGCCGGCGCGGGCGCGCGCCCTGTAACAGGGACGTGCGGGAGGCGGCGGCTTGTTCGTCGCCGAAAAGGTACGTTTTTTGGGGGGGTTTCACACAGCGGGGCATCCTGATCTCGGATGCCCCGCTGAAGTGGACCAACACCCAGGATAGTGAAAATCCTGAGTGTTGGTCCACTTTAAAGAGGGGTTTGTCCACTATAAAGAGGAACAACACTTGGTATATGAAGAGGAACAAAACCCAAGAATTTCACTTACTCTGCTTTTGTTCCTCTCTGGCAGTACCCCTCGATTTGCGATGGCCTGCAGTGTGTATCCCCCGGGATCGCTGAAAAACTCACCTATTCCTGGTTCCCACGTGGGATGCTCAGCCAATCAGCAGCGTTTGTTCACACTGACATCATGGCAGCAAAGTAAATCTGAATGGAGCAAGCGTCGCCAGCCACATCCCCGCTCACTTCTAGCTGTGTGCACCAGGTATTTAGAAATGTCTGGTATGATGGGAATACGGCCATGGCACCGAGGGCTCCAGGAAGAGGTGAGTGAATCAAATAGACATGTGCAAGGGGGACACAGAGCAGGGGATCCCACTAATCCAGTTTGGTCCCCTTTAAATAGGGAACACCATGCATTACTCTCTGGTGGGGAATTGCAATTTGGAAGCCAATCAGTGCGCTCCGCTATATTCAGCTACTGCTGGAGAGCACGGCTTATCTACTCCACACATTTTCAATGGTGGGCCCATGATGCCCCCATCTGACGCTGCTTACTGCTTAAAGTGGACCAAAACCCAAGTAAATTGGACTGAGAATCTATAAGATTTCCGGGTCAATCGATTCCCCCCCCCCCCCCCCCCGAGGCACCCCAATTGATGAAAAACCCCCAAGGTCACCCATAAACTCACCTTCTTTTCCGGTCCAATGGTGCATGCACCAGCCGACACCGCATCCCCGCTATCCCTCTAGCAAGGCACGTGCCTGCCCCAGGCATTTGGGAATGGCTCGGGCACGCTCCCTGTTAGAGGGAAGCGGGGGATGCGCCCGCTAGCACGCTCGAAACCGCTCACCTTAGACGAGCTGATGTAAGTGGATCCAAGCGCGCTAATTGGACAAGCGGGAAGGGGTGAGTTCCTTTCAGCGATCTGGGAGATTTCACACAGCGGGCACCTCCAACTAGGGACCAAAGCCCAGGATAGTCAAAATCCTGGGTTTTGGTCCACTTTAAAGAGGAACCCTATCAGGGATTTTCACTCTCCCAGGTATCGCTTCTCTCCGGCCGGGTGGGCATCCTGATTTGGGACGCTGGGTCTTCTGATGCCGCTGCCGCCTGCTCCACTGCAGTGTTTTCTGCCACAGATCCTAGGTTCTCTGATCCGTCAGGTGACCACACCACTGGGAGGGGACAGGAAACAATGGTGAGCAGGGGCGTACATAGGCCTGATGGGCCCCTATAAGAAACAACCCCCTGGGGAAGACACTGGCAGGGTCCCGGACAGAGTCAGCTATTGTGCATCTGCAGGGGGGAGGGCGTGTATAGAGGTAAGGGACAGTGTGGGCCCTGGCAGCGTGCGTCTTTGGGGGGTGTACAGAGGTGGGGGAGGTGGACACTGAGAGTCCAGGAAAGCAAGTTTTGGTATATAGCCACAGCCGGTTATATATCGGTCACTCCGCGGGACATACAACTTCAAAGTTCAACACCAAAATTATATATATGTTGTGAGAAGGGTATGGTTTGGGAGAACAGATATCTGCCCTTGAAATGGTTAAACTGTGAATGGTAAGCCTTGGGTGTGTCTCTGGTAACCAAAGGGTTAACACAGACACAGTATAAGCAGGATTGATAGTCTGTGTTGTCGAGGTTGGCCATAGCTAACATAGACAGATTGTAAAATACGTACTGGGATCTGCTTGTTCTGGAGTGAGTGAGGTTGGTAGTGGGACGCTCACTCCACCCGGGGGGGGTTCGGTCCGGGGCTTCCACAGCCCGCAGCTGTGGATCCTCGGGTCCTAATTTAAAGCTCACTGCAGATCTGAAGAGTGTGGCCATACCCGGAAGAGCTGACTGCTGGACTAGAGGAGGTATTGAACGGGCCACACAACGCTTGTGATTGGTAACTGTGGGCCGGATAGCCAGTCCCACGTATAGCTAGGGATTGTTACATATTAGTGAGTTGCTTAGCCGAGCAGGATTTATTTTTGTTTAAGCCTGATGTTAAGGCTCTGTGGTTGTTGGAAGCTACAAGTGTGAAATAAAAACACTTGAATTGAACTGTATCCTGTCTGTGACCCTGCTTACTGCACAGCTACCAAGTATCTACCAGAGCGGTTCCCCACATATGGTGGCTTGGAGCGGGCACAGTGCAGTGAAACATACACTGGGTGCATGTCCTGGCCTTCAACAAGCAACAAACCACAGCCATGGATGAGCTAATTAAACAGCTGGTTCAGTCCAACTTCCAGCAACAGAAGGCACACTCTGAGGCTATGCAGGCCCAGCAACAGGCCAACTTGCAGCAGCAAGAAACTAACAGGCTGCTAGCACAGCAGATGACAGCACTGGCGGCTGCACAACAAAAGCTGGGTGCAGCGATACCGGAGCGGGATGCCAGGAGAGAAGTTCGGAAAGCCATGACAAAGATGACGTCAGAGGACGATGTAGAGGCCTTCCTAACAGGCTTTGAAAGAGTGGCCACCCGTGAAAGGCTGCCGCAGGAATACTGGGCAGAGGTTCTGGCACCCTTCCTCATAGCAGAACCACAGCAGGCCTATTTCGACCTAAGCGAGCAGGAAGCCCGGGATTATGCTACTGTAAAAGCGGAGATCCTAGCCCGTTTGGGAGTTGATATATACCTACGTGCCCAAAGAGTCCATAGCTGGAGGTTCCAAGAGGCGTTACCACCAAGGGCCCAGATGCACCACCTCATCCACCTGGTTCGCAAGTGGCTTCAGCCGGAGACATCAACCCCAGCCAAGATGGTGGAGAAGGTTGTTCTGGACCGCTTTTTGAGGGCCTTGCCAGGTGAGATACAGCAGTGGGTAGGACATGGGGACCCAGCTGACGCTAATACTTTGGTGGGGATGGTGGAGAGGTACTCAGCCACCCAAGCTCTGAGGAAAAAGGCCTCTCCCACCCCAGCCAGCCCCAAGTCCAGAAGGCCTATGGTACCTGCTAACTCCCGGGCCAGTGTAAATCCCTATGTTCAGGTGATGCCCCAGGGGAGGAGGAGAGCGGAGGCTCCTATCTGTTGGACCTGCCAGGAACCTGGCCATATTGCAGCCAAGTGTCCCCATAAACCTGAGCCCATGGACTGCAGCTCTGCCAGGAGGGTTTCCCTTTATGCGGCCCCGGTTTATACTGCTGCTACTCCAGACTCTATGGATGAGCGCCACCTCTGCCAGGTGACAGTGGCCGGGCTCCAGGTGCTGACGCTATTGGACTCTGGAAGTCGGGTGACTCTAATTAATGGATCCCATATTAACCCTGGGACTGTCACAGGCCACACAGTTGGGGTCCGGTGTATTCATGGGGACGTGAAAGACTATCCTACTGCCATTGTGACAATCCAGACCCCCTGTGGAGAAAGTCAACATGAGGTTGGGGTTGTCATGAACTTGCCCCATGACCTTATTTTGGGACGGGATTTCCCCTTGTTCTGGACTCTGTGGCGGGGAAATCAGAGGACGGGGAGACCACCCTTAAGAGTACAACCCCAACAGAAGAGTCAAGTCTTAGACCCGGAGCCCAATGACCCAGACTCTGGGGTCCCAGCTGTAGGGGTGACCAGTGATGAAAGTAATGTAAGCACTGTATTTCCCCTAAATGTGATGGCCGGTGAGACTGAAGAGTTAGTGACTGGGCCACAGTTTTCAGATTTGGAGGTATCCCATGACAACTTTGGCACAGCACAACTCCAGGACCCTACACTGGTCCGAGCTAGGGAAAATGTTGTGGTGGTGAATGGGGTGCCCCAGCACGCCAATGCTAATCAGATATTTCCCCACTTCATGGTTGACCAGGAACTTTTATATCGGGTTGACAAGATGCGGGGTGAGACCTGGGAGCAATTGCTGGTGCCCAAGCCTTATCGCCAAACCGTGCTGATGTTGGCTCATAAACATGTGCTTGGGGGACACCTAGGGGCCACAAAAACGTTGGATCGCATCCTGCAGCGGTTTTACTGGCCAGGGGTATATACTGAGGTTAAACGTTATTGTGAATCATGCCCCGAATGTCAGTTGCGTGCTCCTATGGGTCATTTTCGGAATCCATTAGTACCTCTTCCCATCATCGAGGTCCCATTTGAAAGGATTGCCTTGGACTTGGTAGGTCCGTTGGTTAAGTCTGCCCGGGGGCATCAGCATATACTTGTAGTGATGGACTACGCTACACGGTATCCTGAAGCCATTCCCCTGCGGCACACATCGGCGAAGCTGATAGCTAAAGAGCTATTCGCCATGTTTTGCCGGGTGGGCCTGCCCAAGGAGATCCTCACGGACCAAGGTACCCCTTTCATGTCTAAAGTCACCAAGGAACTGTGTAAACTCTTTAACATAAAACAATTACGCACGTCGGTATACCATCCTCAGACGGACGGATTAGTGGAGAGATTCAACAGAACCTTAAAGAGTATGCTGAAAAAGGTGGTGGACAAAGATGGGAGGGACTGGGATGTTATGTTGCCCTCTTTAATGTTCGCAGTCCGGGAGGTACCCCAAGCTTCTACGGGGTTTTCTCCCTTTGAATTAGTCTATGGCAGACATCCCAGAGGCCTGCTGGACATTGCAAAGGAGACTTGGGAACAGGAGCCCACCCCCCACAAAAGTGTTATAGACCACATCGCCAGTATGCAGGACAGGGTGGAAGCCATTATGCCCATCGTTAAGGAGCACATGGAGGCTGCTCAGAGGGCTCAAAGCCGGGTTTATAACAGGTCAGCCACAGTAAGGACCTTTAAACCTGGTGACCGTGTTTTGGTTCTGGTTCCCACAGTGGAGAGCAAGTTTCTAGCCAAGTGGCAGGGGCCGTATGAGGTATTGGAGAAGGTGGGTGAAGTAAACTACAGGGTACATCAGCCTGGTAGGAGGAAGCCTAAGCAGGTGTACCATGTCAATTTACTCAAAGCTTGGAAGGACAGGGAGAGTCTGCTTACAGAGAAGTCTCCGGTTAAACTCCCTTCTGTGCTACCCCCTCAGGCTACCGTTAAGCCTGCGGAGGTGGGGGCAGAAGTGACAATTGCAGATACCCTCACGAAAGGACAACGCCAAGAGGCTCTAGAGTTTGTAGCTAGGAATACGGACGTGTTTTCAGAGTTACCAGGGTACACGTCCGTAATCAAGCATGACATTGTCACGGAGCCTGGGGTGAAGGTTCGGCTAAGACCATATCGAGTCCCTGAGGCTCGTCGTCAGGCCATTGCAGAGGAGGTTAAGAAAATGCTGCAGTTGGGAGTCATAGAGGAGTCCAAAAGTGAATGGGCCAGTCCCATTGTTCTGATTCCCAAGCCAGATGGTACCCTACGTTTCTGCAATGATTTCAGAAAATTAAATGAAGTTTCTAAATTTGACGCCTATCCCATGCCACGTATAGATGAGCTTATTGAGAGACTGGGAGGTGCTCGATATTTCACTACGCTCGACCTCACCAAGGGATACTGGCAGGTACCCCTGACAGAAAGCGCTAAAGAGAAGACAGCCTTCATCACCCCTGAGGGCCTATTCCACTATGTCGTGTTACCGTTCGGGCTTCACGGGGCCCCCGCGACGTTCCAGCGCTTAATGGACGTAGTGCTAAAGCCTCACAAGAGATACGCCTCAGCATATTTGGATGATATTATCATCTTCAGCGATGACTGGGAGAGTCACTTGGCCAAAGTACAGGCTGTAGTGAACTCTTTAAGGGCAGCCGGCCTAACTGCAAACCCCAAGAAGTGTGCGGTCGGGATGGAGGAGACACGCTACTTGGGGTATGTGATTGGACGAGGCATAATTAAACCCCAGGTCAACAAGGTTGACGCTATCCAGGAATGGCCTCAACCTGTCAGCACCAAACAAGTCAGGGCATTCCTGGGCATTGTTGGGTATTACAGGCGGTTTATACCCAACTTTGCCACGCTGTCAGCTCCCCTGACTGACCTTTCGAAAGGAAAAGGGTCCGTCATGGTGCGGTGGAATACACAAGCAGAAAGCGCTTTTCAGGCCTTGAAGTTGGCATTATGTGGATTCCCCATCCTCATTACGCCAAACTTCAAGAAAGAATTTATTGTGCAGACCGATGCGTCAGATGTAGGGTTAGGAGCTGTCCTGTCTCAGGAGGTGAATGGAGAGGAGCACCCAGTTACCTACCTGAGCAGAAAACTCACACCAGCTGAGAAAAACTACAGTATTGTAGAAAAAGAGTGTCTGGCGATAAAGTGGGCCTTAGAAGCACTAAGATACTACTTGCTGGGAAGACGGTTCCGTCTGATAACTGACCACTCGCCCCTCACCTGGATGAGTAGGTCCAAGGAGAGGAATGCCAGAGTCACAAGGTGGTTTTTGTCGTTGCAAAACTTCAGTTTCTCAGTGGAGCACCGAGCTGGGAGACTGCAAGGTAACGCGGATGCCTTATCCCGGACCCATTGTTTGATGTCAGAAGTTCGCCCCCGTGGGTCTGAACTGAGGGGGAGGGAGTGTGAGAAGGGTATGGTTTGGGAGAACAGATATCTGCCCTTGAAATGGTTAAACTGTGAATGGTAAGCCTTGGGTGTGTCTCTGGTAACCAAAGGGTTAACACAGACACAGTATAAGCAGGATTGATAGTCTGTGTTGTCGATGTTGGCCATAGCTAATAGAGATGAGCGAACTTTTGAAAAATTCGATTCGACTGATTCGCCGAATTTTCCGACAAAAATCGTTTCGACCCGAATAAATTCGCGACGAATCGCTATTAAAAACGGCTATTTCTGAGCCTCCTAGAGCCTCAATAGGGTTGTAAACCATTCTGCCTTGCTGTAACACGCACAGGATGCGTGCTGGGTTAGTTAAATAATACTTTGAATAAATATCACATGCAGATCAGAGGCATCGCTAATAGAATCGCAGAGCGGCACAATTGCAGAGAGTTGAAGTGGCATCACTATGAGGGGCAGAAGGAGCCCAAATATACACTGGAGTTGGCCTCAGGAGCCCAAAAATTGGATGAATCACACCCTGGAGTTGGCAGGAGTTGACAGTAGCAGCAGCAGGAGCCCAAATATACACTGGAGTTGGCTTCAGGAGCCCAAAAATTGGATGAATCACACCCTGGAGTTGGCAGAAGTTGGCAGCAGCAGCAGCAGGAGCCCAAATATACACTGGAGTTGGCTTCAGGAGCCCAAAAATTGGATGAATCACACCCTGGAGTTGGCAGAAGTTGGCAGCAGCAGCAGCAGGAGCCCAAATATACACTGGAGTTGGCCTCAGGAGCCCAAAAATTGGATGAATCACACCCTGGAGTTGGCAGGAGTTGACAGTAGCAGCAGCAGGAGCCCAAATATACACTGGAGTTGGCTTCAGTAGCCCAAAAATTGGATGAATCACACCCTGGAGTTGGCAGAAGTTGGCAGCAGCAGCAGCAGGAGCCCAAATATACACTGGAGTTGGCCTCAGGAGCCCAAAAATTGGATGAATCACACCCTGGAGTTGGCAGGAGTTGACAGTAGCAGCAGCAGGAGCCCAAATATACACTGGAGTTGGCTTCAGGAGCCCAAAAATTGGATGAATCACACCCTGGAGTTGGCAGGAGTTGACAGTAGCAGCAGCAGGAGCCCAAATATACACTGGAGTTGGCTTGAGGAGCCCAAAAATTGGATGAATCACACCCTGGAGTTGGCAGAAGTTGGCAGCAGCAGCAGCAGGAGCCCAAATATACACTGGAGTTGGCTTCAGGAGCCCAAAAATTGGATGAATCACACCCTGGAGTTGGCAGGAGTTGACAGTAGCAGCAGCAGGAGCCCAAATATACACTGGAGTTGGCTTCAGGAGCCCAAAAATTGGATGAATCACACCCTGGAGTTGGCAGAAGTTGGCAGCAGCAGCAGCAGGAGCCCAAATATACACTGGAGTTGGCTTCAGGAGCCCAAAAATTGGATGAATCACACCCTGGAGTTGGCAGGAGTTGACAGTAGCAGCAGCCCAAATATACACTGGAGTTGGCTTCAGGAGCCCAAAAATTGGATGAATCACACCCTGGAGTTGGCAGGAGTTGACAGTAGCAGCAGCAGCAGGAGCCCAAATATACACTGGAGTTGGCCTCAGGAGCCCAAAAATTGGATGAATCACACCCTGGAGTTGGCAGAAGTTGGCAGCAGCAGCAGCAGGAGCCCAAATATACACTGGAGTTGGCCTCAGGAGCCCAAAAATTGGATGAATCACACCCTGGAGTTGGCAGCAGCAGGAGCCCAAATATACACTGGAGTTGGCCTCAGGAGCCCAAAAATTGGATGAATCACACCCTGGAGTTGGCAGGAGTTGACAGTAGCAGCAGCAGGAGCCCAAATATACACTGGAGTTGGCTTCAGGAGCCCAAAAATTGGATGAATCACACCCTGGAGTTGGCAGGAGTTGACAGTAGCAGCAGCAGGAGCCCAAATATACACTGGAGTTGGCCTCAGGAGCCCAAAAATTGGATGAATCACACCCTGGAGTTGGCAGGAGTTGACAGCAGCAGCAGCAGGAGCCCAAATATACACTGGAGTTGGCTTCAGGAGCCCAAAAATTGGATGAATCACACCCTGGAGTTGGCAGAAGTTGGCAGCAGCAGCAGCAGGAGCCCAAATATACACTGGAGTTGGCCTCAGGAGCCCAAAAATTGGATGAATCACACCCTGGAGTTGGCAGGAGTTGACAGTAGCAGCAGCAGGAGCCCAAATATACACTGGAGTTGGCTTCAGGAGCCCAAAAATTGGATGAATCACACCCTGGAGTTGGCAGAAGTTGGCAGCAGCAGCAGCAGCAGGAGCCCAAATATACACTGGAGTTGGCCTCAGGAGCCCAAAAATTGGATGAATCACACCCTGGAGTTGGCAGGAGTTGACAGTAGCAGCAGCAGGAGCCCAAATATACACTGGAGTTGGCTTCAGGAGCCCAAAAATTGGATGAATCACACCCTGGAGTTGGCAGAAGTTGGCAGCAGCAGCAGCAGGAGCCCAAATATACACTGGAGTTGGCCTCAGGAGCCCAAAAATTGGATGAATCACACCCTGGAGTTGGCAGGAGTTGACAGTAGCAGCAGCAGGAGCCCAAACATTACTTCAAAGAGACCCTGGGGTTGGCTTCAGGAGCCCAAAAATTGGATGAATCACACCCTGGAGTTGGCAGAAGTTGGCGGCAGCAGCAGCAGGAGCCCAAACATTACTTTAAAGAGACCCTGGGGTTGGCTTCAGGAGCCCAACAATTGGATGAATCACACCCTGGAGTTGGCAGCAGCAGCAGCAGGAGCCCAAATATACACTGGAGTTGGCTTCAGGAGCCCAAAAATTGGATGAATCACACCCTGGAGTTGGCAGAAGTTGGCAGCAGCAGCAGCAGGAGCCCAAATATACACTGGAGTTGGCCTCAGGAGCCCAAAAATTGGATGAATCACACCCTGGAGTTGGCAGGAGTTGACAGTAGCAGCAGCAGGAGCCCAAATATACACTGGAGTTGGCTTCAGGAGCCCAAAAATTGGATGAATCACACCCTGGAGTTGGCAGAAGTTGGCAGCAGCAGCAGCAGCAGGAGCCCAAATATACACTGGAGGTGGCCTCAGGAGCCCAAAAATTGGATGAATCACACCCTGGAGTTGGCAGGAGTTGACAGTAGCAGCAGCAGGAGCCCAAATATACACTGGAGTTGGCTTCAGGAGCCCAAAAATTGGATGAATCACACCCTGGAGTTGGCAGAAGTTGGCAGCAGCAGCAGCAGGAGCCCAAATATACACTGGAGTTGGCCTCAGGAGCCCAAAAATTGGATGAATCACACCCTGGAGTTGGCAGGAGTTGACAGTAGCAGCAGCAGGAGCCCAAACATTACTTCAAAGAGACCCTGGGGTTGGCTTCAGGAGCCCAAAAATTGGATGAATCACACCCTGGAGTTGGCAGCAGCAGCAGCAGGAGCCCAAATATACACTGGAGTTGGCTTCAGGAGCCCAAAAATTGGATGAATCACACCCTGGAGTTGGCAGAAGTTGGCAGCAGCAGCAGCAGGAGCCCAAATATACACTGGAGTTGGCCTCAGGAGCCCAAAAATTGGATGAATCACACCCTGGAGTTGGCAGGAGTTGACAGTAGCAGCAGCAGGAGCCCAAATATACACTGGAGTTGGCTTCAGGAGCCCAAAAATTGGATGAATCACACCCTGGAGTTGGCAGAAGTTGGCAGCAGCAGCAGCAGGAGCCCAAATATACACTGGAGTTGGCCTCAGGAGCCCAAAAATTGGATGAATCACACCCTGGAGTTGGCAGAAGTTGGCAGCAGCAGCAGCAGGAGCCCAAATATACACTGGAGTTGGCCTCAGGAGCCCAAAAATTGGATGAATCACACCCTGGAGTTGGCAGGAGTTGACAGCAGCAGCAGCAGGAGCCCAAATATACACTGGAGTTGGCTTCAGGAGCCCAAAAATTGGATGAATCACACCCTGGAGTTGGCAGGAGTTGACAGTAGCAGCAGCAGGAGCCCAAATATACACTGGAGTTGGCTTCAGGAGCCCAAAAATTGGATGAATCACACCCTGGAGTTGGAAGAAGTTGGCAGCAGCAGCAGCAGGAGCCCAAATATACACTGGAGTTGGCTTCAGGAGCCCAAAAATTGGATGAATCACACCCTGGAGTTGGCAGGAGTTGACAGTAGCAGCAGCAGGAGCCCAAATATACACTGGAGTTGGCTTCAGGAGCCCAAAAATTGGATGAATCACACCCTGGAGTTGGCAGGAGTTGACAGTAGCAGCAGCAGGAGCCCAAATATACACTGGAGTTGGCTTGAGGAGCCCAAAAATTGGATGAATCACACCCTGGAGTTGGCAGAAGTTGGCAGCAGCAGCAGCAGGAGCCCAAATATACACTGGAGTTGGCTTCAGGAGCCCAAAAATTGGATGAATCACACCCTGGAGTTGGCAGGAGTTGACAGTAGCAGCAGCAGGAGCCCAAATATACACTGGAGTTGGCTTCAGGAGCCCAAAAATTGGATGAATCACACCCTGGAGTTGGCAGAAGTTGGCAGCAGCAGCAGCAGGAGCCCAAATATACACTGGAGTTGGCTTCAGGAGCCCAAAAATTGGATGAATCACACCCTGGAGTTGGCAGGAGTTGACAGTAGCAGCAGCAGGAGCCCAAATATACACTGGAGTTGGCTTCAGGAGCCCAAAAATTGGATGAATCACACCCTGGAGTTGGCAGAACTTGGCAGCAGCAGCAGCAGCAGGAGCCCAAATATACACTGGAGGTGGCCTCAGGAGCCCAAAAATTGGATGAATCACACCCTGGAGTTGGCAGGAGTTGACAGTAGCAGCAGCAGGAGCCCAAATATACACTGGAGTTGGCTTCAGGAGCCCAAAAATTGGATGAATCACACCCTGGAGTTGGCAGAAGTTGGCAGCAGCAGCAGCAGCAGGAGCCCAAATATACACTGGAGTTGGCTTCAGGAGCCCAAAAATTGGATGAATCACACCCTGGAGTTGGCAGAAGTTGGCAGCAGCAGCAGCAGCAGGAGCCCAAATATACACTGGAGGTGGCCTCAGGAGCCCAAAAATTGGATGAATCACACCCTGGAGTTGGCAGGAGTTGACAGTAGCAGCAGCAGGAGCCCAAATATACACTGGAGTTGGCTTCAGGAGCCCAAAAATTGGATGAATCACACCCTGGAGTTGGCAGAAGTTGGCAGCAGCAGCAGCAGGAGCCCAAATATACACTGGAGTTGGCCTCAGGAGCCCAAAAATTGGATGAATCACACCCTGGAGTTGGCAGGAGTTGACAGTAGCAGCAGCAGGAGCCCAAACATTACTTCAAAGAGACCCTGGGGTTGGCTTCAGGAGCCCAAAAATTGGATGAATCACACCCTGGAGTTGGCAGAAGTTGGCAGCAGCAGCAGCAGGAGCCCAAACATTACTTTAAAGAGACCCTGGGGTTGGCTTCAGGAGCCCAACAATTGGATGAATCACACCCTGGAGTTGGCAGCAGCAGCAGCAGGAGCCCAAATATACACTGGAGTTGGCTTCAGGAGCCCAAAAATTGGATGAATCACACCCTGGAGTTGGCAGAAGTTGGCAGCAGCAGCAGCAGGAGCCCAAATATACACTGGAGTTGGCCTCAGGAGCCCAAAAATTGGATGAATCACACCCTGGAGTTGGCAGGAGTTGACAGTAGCAGCAGCAGGAGCCCAAATATACACTGGAGTTGGCTTCAGGAGCCCAAAAATTGGATGAATCACACCCTGGAGTTGGCAGAAGTTGGCAGCAGCAGCAGCAGGAGCCCAAATATACACTGGAGTTGGCCTCAGGAGCCCAAAAATTGGATGAATCACACCCTGGAGTTGGCAGAAGTTGGCAGCAGCAGCAGCAGGAGCCCAAATATACACTGGAGTTGGCCTCAGGAGCCCAAAAATTGGATGAATCACACCCTGGAGTTGGCAGAAGTTGGCAGCAGCAGCAGCAGGAGCCCAAATATACACTGGAGTTGGCCTCAGGAGCCCAAAAATTGGATGAATCACACCCTGGAGTTGGCAGGAGTTGACAGCAGCAGCAGCAGGAGCCCAAATATACACTGGAGTTGGCTTCAGGAGCCCAAAAATTGGATGAATCACACCCTGGAGTTGGCAGAAGTTGGCAGCAGCAGCAGCAGGAGCCCAAATATACACTGGAGTTGGCCTCAGGAGCCCAAAAATTGGATGAATCACACCCTGGAGTTGGCAGAAGTTGGCAGCAGCAGCAGCAGGAGCCCAAATATACACTGGAGTTGGCCTCAGGAGCCCAAAAATTGGATGAATCACACCCTGGAGTTGGCAGGAGTTGACAGTAGCAGCAGCAGGAGCCCAAATATACACTGGAGTTGGCTTCAGGAGCCCAAAAATTGGATGAATCACACCCTGGAGTTGGCAGAAGTTGGCAGCAGCAGCAGGAGCCCAAATATACACTGGAGTTGGCTTCAGGAGCCCAAAAATTGGATGAATCACACCCTGGAGTTGGCAGGAGTTGACAGTAGCAGCAGCAGGAGCCCAAAAAATGGCCTAAAGACATAAATATGTTTTGCACCATTTGGAAAGTGTAAAACGTGGCACCATGCTGAATCTAGTCGCATGCATCAGGCATTGGTGGGTGGAAATCCTGGCTGATCCATCCCTGATTCATTTTGACAAAGGTGAGTCTCTCCACATTTTTAGTTGACAGACGAGTTCTCCTCGCCGTAACTATGGCCCCCGCCGCACTAAACACCCGCTCAGATGGCACGCTACTTGCCGGGCAGGACAGCTTTTCCAGGGCAAACTCTGCTAGTTGCGGCCACAAATCAAGTTTGGCTGCCCAGAAGTCCAGCGGATCCTCAAGGTGTGTTGGCATGGTCATGTCAAAGTATGACATGACCTGCTGGTTCAGGTCCTGCTCCAGGTCTTCCTGCTGCTCATGAGTAGCCTCACTATGCGGGTGTAGAAAGCTACTCATTAGCGACTGAAGACTGAGGCTGCTGCTGCTGATGGAGCTTCTGCTGCTGCTGCTGCCAACCCCCCCAGCGGCCATGGCAGTGGAAGGTGAGCGCAGAGGTCCCCTCGAGTCAGACCTGCGAGAGTATGGACCATGGCGCAGATAGGCATCGGCCAACTGCCTACGTAGAATGTCTTTGTAGTAGTTGAGTTTGTCCTCCCTCTCGGTGGGTTTAAAAAATGCCCCCATTTTGTGCCGGAAGCGAGGGTCCAATAAGGTGGACAGCCAGAAGTCATCCCGCCGACAGATGGAAACAATTCTGGGGTCACTACGCAAGCACGTGAGCATGCTTCGTGCCATTTGCGCAAGTGACTCGGATGGACTACCTGTCTCCATCTCCACTGCATACTGCCACGGTGTGCCCGGGTCCTCTGTCTCGCCTTCCTCAAAAACCTCTAGCTCCTCTGGCTGCTCCTGCTCCTCCTCTCCTGTCCGCTGACTAGATAAACCAGCCATTTCGCCAAGCCTAAACTGTGTTTCGCTGGGCAACTCCTCCTCCTCCTCTTCCTCCTCCTCCAGTTCAGCTCCAGCGGGGTTCATGTGGCCGTAAGATGTAAACGCCATGTCTCCAGTGCCCTGACCAGCCATGGTTTCCAACATGTGCTGTAGTACATGAAGCAGTGGAATCACGTCGTTCATCCCGTAATCCTGCCGACTGACAAATAAAGTGGCATCCTCAAAGGGCCTGAGCAAACGGCAGGTGTCACGTATGAGCTGCCACTGGTTGACATTGAAGTTACACAGGGGAGTCCCCCTATCTGCTTGGATCATCAGGAAATCCGTGATGGCTTTTCTCTGTTCATATAATCGGTCCAACATGTGAAGGGTGGAATTCCAACGGGTGGAAACATCGCAAATCAGACTATGTTGGGGGATACCATTCTGACGCTGTAGCTCAAGAAGGGTGTGTTTGGCGGTGTAGGAGTGGCTGAAGTGCATGCAAAGTTTCCTTGAAGTTGTTAGGATGTCTTGCAGATGGGGGGAACACTTCAGAAACCGCTTGACAACCAGATTGAAGACGTGAGCCATGCAGGGGGCATGGGTCAGGCTTCCTTGGCGCAGCGCAGACAAAATGTTCTTCCCATTGTCGGTAACCATGATTCCCATTTTAAGTTTTCTCGGAGTAAGCCATGTTTGGATTTCCTGATGAATACATTTAAGCAGTTCCTCCCCTGTGTGACTCCGTTCGCCAAGACAAACCATGTGAAGCACTGCGTGACACCTCCGTGCCCTGCACACATGGTAGACTGGAGGGGCACTGAGACTTGAGCCTACAGTGGAGGGTGAGGAGATGGCGGAGGATGAGGAGGCCGAGTCGCACGGTGTCACAGGCCCAATGGGCAGAGAGCGCGGAGGCCGAAGCGGCGTGACCTGTCCAAGTTGCTGCTGCAAAGGGACCACATTCACCCAGTGGGCCGTAAACGACATGTACTGCCCCTGACCGTAGTTACAGCTCCAGATGTCGGCGCTGCCATGTATTTTGCTACACACCGACAGGCTCAAGGACTGGCCCACCTTCTGTTCAACAAAAGTGTGCAGCGCTGGTACTGCCTTCTTGGCAAAGAAATGACGGCTTGGGACTCTCCACCTCGGCTCGGCACAAGCCATCAGTTCTCTGAAAGGTGCAGATTCCACCACCTGAAAAGGGAGCGACTGCAGCACCAGCAACTTGGACAGGAGCACATTCAGCTTCTGCGCCGTAGGATGAGTGGGCGCATACTGCTGTCTCTTGGACATGGCTTCGCTGATGGATTGCTGGCGGGATGCATGACTTGGAGGAGGAGGAGGAGGAGCAGGAGCGACAGAGGATGGGTATGACGCACAGCTGCCTTCGGCTGAGGTGCTGGAGCCTTGGCTGGCAGAAATTGGGAGCTCACTTGGTGAGGAAGCAGACTGGACCACCCCTTGGGAGCCTCGGTTCTCCCAGGTCGTTTTATGGTGACGCATCATATGTTGACGCAGGGCCGTGGTGCCAACATTTGGACCCTGGCCACGCTTCACCTTTTGCCTACATATCTTGCATGTGGCCATGTTATCCTCCTGCGGATGCCTCAGGAAAAACTGCCACACTGCCGAGTAGCTACTTTTCCCACCCCCTGGCCTCACTGATTCACTGCTGCTGTTGCCAACTCCAGGAACCCCTGCTCCACTACCTCCCGATAAGGTAGACTGCCGCACAGCAGGTGCTCTACCCCGGCCCCGGCCCCGGCCGGCTCCAGCCTTTGGAATTGTGCCCCCATGCTGACTGCTACCACCTTGCTGCCTCAGCTGCTGACTCCGGGGCAACCTGCGCCCCTCTTCTCCTGATGATGACGATGAAGCCCCTTCATCACCCGGCTCCCAAGTGCGATCGGCTTCATCGTCATCATCATCATCATCACCGAGTTGTGGCTGTACGTCACTGATGTTCGTGGATTCGTCAACAGTGTCTGGCGCAGGAGCTGGAACGCTCGCAGCACCCACGACACTGTCCACATCACTATTTGTCTGCCTAGCTAAAGAAGCCACCTCCATTTCTTGGCTGGGCAGTAGCTGCTGACTGTCCTCCTGTATCTGATCGTCCTCCTCACTAAAGAGTGGAGCTGGACCCAAAGCATAGGATACGTCGCTGGGGGAGGGAACGGCGTAGGACAGAGGCAATGGGAGGACAGGGACTGCTCTCGGGGCATGCCAACTCAGGGTTGTGTCAGAGGAACCTACCGACCCTAGACTGGGGGTCTCAGATGTAAGTTGTGATGATGTTGTTGATGAGCGCGTCAGCCAATCTACCACGGCAGATGCGTTACTGGTGGAGACCCGACCGCTAGCAGATACTGGCAGATTAGGTCTCTCAGCGTGACTCCTGCTGCTACTGGCCCCCAGTCTGATGCGAGCTCTACCTGCGGAATCTTGGCCTCTGCCACTCCTCTTTTCACTTCCAGGCACTTGTCTGCCCGACATAGTCTAACTGGCGTGGTAGTAGGTGATATTTAAAAAAACCCCGGGCAGCGGTGGGTCTATATGAAACAGAATATAATGCACACCAAAAGTGAGCAGTAACACTCAGCCTCCAACAGGCCTGCTTAGTGTAAATAAGAGAGCTGCTTAGTGTAAATAAAGAGGGGTATGCTATGTTACAGAATGGGATGCCTCAACAGAAGTGCACCTGGCAGGCAGCAGTAAGCCTATGCCCAGCAAAAGTGTCTTATAATATAAATATAATAAGAGCAAATGCTTATATGGTCTTAAACAGAGGCTGCTGTAGTCACAGAATGGGATGCCCTGGGCAGGAATGGACCTGGCAGGGTCCAGTAGTGCTTTGCCCAGCAAAAGTGTCTTTATCAGGCTAATTTCAAATATGATAAGAGCAAATGCTTATATGGTCTTAAACAGAGGCTGCTTTAGTCACAGAATGGGATGCCCTGGGCAGGAATGGACCTGGCAGGGTCCAGTAGTGCTTTGCCCAGCAAAAGTGTCTTTATCAGGCTAATTTCAAATATGATAAGAGCAAATGCTTATATGGTCTTAAACAGAGGCTGCTTTAGTCACAGAATGGGATGCCCTGGGCAGGAATGGACCTGGCAGGGTACAGGAGTGCTTTGCCCAGCAAAAGTGTCTTTATCAGGCCTAATTTCAAATATGATAAGAGCAAATGCTTATATGGTCTTAAACAGAGGCTGCTTTAGTCACAGAATGGGATGCCCCAACAGGAATCGACCTGGCAGGGTCCAGTAGTGCTTTGCCCAGCAAAAGTGTCTTTATCAGGCCTAATTTCAAATATGATAAGAGCAAATGCTTATATGGTCTTAAACAGAGGCTGCTTTAGTCACAGAATGGGATGCCCTGGGCAGGAATGGACCTGGCAGGGTACAGTAGTGCTTTGCCCAGCAAAAGTGTCTTTATCAGGCTAATTTCAAATATGATAAGAGCAAATGCTTATATGGTCTTAAACAGAGGCTGCTGTAGTCACAGAATGGGATGCCCTGGGCAGGAATGGACCTGGCAGGGTCCAGTAGTGCTTTGCCCAGCAAAAGTGTCTTTATCAGGCTAATTTCAAATATGATAAGAGCAAATGCTTATATGGTCTTAAACAGAGGCTGCTTTAGTCACAGAATGGGATGCCCTGGGCAGGAATGGACCTGGCAGGGTACAGTAGTGCTTTGCCCAGCAAAAGTGTCTTTATCAGGCTAATTTCAAATATGATAAGAGCAAATGCTTATATGGTCTTAAACAGAGGCTGCTTTAGTCACAGAATGGGATGCCCTGGGCAGGAATGGACCTGGCAGGGTCCAGTAGTGCTTTGCCCAGCAAAAGTGTCTTTATCAGGCTAATTTCAAATATGATAAGAGCAAATGCTTATATGGTCTTAAACAGAGGCTGCTTTAGTCACAGAATGGGATGCCCTGGGCAGGAATGGACCTGGCAGGGTACAGTAGTGCTTTGCCCAGCAAAAGTGTCTTTATCAGGCTAATTTCAAATATGATAAGAGCAAATGCTTATATGGTCTTAAACAGAGGCTGCTTTAGTCACAGAATGGGATGCCCTGGGCAGGAATGGACCTGGCAGGGTCCAGTAGTGCTTTGCCCAGCAAAAGTGTCTTTATCAGGCTAATTTCAAATATGATAAGAGCAAATGCTTATATGGTCTTAAACAGAGGCTGCTTTAGTCACAGAATGGGATGCCCTGGGCAGGAATGGACCTGGCAGGGTACAGTAGTGCTTTGCCCAGCAAAAGTGTCTTTATCAGGCCTAATTTCAAATATGATAAGAGCAAATGCTTATATGGTCTTAAACAGAGGCTGCTTTAGTCACAGAATGGGATGCCCCAACAGGAATCGACCTGGCAGGGTCCAGTAGTGCTTTGCCCAGCAAAAGTGTCTTTATCAGGCCTAATTTCAAATATGATAAGAGCAAATGCTTATATGGTCTTAAACAGAGGCTGCTGTAGTCACAGAATGGGATGCCCTGGGCAGGAATGGACCTGGCAGGGTCCAGTAGTGCTTTGCCCAGCAAAAGTGTCTTTATCAGGCTAATTTCAAATATGATAAGAGCAAATGCTTATATGGTCTTAAACAGAGGCTGCTTTAGTCACAGAATGGGATGCCCTGGGCAGGAATGGACCTGGCAGGGTACAGTAGTGCTTTGCCCAGCAAAAGTGTCTTTATCAGGCTAATTTCAAATATGATAAGAGCAAATGCTTATATGGTCTTAAACAGAGGCTGCTTTAGTCACAGAATGGGATGCCCTGGGCAGGAATGGACCTGGCAGGGTCCAGTAGTGCTTTGCCCAGCAAAAGTGTCTTTATCAGGCTAATTTCAAATATGATAAGAGCAAATGCTTATATGGTCTTAAACAGAGGCTGCTTTAGTCACAGAATGGGATGCCCTGGGCAGGAATGGACCTGGCAGGGTACAGTAGTGCTTTGCCCAGCAAAAGTGTCTTTATCAGGCTAATTTCAAATATGATAAGAGCAAATGCTTATATGGTCTTAAACAGAGGCTGCTTTAGTCACAGAATGGGATGCCCTGGGCAGGAATGGACCTGGCAGGGTCCAGTAGTGCTTTGCCCAGCAAAAGTGTCTTTATCAGGCTAATTTCAAATATGATAAGAGCAAATGCTTATATGGTCTTAAACAGAGGCTGCTTTAGTCAAAGAATGGGATGCCCTGGGCAGGAATGGACCTGGCAGGGTACAGTAGTGCTTTGCCCAGCAAAAGTGTCTTTATCAGGCCTAATTTCAAATATGATAAGAGCAAATGCTTATATGGTCTTAAACAGAGGCTGCTTTAGTCACAGAATGGGATGCCCCAACAGGAATCGACCTGGCAGGGTCCAGTAGTGCTTTGCCCAGCAAAAGTGTCTTTATCAGGCCTAATTTCAAATATGATAAGAGCAAATGCTTATATGGTCTTAAACAGAGGCTGCTTTAGTCACAGAATGGGATGCCCTGGGCAGGAATGGACCTGGCAGGGTACAGTAGTGCTTTGCCCAGCAAAAGTGTCTTTATCAGGCTAATTTCAAATATGATAAGAGCAAATGCTTATATGGTCTTAAACAGAGGCTGCTGTAGTCACAGAATGGGATGCCCTGGGCAGGAATGGACCTGGCAGGGTCCAGTAGTGCTTTGCCCAGCAAAAGTGTCTTTATCAGGCTAATTTCAAATATGATAAGAGCAAATGCTTATATGGTCTTAAACAGAGGCTGCTGTAGTCACAGAATGGGATGCCCTGGGCAGGAATGGACCTGGCAGGGTCCAGTAGTGCTTTGCCCAGCAAAAGTGTCTTTATCAGGCTAATTTCAAATATGATAAGAGCAAATGCTTATATGGTCTTAAACAGAGGCTGCTGTAGTCACAGAATGGGATGCCCTGGGCAGGAATGGACCTGGCAGGGTCCAGTAGTGCTTTGCCCAGCAAAAGTGTCTTTATCAGGCTAATTTCAAATATGATAAGAGCAAATGCTTATATGGTCTTAAACAGAGGCTGCTGTAGTCACAGAATGGGATGCCCTGGGCAGGAATGGACCTGGCAGGGTCCAGTAGTGCTTTGCCCAGCAAAAGTGTCTTTATCAGGCTAATTTCAAATATGATAAGAGCAAATGCTTATATGGTCTTAAACAGAGGCTGCTGTAGTCACAGAATGGGATGCCCTGGGCAGGAATGGACCTGGCAGGGTCCAGTAGTGCTTTGCCCAGCAAAAGTGTCTTTATCAGGCTAATTTCAAATATGATAAGAGCAAATGCTTATATGGTCTTAAACAGAGGCTGCTGTAGTCACAGAATGGGATGCCATGGGCAGGAATGGACCTGGCAGGGTCCAGTAGTGCTTTGCCCAGCAAAAGTGTCTTTATCAGGCTAATTTCAAATATGATAAGAGCAAATGCTTATATGGTCTTAAACAGAGGCTGCTTTAGTCACAGAATGGGATGCCCTGGGCAGGAATGGACCTGGCAGGGTCCAGTAGTGCTTTGCCCAGCAAAAGTGTCTTTATCAGGCTAATTTCAAATATGATAAGAGCAAATGCTTATATGGTCTTAAACAGAGGCTGCTTTAGTCACAGAATGGGATGCCCCAACAGGAATCGACCTGGCAGGGTCCAGTAGTGCTTTGCCCAGCAAAAGTGTCTTTATCAGGCCTAATTTCAAATATGATAAGAGCAAATGCTTATATGGTCTTAAACAGAGGCTGCTTTAGTCACAGAATGGGATGCCCTGGGCAGGAATCGACCTGGCAGGGTCCAGTAGTGCTTTGCCCAGCAAAAGTGTCTTTATCAGGCCTAATTTCAAATATGATAAGAACAAATGCTTATATGGTCTTAAACAGAGGCTGCTTTAGTCACAGAATGGGATGCCCTGGGCAGGAATGGACCTGGCAGGGTACAGTAGTGCTTTGCCCAGCAAAAGTGTCTTTATCAGGCTAATTTCAAATATGATAAGAGCAAATGCTTATATGGTCTTAAACAGAGGCTGCTTTAGTCACAGAATGGGATGCCCTGGGCAGGAATGGACCTGGCAGGGTCCAGTAGTGCTTTGCCCAGCAAAAGTGTCTTTATCAGGCCTAATTTCAAATATGATAAGAGCAAATGCTTATATGGTCTTAAACAGAGGCTGCTTTAGTCACAGAATGGGATGCCCCAACAGGAATCGAACTGGCAGGGTCCAGTAGTGCTTTGCCCAGCAAAAGTGTCTTTATCAGGCCTAATTTCAAATATGATAAGAGCAAATGCTTATATGGTCTTAAACAGAGGCTGCTTTAGTCACAGAATGGGATGCCCTGGGCAGGAATGGACCTGGCAGGGTCCAGTAGTGCTTTGCCCAGCAAAAGTGTCTTTATCAGGCTAATTTCAAATATGATAAGAGCAAATGCTTATATGGTCTTAAACAGAGGCTGCTTTAGTCACAGAATGGGATGCCCTGGGCAGGAATCGACCTGGCAGGGTCCAGTAGTGCTTTGCCCAGCAAAAGTGTCTTTATCAGACCTAATTTCAAATATGATAAGAGCAAATGCTTATATGGTCTTAAACAGAGGCTGCTTTAGTCACAGAATGGGATGCCCTGGGCAGGAATGGACCTGGCAGGGTACAGTAGTGCTTTGCCCAGCAAAAGTGTCTTTATCAGGCTAATTTCAAATATGATAAGAGCAAATGCTTATATGGTCTTAAACAGAGGCTGCTTTAGTCACAGAATGGGATGCCCTGGGCAGGAATGGACCTGGCAGGGTCCAGTAGTGCTTTGCCCAGCAAAAGTGTCTTTATCAGGCTAATTTCAAATATGATAAGAGCAAATGCTTATATGGTCTTAAACAGAGGCTGCTTTAGTCACAGAATGGGATGCCCTGGGCAGGAATGGACCTGGCAGGGTACAGTAGTGCTTTGCCCAGCAAAAGTGTCTTTATCAGGCCTAATTTCAAATATGATAAGAGCAAATGCTTATATGGTCTTAAACAGAGGCTGCTTTAGTCACAGAATGGGATGCCCCAACAGGAATCGACCTGGCAGGGTCCAGTAGTGCTTTGCCCAGCAAAAGTGTCTTTATCAGGCCTAATTTCAAATATGATAAGAGCAAATGCTTATATGGTCTTAAACAGAGGCTGCTTTAGTCACAGAATGGGATGCCCTGGGCAGGAATGGACCTGGCAGGGTACAGTAGTGCTTTGCCCAGCAAAAGTGTCTTTATCAGGCTAATTTCAAATATGATAAGAGCAAATGCTTATATGGTCTTAAACAGAGGCTGCTGTAGTCACAGAATGGGATGCCCTGGGCAGGAATGGACCTGGCAGGGTCCAGTAGTGCTTTGCCCAGCAAAAGTGTCTTTATCAGGCTAATTTCAAATATGATAAGAGCAAATGCTTATATGGTCTTAAACAGAGGCTGCTGTAGTCACAGAATGGGATGCCCTGGGCAGGAATGGACCTGGCAGGGTCCAGTAGTGCTTTGCCCAGCAAAAGTGTCTTTATCAGGCTAATTTCAAATATGATAAGAGCAAATGCTTATATGGTCTTAAACAGAGGCTGCTGTAGTCACAGAATGGGATGCCCTGGGCAGGAATGGACCTGGCAGGGTCCAGTAGTGCTTTGCCCAGCAAAAGTGTCTTTATCAGGCTAATTTCAAATATGATAAGAGCAAATGCTTATATGGTCTTAAACAGAGGCTGCTGTAGTCACAGAATGGGATGCCCTGGGCAGGAATGGACCTGGCAGGGTCCAGTAGTGCTTTGCCCAGCAAAAGTGTCTTTATCAGGCTAATTTCAAATATGATAAGAGCAAATGCTTATATGGTCTTAAACAGAGGCTGCTTTAGTCACAGAATGGGATGCCCTGGGCAGGAATGGACCTGGCAGGGTCCAGTAGTGCTTTGCCCAGCAAAAGTGTCTTTATCAGGCTAATTTCAAATATGATAAGAGCAAATGCTTATATGGTCTTAAACAGAGGCTGCTTTAGTCACAGAATGGGATGCCCTGGGCAGGAATGGACCTGGCAGGGTACAGTAGTGCTTTGCCCAGCAAAAGTGTCTTTATCAGGCTAATTTCAAATATGATAAGAGCAAATGCTTATATGGTCTTAAACAGAGGCTGCTTTAGTCACAGAATGGGATGCCCTGGGCAGGAATGGACCTGGCAGGGTACAGTAGTGCTTTGCCCAGCAAAAGTGTCTTTATCAGGCTAATTTCAAATATGATAAGAGCAAATGCTTATATGGTCTTAAACAGAGGCTGCTTTAGTCACAGAATGGGATGCCCTGGGCAGGAATGGACCTGGCAGGGTCCAGTAGTGCTTTGCCCAGCAAAAGTGTCTTTATCAGGCTAATTTCAAATATGATAAGAGCAAATGCTTATATGGTCTTAAACAGAGGCTGCTTTAGTCACAGAATGGGATGCCCTGGGCAGGAATGGACCTGGCAGGGTCCAGTAGTGCTTTGCCCAGCAAAAGTGTCTTTATCAGGCCTAATTTCAAATATGATAAGAGCAAATGCTTATATGGTCTTAAACAGAGGCTGCTTTAGTCACAGAATGGGATGCCCCAACAGGAATCGACCTGGCAGGGTCCAGTAGTGCTTTGCCCAGCAAAAGTGTCTTTATCAGGCCTAATTTCAAATATGATAAGAGCAAATGCTTATATGGTCTTAAACAGAGGCTGCTTTAGTCACAGAATGGGATGCCCTGGGCAGGAATGGACCTGGCAGGGTACAGTAGTGCTTTGCCCAGCAAAAGTGTCTTTATCAGGCTAATTTCAAATATGATAAGAGCAAATGCTTATATGGTCTTAAACAGAGGCTGCTGTAGTCACAGAATGGGATGCCCTGGGCAGGAATGGACCTGGCAGGGTCCAGTAGTGCTTTGCCCAGCAAAAGTGTCTTTATCAGGCTAATTTCAAATATGATAAGAGCAAATGCTTATATGGTCTTTAACAGAGGCTGCTTTAGTCACAGAATGGGATGCCTCACAGCAGACTTAAGATCAGTTCAGTATATATGCACAGTTAGTTACTATAAGCAGCCTGAAAACGCTAACAAAGGCTGGATGAAAAAAAAAAAATCTCCCTGTCACAGCCTCCGTTTTTCCTACCTTTCCCTGGCTTTCTGTCTGTCTCCTGTCTGTCTCCTGCCTGTCTCCAGCCTGTCCCTGTCTGTCCCTGCCTGTCTAAGTGCCTCAGCTACACAGCGTTCTGTCTGTCACGAATGCAATAGAGAAATGAGGAAAAGCAAGATGGCCGCCGTTAAATACCGCTGTGTGACGTCACCGGGCTTGCTGGCTGCTGATAGGCTGCATGTGACTGCCCCAGCTTGCACTGGCGCGGGATAGATGTCCAGACATGTCCCGTCCGCCATCTTAGAATGCCTGTAAATGTAAATGAATGGATGTTAAAGGAAAACTTCGAGTGATCGAATCGCGGGGAAATTCGGATTCGATCCGAATCGAATTTTTCCTGAAATTCGGATCGAATCCGGGTTCGTCCGGATCGATTCGCTCATCCCTAATAGCTAACATAGACAGATTGTAAAATACGTACTGGGACCTGCTTGTTCTGGAGTGAGTGAGGTTGGTAGTGGGACGCTCACTCCACCCGGGGGGGGTTCGGTCCGGGGCTTCCACAGCCCGCAGCTGTGGATCCTCGGGTCCTAATTTAAAGCTCACTGCAGATCTGAAGAGTGTGGCCATACCCGGAAGAGCTGCCTGCTGGACTAGAGGAGGTATTGAACGGGCCACACAACGCTTGTGATTGGTAACTGTGGGCCGGATAGCCAGTCCCACGAATAGCTAGGGATTGTTACATATTAGTGAGTTGCTTAGCCGAGCAGGATTTATTTTTGTTTAAGCCTGATGTTAAGGCTCTGTGGTTGTTGGAAGCTACAAGTGTGAAATAAAAACACTTGAATTGAACTGTATCCTGTCTGTGACCCTGCTTACTGCACAGCTACCAAGTATCTACCAGAGCGGTTCCCCACAATGTATATGTATACATATAAATATGTTATATTTCCATTGAGGTGTGTTTATCCCACCACCTTATAAATATAAATCACGTACCAGATTTCTTTAGAAAAAACACCTTGTAATCAAATAGCAAATAATTTAGTTCCTCCTTAAAGGAGCAGTATCGCGAAATTTGCATTAAAAAAGATAAATAATTAAATAGCCGCACAATAGCTTCTAACATGTGTATAAATAATCTGGCGATAGAAATAAGAAAAAATATCTGCCTTTGTTTTAAATTGTATAATTACAATGGCTCAGTCCATTTGCTGAATAGGGGGATCTGCTGGGTTGTATTTAGTGAGCTGCTTCATTTAGCCCACTGGTCTCCTAGCAACACTTTACCTCAGAGGCTGACACTGTAATCAGTGGTAACGGCTGTGTGTGTGTGTGAGGTGCTGCTTTTGTTATGAGACCAGGTGACTCAAATGTGTAAAATCTATACAAAATAAACTAAACTGACTGAAAATGACTGAAATTCTTCTTTGAATAACTGTGCAGGAAAATCTAAAGTGGAACAAAACCCTGAGTGGCGACCCTGACGTCTATAAGACCCGGCCATTGACCTTGCCCCTTGGGCATTCTAAATCGGGATGCCCACTGTGTGAAACGACCCCTGGATAACCACAGATCCCCCCATTTTTCTGGCGCGCTCACGCAGATAGTCATTTAGACAGGCCGGGCGGCCAGGAAGGTTACTGCTCAGGCTCCCCATCTGCATGCAAACAGAGCTGATTGGATGAGAGCCCGCGCATGCGCTGTGGGACAGGGAAAGGTACGTTTTCACAGGCGAACTTGGGGATTTCACATATCAGGGCATCCCAAGTCGGGATGCCCCTAGGGGCACAAAACAAAACTCCAGATAGTGAAAATCCTGGGTTGGGCTTTGCTCAAAACACACAAAACTGAAAGAAAGATCATATGGAAAAATGAAAAATAAGAATATGAAAGAGAAAATGGTAAACTGAAAGATTCTGCAGCAGAGCCAACATGAAGGGAAAACTGTCAAAATCAGCTAAATGACTTCTAGAGCTTTTCTCTCTGTTTTAGATATATGAGTTCTGGCCAGGCAATGTTGCAATGTTGTTATCTTATGCTGGACGGCTGCCAGCACTGAACAGCTGATACTTTGATACATTGTTTCACCCCTCTCCTCAGCATGGAACAGGCCAGAGTGTCGGGCTCCGACACTCAGCAGACATAAACATGACCTATTAGTCTCCAGCTGCTCAACACATACATCATTTTTTTCTAAATTTGTAATTCTTACTCCAGCACTTACCTACATTCAAAGTACCATTTAAATATAAGTCACCAAGAAAAATTCGCGATACTGCTCCTTTAAGGATTGGGATCTGCTACTTTCAAATTCATCCACTTTTTCACTTCTTAATGGCAATAAAAACGGGTCTTGTGATATTTTTACATCAAGCTTTCGTTCCAAATGTAATGTTGATTTGCAATAAAAAACACGCCAACGCCAACATAGTGTAAAATTGCCCAGATTCCTGGTTCAGTTGCCCCCACTATGCAATGCTCACCAAATATATCAATACAATCCAGCATATAGTGTTTTTGAGAAGGCAAAGCTGCGTGTTACCACCAGCGGTCTCGCCACCGCAATCAGCTCAGGCTCCTACCGTTCTGCATATATGTCTACCCGACGCCTCGGCCGCAGGCTGGGGCTGAGAGTCCAGGGCCAGGACAGAGTCAAGCAACACCCCTCAGCAGGGGGGGGGGCATGCCCAGGGGCGGGGGGAACACCCACTGGCCGGTGTGCAGGCTGCGCACTCCTGGGGGGTGGAGGTAAGCACAGGACGGGACGTGGCACAGCTGACAAAAGAAGCAGACATGGAGGAAAGAGGTGCATGGCGGGGTAGGTAAGTATGAAGCCACGCCTGCCGTACATACTATAGAGGAGGTGGAGGAAGCTTGCGTCAGGCCCCATTATGCCACGGGCCTGGGGGCCCTGCCTTTGCTGCCTCTATGGTATGAAGGCGCGGTGCAGGGAAGCATATGAAGGGAAGAAACAGCGCAGTGCACAATAGTGCTTTGTGATGGAAAGGTGAAAGGGCACCTAGTAAAAAAGGTTCAAAATACACGCTCCAGAGGCGAGAAGTGCACCCCCCCTTTTCCTCATTTACACCTATGGTCATGGCCATATATGATAAGTGATAAGCTTTCGGGCTTTGCTCTTCATCAGATCAATCCATCATTGATGAAGGGCCAAGCCTGAAAGCCTATCACTGTACTGTATCTGTGCTGGAAATAAACGTGGAGGTCGGGCACCCCTAACCGCATCTTTGATTTTGGTATGTGTTTCTCTAACTTTTAATTCTGATTGTATGTTTTTGCGGGCACATTGCCTGTAATGTGGGGTCTGTAATGGGGTGCTTGGGGGCATGCTGCACACACAAAGATCAGGGGCCTTATTCATGAAGGTATAGCGCCAAGTAGTGCCTGTACTGCGGCAGGTGAACGCTGGCCACGGCATGCAATTACACATTTATGAAGGCGATTCTGGTGAGCGACTTACAGCGACACGTAGCGACCGATTCATCATCATCACAGACGGCTCCGCGGATCCCGGTGGCGCTCTGCCTTTCAGAGTGCCTGGTATTACCTGTCGCTCTCTCATACATTTCAATGGATGTTCCTTTTCTTCTAAACAGGGTTTTGTTTTAATATATTTTTTTTTAGTTTTGTATCAAATCATTGTGTGACGTCACCTGGCTTATTTAAATACATTTTTGAAAACTTTTTAAAATGTTTATGTTTTTATGCAGAATTGTCATTACAGGTCTGGTATTAAAGTGTTAATGTCACAATGTAATAACAATGTCATTCCATGTGTTTTCGCTTTGTGTTCAAAAACTGACTTTAATCACACAGCGTCTGACGCTCTGGGCTACAGCGACACAATTTTGAGCACCGGCGCTGTGTGAGGCTGTTTTTTTGATTAATATGGTTTGAGTCGCTCACACTGACCAGTCGCTACAGTTCGCTCCCATATAGCTCTGTACTGGAGTTAGAGCGAAAGTTAATACCTGGCGCTCTGGAAGCTAACCACCTGAATCAGACGCTACATGGTGCTGTTAGAGTCGCTCACCAGATTCGCTTTCATAAATGAGGTTTTGCGTACAGCGCTCGGCGTTCACCAAGGGCTGCCTGCCGCTACGAGGCGCTACCTGGCGCTATCCCTTGATGAATAACCCCCATAGAACTAGATACGTGGGCCGCACTACTTTGGGGCCATTTGGGCTGCTGCTTTTAACACCCATTTAATCCCTGTCCCTTTAGTCTCCCTCTCAGCCCCATGTACCCACCAACCAGGGAACCCCAGCCCTCAATGCCATAGCCCCGACATCATGGTGGGGGGGGGGGGCTCAGTAGGGATGTCGGGGCTGGTAAAATCCACGGCTGATTTTTGGCCCCAGTCCGCCACTGGAAAGATAGTAAATGCGCCGGCATCTATTTATATATTGGCGATGCTATTTGTACAGAATGGCGCTGGAAGTTACAACGTCCAATGTTAAATCATCAGCTTGGATTGGGGCACTAGGGCCCTTATTTAACAAGGGATAGCACCAGGTAGCGAATAGTGAGCGAACGCTAATGACGCTCACCGCCACGAGGACGCCGGCTCCCCTCCGCAATCACACATTTATCAAGCCGATCCTGCTTAGCGACTGACAGAGCGCCAGATAGCGAATCATTCATCATTATTCCAGCCTCACCCCACAGCGCCAGCGAGCGACCTTGAACAGCGACAGGTATGACCTCTCGCTACCTGGCGCTCTCCAATGCATTTCAATGGAGCAATCTTTAAATATTCTTAATTAATTGCTATTAATGTATTTTTTTATTTTTTTTTTTTTAATTGTCAAAAATTCTGTGACCACTTCTGCAATGTTAGATATTTTTTTTATGGTTAAAAAAAATTTGTACAGAATTGATGTTACAGGTCTGATATTAATGTATTCATATTACAAAATGTTTTGAAAAAATACCATTTTGTGAGTACTCACCTGAAAAATGGATATTGTTGGTGTGCCACACACCCCGCTTCACTTCTTAAATATTCATTACTTCATGGGTTAATCCACCGCAGGTGACGTAGTGCAGAGAGGAAGTCTTGTAACGAGCCCCCTTCCGGCCCATATATACCTGGCACCTCCCTTCAATCACCAGTATAATCAAAAAGCAGTAATACAAGGTACCAGTATTCCACCAGTAACCTCAAAATCAAATTTGATATAAAAAGGCTTCACCATATAAAGGCTTCGGTAATACCGAAAAGGGCGGGTGTGAAGCGGGGTGTGTGGCACACCAACAATATCCATTTTTCAGGTGAGTACTCACAAAATGGTATTATTCTTGGTGTGCCACACACCCCGCTTCACTTCTTAAATATTCATTACTTCATGGGACATCCAAAAGCAGTGTCCACAAGGGAAGGGCATCTCAAGGCCAGGTGAAGCATAACTTAAATGACTGCAGTCTGCAGAACTCTGCGGCCAAAACCAGCATCCGCTGAGGCCCGCACATCAACTTTGTAAAACTTGGAAAAAAGTAGAAAAAGTGTGAACAGAAGACCAGGTGGCGGCCTTACAAACCTGTTCAACAGAAGCTTGGTGCTGAAAAGCCCAAGACGCCCCAACAGCGCGAGTGGAATGAGCAGTAATACGAAAAGGGGGAACTCTTCCCTTAGCAGAATAGGCCGCAGTAACGGCCTGACGTATCCACTTGCTAATGGCAGATTTGGCTGGTGCCAAACCCTTCTTAGGCCCATGGGGCACAACAAAAAAGGAATCCGTCCTACGGAAAGGAGACGTGATAACCAAGTAGTACTTAACACAGCGTACTACATCCAAACAATGCAAAACCCTCTCTTTGTCATTCTTAGGATTAGGACACAAGGAGGGAAGAACAATATCTTGGTTCAAATGAAAAGCAGAAACCACCTTAGGAAGAAAGTCTGGCTTGAACCGAAAAACCACTTTATCCTGATGTCTCTCGAAGTAAGGCGCCTGGATAGACAAGGCCGCCAATTCCGAGACACGCCGGATCGAAGTGATCGCTACCAAGAAGACCATCTTCTGAGTCAGGGTAGATAAAGCAATATCTTGCAAAGGCTCAAAAGGAGGAGCCTGAAGAGCAGAAAGAACCAAATTCAAATCCCAAACCGGGAGTAATGGTTTCCTGGGAGGCCGCACATGCGTAACCCCCTGGAAAAAAGTTTTAACTAAAGGCTTAAGCGCAACACGCTTCTGAAAAAAGATAGATAAGGCAGAAACTTGCCCTTTCAACGTACTTAGCTGAAGACCAGAGTCCAGCCCAGATTGTAAAAACTCCAGAATCCTGGAGACCGAAAATACCCTACAAGGAAAAGATCTCATCTCGCACCAAGCGATATAGGCTTTCCAGGTCCTATAGTAGATGATAGAAGAAGACCTCTTCCGGGCACTGATCAGAGTCTTAACGACTGAATCAGAAAGACCCTCCTCCTTTAGGATGGAGGTCTCAGCAGCCAGGCCGTCAAAGCTAGCGCTGGTAAATTGGGGTAACACAATCGACCCTGAGTGAGCAGATCGGGCCGAAGAGGCAGAACGACCTGGTCCACTGCCAGCCGAACGATGTCTGCGAACCACACTCGCCTCGGCCAACTTGGGGCCACGAGAACGGCGGCCACCCCTTCCAGAGCCAACTTCCGAAGCACTCTGCCTAGCATGGGTATCGGAGGAAACAGGTACAGAAACCCCAGATCCCCCCAGCTCAGGGACATGGCGTCCACTGCCAGAGCCAGAGGATCCTGGGAGAGCGACACGAAGTTCGGGAGCCTGTGATTGTGACGAGAGGCAAACAGGTCCACCTCTGGTGTCCCCCATCGGCGACACAGTGAGCGAAATACCCGAGGATGGAGGGCCCATTCTCCCCGACGGGGAGAGCCCCTGCTCAAGCGGTCCGCTTCCAGGTTCTCCACTCCTGGGATGTATACCGCCGAGAGACAAGGAACATGGGCCTCTGCCCAGGTCAGGATCAGGGACACCTCTCTGAGAGCACTCAGGCTGCGAGTCCCTCCCTGATGATTGATGTAAGCAACCGCTGTTCGATTGTCTGAACGCACCTGGACCGGAAGGCCCAGAACGTGCTGAGTCAGGAGAGCAAGCACCCGACGGATGGCTCTCAGTTCCAGAATATTGATGGGTAAGTGGGCCTCTTGAGGTCCCCACTGCCCCTGGAACTGCAGCTCCTTCCAGAATCCGCCCCATCCCGACAGACTGGCGTCCGTGGTGACAATTTCCCAAAGGGGGGCCAGGAAAGACCTGCCCTTCACGAGATTGGTCGAGACCAACCACCACTGGAGGGACTGCCGGACCCGGGAGGACAACTGGAAGGGCTGATCCAGCGACCGAGGCTGCCGGTCCCAAGACGCCAACAGATAAAGCTGAAGCGTCCTCGTGTGGAATTGAGCAAAAGGAACTGCCTCGAAGGAGGCAACCATCAACCCTACCAGCCTCATCCCCAGACGGATGGACGGCCGAGGATTGGAGAGTAGGACCCGAGCCAACTCCTGAATCAGAAGAATTTTGGACTGAGGGAGAAACACTCTGTGTTGATGAGAGTCTAACTGCATCCCCAGAAAGGACACCACCCTGGCCGGAGCGAGGGAGGACTTGGAGAGGTTGATCACCCAACCGAAACTTTCCAGCGTGGAGAGCACCACCCTGGTGTCTTTCTCCGATTGATCGAGTGACGGAGCCATGATAAGAAGGTCGTCCAAATAAGGTACGACACGAATGCCCCGAGCTCTGAAAATGGCCATGACCCCTGCCAGCACCTTGGTGAACACTCTTGGAGCTGAGGTAAGGCCAAACGGAAGTGCCACGAATTGATAATGCCGATCCTTCATCATGAATCGAAGAAAACGTTGATGAGGGTGGCAGATGGGAACATGCAGATAAGCATCCTTGATGTCTATGGACGTCATGAAGTCCCCTTGCCGAAGAGAGCCGACGGCAGTGCGCAAGGTTTCCATGTGAAACTTCCGAAAACGGATGAACCTGTTGAGTAACTTCAAGTCCAGGACGGGACGAACTGACCCATCCTTCTTGGGGACTGCGAACAGATTGGAGTAGAAACCGAGGCCCATCTCTAAACGCGGTACCGGCCGGATGACCGCCATCTGTAACAGATTCTCTATCGACGCCAGGAGCCCCTGTGCGGCCAAAGGATCGATGGGCACCCGAGACCGAAAGAACCGTGAAGGAGGGCGAGACTCGAATTCCAGTTTGTAACCGGACGACACTATCTCCTGAATCCATCTGTCCGGAACCTCCCGGTTCCAAACCTGGGAGAAGTGTCGCAATCGTCCCCCCACCCGCACGGGTGAGGGCAGCCCCTCATTGCTGAGCGGGCTTACCAGCAGGTTTGGGCTTGGAGCCCCAGGACTGGGCGGGACGGCCACGGCCCCTCCCCCGCGTCCAACCTGTACGACTGGTAGAGGGAAGGGAAGCCCCCCTACCCGCTCTGTATCCTCGAAAGGACGGCCTACCAGAAGCTGCCCCTCTAAAGGGGCGTCGAGGCCTCTTGCGTTGTGGCATCTTACCACCCTTTGCGACTGAATCAATTTTCTCCCCGAACAGACGCAACCCCAAAAAGGGGAGAGCTGTGAGCACCTTTTTAGAAGCTGAGTCCGCCGACCACTGTCGCAGCCATACTGACCGACGAATAGCGACCAGCATTGCCGCTGTCTTGCTACTCATAGCCAGCGCATCGTCCTGAGCGGATAGAACGTAAGACACAAAAGAATCGCACTGCTTAAGCGCAGCGAACTCATCACAAGCGGGATTGAGATCCTCGCATAGCCCCTGGATTACAGATCTTACTGCTAAAAGAAGAAGGGCCGAAGCGCACAGGGGGCGCATCGTTGACCCAGCATAAACAAAGCCATGGCGAGCATACTGGTCAATCCTACGATCCTCCCCATCTTTAGGGACAGAAGTCTCAGCAGACTGTACCATAGCGGAGCTAGATAGCCCTAGCACAGGGGTATCGACTTCAGGAGGGACGGACCAAAGCTTCAGCAATTCTGGCGGAAAAGGATAACGCTTTTCCCAACTGGAAGGGATTCCAGATAACCGCGTGGGATGTTCCCATTCTTTAAGGACCACCCTCTCAAAGTGGTGCTGTCTGGGAAAAACCAAACGCGGCTGAGGCTCTTTAAACAACTGACCCTTTGGCAGGGTGACAGCCTCAGGCGGATCTAAATTCAGAATTTCAAACATTTGAGCCAGAATGGAGGGGGTGTCAAGGGCAACCCCCGCCGACCAATCGCCAATCGCATCAGCCTCAAGCTGATCTGCCGGCTCATCTGACTCCAAGAGGAATTCACCCTCATCCGGGGAGCCATCGGACCATTCCACAGGCTCACACAATTCGTCCTGAGGAGCCGAAGATACCGGAGTCAGGCGCTTCCGTTTTGCAGGGGCCTTCAGCCCCGCTTTAACGGGCAATACTTCCCGAAGACTGGCCGATTTTACCACCACCTCGGATTGCGAATCCCCACCTTTGACAGTGTCATGCGGGGTCCGGAACAGGGAGGGAGAGGCAGGAGATGATGAAGGTTGCGACGGGTCAGCAGCCGGATCAACAGACTGACGCGCAATAATCTGCCTTGCACAAGAAATGCAAATAAAGATATCATCAGCAGGGAGCGCAGCCCCACATTTTACACACCCCCTGGACGGCTCTGACGAGTCGTTTCCGGTAGTAACAGAAGCCTCCATATTGGTGATTTATGGTATCGCAAATACTGGGACTTTTAAGGCATAAGCCAACCCGGGATGCCCCCTTATAAAGAATGTCCCGGAAGGGAGGGTTTTTGTAAATACACTTTTTTTTTTTTTTTTTTTCTAAGAGAAAAGGTCCCCCTTAACAGTCTCAAAATATATATATATATGTATATATATATCTAAAATGTGCAATTTCATATAAAAAGAATGACTAGCCAGGCAATATAGAGCCGGAGGGCCGCAATAAAAGAGGGATCCCAGGATCTGAAAGGAAAGAAAAACAAAACCATCAGATCCCTTGTGAGTGTAACATATGCAGCATGTTCACAATAGCATGATAAGAGTGCATCCTTAAAAGCTTGCCCCATAAGAAATCTCACTCTCGGCCCCACAAAAGCGGGGCCGCTTACCTGACAGCCAGACCGGAGGGACATGTAGCAGCCGCAGCAGTAGAACACAAAACCCATGTGTTGCTGCAGCGCGCGCCCCCCCCCCACGTGACCTCTCTTAACAGAGACAGGAAGGAAGTGAGGCTGGGGCCGCCGAGCGCCGCTTCCGCCGGCGCCACGCCCCTCCCCCCCCCCCCCGCGTCACAGGGAGCCGCCCCGTTCCATTCATTGAGGGATTGCCACCAGCTGCGCTGGCTGACACCCAGCCAGGCGGCGGAGGAGGGGGAAGGAGAAATAAGCGCAGCCACACAGGCTGCCGCACGGAGCAGCGGGGAAGGGAGGGAGGCGGGAGGGGACGCATCTGAAGTGAAAGCACAGCAGCTGAGCGCGGTCCGCTGCCCCGCCCCCATAAAGCTGACCAACACACTGGCCATCTCTAAAAAGTATCTGCCCGGAGCTCCAGCATAACAGACAAAGCGCACCATGCTGCTGCGCAGTCTGCTTCTATGCACAAAGTGAACACACAGAAAAAGACAGCAATACAGTGAAAACACTATACAAGATACACAACCCTCTATACCCCCCCCCCCCCCCCCCATAGTGAAGGGAGAAGGGACCGAAACGGGAGAGTAAGGGGCTACGGGGACCCTCGGGACAGGGGCATCCCATTTCCGGATCACCATGCCGGATTGCCGCATTGCCCACAAAAGAGGGGGACGAGCGGAGGAGATAAGCTCCTAGGCACCAATAGTGCCGTCTACCAATTACCCGGTGAGCAGCCTAGGCTGGGAGGCTTCCTATCCACCATAAAGGTATACAAACTCAAACCGGGCAGAAATAGACCAAAAGGGGGGTGGCGGGGTAAGAATACCCCGACCTACCTGTAAGCAGGAAACTTCCAACCTCTGTTTGTCAAGCAGAGAGAAAAATACTGGTGATTGAAGGGAGGTACCAGGTATATATGGGCCGGAAGGGGGCTCGTTACAAGACTTCCTCTCTGCACTACGTCACCTGCGGTGGATTAACCCATGAAGTAATGAATATTTAAGAAGTGAAGCGGGGTGTGTGGCACACCAAGAATACATGTTTTTTTTTTTCCCAAAAAATATGGTTGTTTGGGGGTTAAAAAACTACTTTTAACCCATCGCCGCCAGCGCTCTGGGGTTTAAACAAGCATTTCACAGCGTGAGAATTTTTTGAGCGTGATTTGTATGGCCATTCGCTGTCATGCGCTCCAATACAGCGCGGAACCTGTCAAACAGCGACTCCTAACCCCGTATTCAACATTACCGCACACCGACTGAGTCGCTGTCAACAGCCGAACAACGGCCAAGCACAGCGAATACTAGCGGGCGCTGTGAAAATAACGCTACTGTCGCTCATCTGTCGCTACCTGGCGCTATTAATGAATCGGCCTCTAGGTATTGGCCGGCCAGTGTCCGCACCTGTTGGACCCTTAAGCTGATCAGAACAGCACCACTGAGCACCACGTTGTACCGCCATCTTTTAGGCATGTTGAATAGATTGGCGCGGTATGTAACAGGCGCTGGTCGGCGTTGTATCATTACGGTTACAGGATGTCACTGCTGGGGACAAAGGGGACAAACAGAGCATAGTGCGTTTAGGCTGCGTTTTAGTTATTGTGCTCCTAAGGACACATTGGTAAGAATAAAAAGCTGTGATAACAATATTAATAAGCATAAAACACTTCAGTACAGTTCTGCATTGTTTCTCAACCTGCGGTACACGTACCCCCCGGGGGTACTCAGCAGTGTTCAAGGGTGCACTCATAGGTCTGGTATATTATTTTAACAGTAATACATTATTCTTTCTTGTTTAAAAAGGTGCTTCAAGGTCAGTCACCTTATTTCCGTAACCGATCCCCCCTCCCTTTTCGGGGTTGCAACTGCTTGTTGCTAGGGGGTACTTGGCATAAAAAGGTTGAGAATTGCTGCTCTAGGGGATCTAACCCTACAGCGACACTATAAACCAGCGCAGTTTAAATAAAAGGGAATTATATGGCCTTAGTAATACATTCAAAGCAGGCTGTTGGACACATTGGTGCTGCCTGAGTTCCTCTGTGGAAAAAAATTGGCACTGAATGGCATCAACTGGCACTGACATTTGATAAATGAGGCTCCTAGAGATAAAGGGAGATAGGGATGTGGAAAGATAGACAGATATATAGCCAGTGCTATAGAGATAAATATAGGGAGAACAAGAGAACAAAATAAAGAAAGAGATAGATAGAGATATAGGAATAAGTAGGTAGGTAGGATGAGAGATAGAGAAATAGTAAAATATACTTTGACTTTGATAGAGGGATAGGGTTATAAATAGATAGATAGATAGATAGATAGATAGATAGATAGATATGGGATAGATAGATAGATAGATAGATAGATAGATAGATAGATAAATAGATAGATAGATAGATAGATAGATAGATAGATAGATATGGGATAGATAGATAGATAGATAGATAGATAGATAGATAGATAGATATACAGTAGTTATAGAAAGATAAAGGAAGATAAATAATGAAAGAGAGGGATAAAGAGAAAAATAAAGAATGAAAGATAAAGGGTGAAATGGAGATAGAGAGGTTAAAACATACAGAATTAGAAATTGACTTTATTAGAGATATAGGGAGACAGGGATTTAGAAAGAAAGATATAATGATAGTTAGTGCTATCAAGATAGATAGAGCGAGAGGGACAAAGATAGAAAGATAAAGATATAGGAATAGGTAGGTAGAGAGATTGATAGAGTGGTAGAGAAATATGAAATCATATTATTACTTAGATAGATAGATAGATATGAGATAGATAGATAGATAGATATGGGATAGAAAGATAGATAGATAGATAGATAGATAGATAGATAGATAGATATGAGATAGATAGATAGATAGATAGATAGATAGATAGATAGATATGAGATACCCTGTTTCCCCGAAAATAAGACACTGTCTTATATTAATTTTTCCCCGGAAATATGGCACTTGGCCTTTTTTTCGGGGGATGTCTTGACAGAAGACAGGCAGCGTGCGTCTCCTCCACCTCCCTGGAGCTCCCCCTTTACGTGCCCCGTCATTACGCCCCCTAGTGGTTACAATACAATTTTCGGGGGATGACTTATATAACGATATCCTCCGAAAGCAGGCACTAGGCCTTATTTTCGGAGGATGTCTTATTTTCGGGGAAACAGGGTAGATAGATAGATAGATAGATAGATAGATAGATAGATAGATAGATAGGAGATAGATAGATGGATAGATATGAGATAGATAGATAGATAGATAGATAGATAGATAGATAGATAGATATGAGATAGATAGATAGATAGATAGATAGATAGATAGATAGATAGATAGATAGATATGAGATAGATAGATAGATAGATAGATAGATAGATATGAGATAGATAGATAGATAGATAGATAGATAGATAGATAGATAGATATGAGATAGATAGATAGATAGATAGATAGATAGATAGATAGATAGATAGATATGAGATAGATAGATATGAGATAGATAGATATGAGATAGATAGATAGATAGATAGATAGATATGAGATAGATAGATAGATAGATAGATAGATAGATAGATATGAGATAGATAGATAGATAGATAGATAGATAGATAGATATGAGATAGATAGATATGAGATAGATAGATAGATAGATAGATAGATAGATATGAGATAGATAGATAGATAGATAGATAGATAGATAGATAGATAGATATGAGATAGATAGATAGATAGATAGATAGATAGATATGAGATAGATAGATATGAGATAGATAGATAGATAGATAGATAGATAGATAGATAGATAGATAGATATGAGATAGATAGATAGATATGAGATAGATAGATAGATAGATAGATATGAGATAGATAGATAGATAGATATGAGATAGATAGATAAATAGATAGATAGATAGATAGATAGATAGATAGATAGATAGATAGGAGATAGATAGATAGATAGATAGATAGATAGATAGATAGATAGATAGTAATTATAGAAAGATAAAGACAGATATATAATGAAAGAGAGGGATAGAGAAAAAAATAAAGAAAGAGATACATAGGGTGAGATGGACATGGAGAGGTAAAAACTTACAGTATTAGAATTTGACTTTAATAGAGCTAAAAAAAAGTCCATAAAGTAGATATAGGTAAATAGATAAGTAAAGAGAGAGATAGATAATAGATAGATAGATAGATAGATAGATAGATAGTAGAAGTAGATAGAGTTTCAATCTGACTTTAATACAGAAATAGAGATATAGGGAGATAGGGATTTAGAAAGATAGTTATAGAGATAGGTACTGCTATCAAGATAGATAGATAGATAGATAGACAGGTAGATAGATAGATAGATAGATAGATAGATAGATAGATAGATAGATAGACAGGTAGACAGATAGACAGATAGACAGATAGACAGATAGATAGATAGATAGATAGATAGATAGATAGATAGATAGATAGAGTGATATAGAGAATTGTAATTTGAATTTAATAGGGAGATAAGGATGTAAGAAAGATAGACAGCCAACGTTATAGAGAAAAATACAAAAATAAAAAGAGATAGAATGGTAGATAAATAGAGAATTGGAATATGACTTTAATAGAGAGATGGGGTGTAGATAGACTGACAGAGTGGCGGACAGTGGCGGAGATAGATAGATAGATAGATAGATAGATAGATAGATAGATAGATATCTAAAAAAATACAGAAAGAGAGATATAGATAAAGGAAGAGATAGTGGTAAAGAAATGGAATTTGATCTTGATAAAGAAATACATAAGATACATAGAGATAAGGATATAGATGTACAGATAGGTATACAGGAAGATAGCGATAGTAAGGGAAGAGATCAAGAGAGAACGAGATAGAGGGAGACTGAGACTGAGAAAGAGAATAGAAAAAAAGAGATAGAGATATTGGCCTTGATTCAATAAGAGTTGAAAAAAAATTATCATTGTAGTAAAATATTCACTGTATGAGAAAAAAAAACACGAATGTCACTGTTACTGAATCACCAGATAAAAAGACAATGAACGTCAACTGAACTTAGTACTATAGTGTAAAAAGGAGTATAACGTTCACTACTTTTCTTAGTAAAAAATCACTATTGACTTTTATAGTCTTCCTATCTGGTGATTCAGCAACAGTGACATTCTCAGACTTTTTTTTTTTTTGCATAAAATGAGAATTTTTTACCGCCATGAGCGTTATTTTCAACAGTTATAAGATCAAGACCATAGGGTGAGATGGAGATAGACAGGTAGAGAAATACAGAATTAAAAATTGACTTTAATAAAGAGAGAGTTTGGGATGTAAATAGAGATATGAGAGAGAGAGAAATAAGGGTTGATTCAGCACTGTATTTGTTTTACTCACATTTTTTGGAGAGAAAACGCATTTTCTCATTTTTTTCCTTGGTACAATACAGCAGTGTAATTTAAAAAATAAAACGTGTGCACCTTAATATGGTGCTGAATTGCACCGAGGGAAAAAAATAATGATAATGGGAGGCCGATTCATTAATAGCGGCAGGTAGCGACAGTTGAGCGACTGTAGCAGTATTTTCACAGCGCCCGCTAGTAGTCGCTGTGCTTGGCCATTGTTCGGTTGTTGACAGCGACTCGGTCGGTGTGCGGTAATGTTGAATATTGGGTGAGGAGTCGCTATTTGACAGGTTCCGCGCTGTATGGGAGCGCATGATAGCGACTGGCCATAGCGACCGGCTCCCACCATATTCATTAACAAATCACGCTCCAAAAATTCTCGCGCTGTGAAATGCATGTTTAAACCCCAGAGCGCTGGCGGCGATGGCTTAAAAGTAGTTTTTTAACCCCCAAACAACCATATTTTTTTAATAACATTTTGTAATATTAATACATTAATATCAGACCTGTAATATCAATTCTGCACAAAGTTTTTTTTTTTTTTTTTACCTGGCAGAAGTGGTCACAGAATTTTTCACATTTAAAAAAAAAAAAAAAAAAAAACATTAATAGCAATTAATTATGAATATTTAAAGATTGTTCCATTGAAATGCATTGGAGAGCGCCAGGTAGCGAGAGGTCATACCTGTCGCTGTCCAAGGTCGGACGCTGGCGCTGAGGGCTGAGGCTGGAATAATGATGAATGAGTCGCTATATGGCGCTATCTCAGTCGCTAAGCAGGATTGGCTTGATAAATGTGTGATTGTGGTGGGGAGCCGGCGTTCTCGTGGCGGGGCCCGTCATTAGCGGTCGCTCACCAGTCGCCGCTACCTGTCGCTATTCCTTCATAAATAAGGGCCTAAGTGTTTTCTCTCCAAAAACAAATCAACCCTATAGAGAGATAAGGATGTAGATAGAGATATGACAGAAAGAGATGTAGATATGGATATAGAGAGATAGCAATGTAGATATTCCCCTCGATTCAAAGAGCCAAAGTTAATTGATTTCGTATCGAGAATCGTAAGTTTGGGTGGGTGTTTGTCATTTTTTCTTGTTTTTTTGGCCATTTCGTATTCGCACGATCGTTCGCGCATAGACGTATATGAACATACGCATTTCGTACGAGAATCGTATAATTTGCGTTAGTTCGTGTGTTTTTCCCGTCCAAATCGTATTATTTGCGTCCGATCCTATTTTTTACGTCCTTCACATGGGCTTGCGCCCAATTCAGAGAGGTGATTGCTAATTGTTTGGAAGCCCATTAAAGAGCTGCTTTACGAAATGTTTGCCGGCAGCTATTTGGCCTCGGGAGTAGGATGGAGCGGAGCGAGTTTGTGGCACATCAAGGGCTTATGCTTTTTGGCATTGAGTTGATCGAGATGTCTGAGAGCAGATTGCCCCTGCGTCGTCGCATGAACATCGATAGCATGAATGATGTTGAGCTGTTCGAGCTGACCAGGCTTAATCGCGCTTCCCTGCATAAATTATATAGTGAGCTGCGGCCATGGTTAGCCCGCACCACAAGGAAGGGGCATGCAATTTCAGGTATGACCAAGATGCTTGGCTGCCTGCAATTTTTGGCGAACGGCTCGTTCCAGAGGCTGGGTGCCCTCTCTGTGGGGATGTCACAGCCTACGCTGAGCCGCGCACTGTCTAAATTTTTGGAAGGCATGGCTGCCATAACTCAAAAATATATTTATTTTCCTGATGATATGGCAGCCAGAAACGCCATTAAGCTTGGGTTTTATAATGTGGCCGACATGCCCAACGTTATTGGTGCTATTGACTGCACACATGTGGCACTCGTACCTAGGGCAGCCGACGAGTATATATATAGGTATTGAGATTGGTTATTATGTTGCCCAACGTGTCATGTAACCTGTTTTCCTTTGCGGCAGCATATTTGTTTATCCCTCATTTGTGTAGCTGCTTTATCTAGGCTTTTCATTAGTATTTCCCAATAGAGTGCAGACATGTTTTGTGGTTAATTTTTTATTTTGGGTCAAATATCAATTACCCTTTTTGTATGTTTTTGCCTTAAGGAATCGTAAAATGGGACACTCCCTTAATGTCCAGGCCGTGGTTGGTCCGGATATGCGGTTTATGAGTGTCCTTGCCGGCTACCCAGGATCGTCCCACGACTCCTATATCCTCAGGCGATCTGGGTTGTTTCGGAGATTTGAGGCAGGTGAATTTTCGGGGGCATGGCTGCTTGGTAAGTGTGTCCTATTTGTGTGTTATTAAATGTGGCATTAATCTTGTATTTGTTGATATGTTTGTTTTTGAATTCTTTACATAAGCGTCCAACTGCCTTTTTCTTGGGTCATATATTATGAACTTCCCAAAAAAATGCTTGCCTCGCTTTGTCCTTCAGAATGTTTTCCCTTTAGTTAGGATGTCTGTAAGTTCCTTGTCCCTAAATATATTGGTTTGGAGTTTATAGCCAAGGATCTTTGACCTTTGGCTCCTTTTGTACTATTGGTCTTTAAATGTCAAAGTGGACTTAAACTGCATACATTGTAGTTTCCAGAGAAATGTGGATAGGCCCTCAGCAGCATCCTAATTGTAACATGTCTGAAAACTAAAAATATATGTAAAATCCAAATACCCTTGGCCGTGCAGATGTTTGTTAATTAATTGGTATATAGAAGTGCCATTTTTAATTAGGTAATACATTAGTGGAATTTTTTTTTGGCCTAATGTGCCCTGTTTTGTTTTTTGGCCACTTTACCTTACATCATTATGATATCTGTTAAATTTTTGGTGTTTGTTGTTTTGCCTTTTTAATTTTGATTACATTTAATTCTCTGTTTAAGGTGATTCCGGGTACCCACTTCTACCCTGGCTCATGACGCCTGTGCTGCGGCCCCAGGATGCCTCTCAGGAAGCGTACAACCGTGCGCATCGCAAGACCAGGGCTGTTGTGGAGAGGGCCTTTGGGCTGCTGAAGACACGTTTTCGTTGCCTTGACCATACTGGGGGGGCCCTGCAATATGATCCCAAGAAAGTGATCGACATTATAATGGCATGTGCTGTTTTGCACAATTTTGCCATCATGGAACGTGTCCCACGTTATGTGGACAGCCTGCCCTCTTCAGCCGTCGAGGATGAAGTCGAGAATTTTGTGGGGCCCCCCAGTGAGTCTGGCCAATCTGTTCGAGCCAACCTGATCAGGCAGCATTTTACTTAACTTTTTTCCCTGTCTCAACATTCTGTGTGTCTGTGTTATCCTTTTTGTTACATATGTTGTTTTGCCTTAATGTGGCATTACCTCAAAGTAAAACATTTAGACCTTAATTGTTGCCTAATGTATTTCATGTAGTTTCCTTAGCTTTAGCTTTGCATTGTTACACCTCTTCAAACCCAAATTATCTGGTTTAGCCCAAGCTGTTTAAAATGTGTTCCCACTAAAAACGCCACAAGTATTGTAAGTGAAGTTTTTTTTTTACTTTGAAAAGGAAAAATTATAGTGCTTAACAGAAAACATTCCACATACATCTGTGGTTACAAATGGTTAACATTACCAAAAAAACATCGAGCACATCTACACCTGGAAGTGAGTGGCACAACCAAACAAGGACACCCAGTCCAAAGGCCAGCCTAGTCCAGTCATTAATATTGCCTGTGCCCAGGGATATTTGGGCATGGCCATAATGTCACACAAACATGTCTGCAAACAGGAGGAGCACCAACCAAATACATATTTCAAGCCATAAGTGGCCAGATACACTCCACATAGACCTATGGCATTGGCTAGTGGCCTTAAGCATTACTCTAAGGAGCTATATGGGAGCAAATACAAAACACAACCTGCATGAGCAACACAAAATGGATTGTTTGAAACCTCAAAGGACAAGTAAATACAGTGGGGGTTAAGAGAAAAGATGTCCCACACACCCATGGCTTAATAGGGTGGCTGCCCATAATACCCAGGTGGAGGTCCAGGTGGAGGTCCATGTGAATGGGACCTAGCCTGGGCCATGGCAGCATTGTGAATTTGAAACTGCTCCACAATGTTTCTCTGCATATTGGTCATCTCAGCCATGGCTGACTGGATGCCATTACTTGCATTGGCCACGTTGCTGTTGAGGGTACGCAACTCCGCGAGGATGCCCTGTAGACTGGTATGGATGTTGACCATGTCGGCATGCCTTTGCTCACGCTCTTTGTTGGGTCCATAATTGAAGCAGGGCACTCTGCCTCCCCTGGGAAATTGTGGGGCGGCGTAATGGAGTCCGCCGCACAATTACCCTGGCTCTTGGGCGTGCCCTGCCGCGTGGTGTCGTACCCTCAACAGCAACTGGCCTGCTTTGCAAATCCTCAGCAGCAGAGTGAACACTGGGGACTGTAGTGTCAGTCTCCCCATGTGCATGCACAATGGATGGAGATTCACTCTGCTGCTGAGGATTGGCCAGAGAAACATTATGGAGCAGTTCCAAATTGGGACCCAGGGGGAGGTCATCCGACGTGCCCTGCACGGAGACATCATCATCTTCCTCCATGTCCTGGATCTCTTCCATGAGTGTGCGGGTCTGTAGGGACATATAAAAAAAAAAGTGTAAGTTGGCGTCCAAATTTGGGATTCCAACAGTTTAACACATTCTTAAGCACTTGGTAGTATTTATGGTACTAAATTAACTTACCGGAAATCTCTGATCTGGGCTCCTATGCTGTACGGACCTGGTAGGCATCACCAAACTGGGGGGTGAGTTTACCCTTGCTGAGGGATCATGCTGGGCTGAAGAAGAGAACAACAAACCACGTAAACACACACATAACCATTTTTGGGATAGGTAATCAAATATAGCTCTATTTGTAATATTATTCAACTCTAGAGCAATGGGGACCTTTGTTCAAACACACGCAAGTTTACATAGGTGCAATGGCTCGAAAAAACTGCTAACTGACCTCAGTTCGAAGTCAGGAAGTGTACCCAGTCAGCATACAACTTTCAACGCACATTTTGGGATTTAGCCTACCATTCGCTAGGTCCGTGGTACTCAAACAATTGTTGTAAAGGCCCATTTCAAGGTATGTGGTGAGAGGTGAATGTCTGGCCATGGTGCTGACGCAGGGGGTGTCTAGTTAGAAATAAACACACTGGTGGAGGGGCTTGAGATTTCAAAGTGCCAACTAATAAAGGCTGCTTGCCCTTGCTGGGCTGGATGGGGCAGAGCTGAGGGGACAGGGATTGGATGGCTAAAGGGGGGAGTTAACGTATTGATGGTGATGGGATGGATGGAGCAAATCTGTTACAAATGTATGGGGCTTATGTGGGGGGGGGGGCATGGGGGGACTGTGGCAGATGGGCCAGAGCAGGGGCAGCGGGACACGATTGTGCCAAGAGAAAGTTTTACCAAGTTACTGTGTACCTTGCAATGCCACTTCCTGTGCAGTACTTCATATTGCAATGCTAGGTTTCAGGGAGCCATCACATTGGGCAGGAGACCAACCACTACATCGCCGATCAAGGGGGCAGCTCTGAGCACGTCAACACAGAAGTAACTGAGTGCAGGGCTGTCTGGGCAGGGGTCCTGGAATCTGGTGCCAAGGTCCGCATTGGGACCCCGGGCCGCCAGTTGAGTCTCGCTGCTCTAGGTCAGATATGTTTGGGGGTGGCTAATTAAATTGTTAACTCAAACACAACTCACACAACCAAAAGGCAACCCATACATAATGATGTGTGTTTTGTGATTGATTCCAAATATATCACTTATCTTGAGAAACTTCATGACTTTAACAATCCAATTGGACATTTGATCTTTGCCATAATGGCTGTGGGCCTAAATGTGTGATTCCCAGGGACCAAAAGAGGACACAAACAGCCACAGTTGTGCGAGGCCAAGCAAGGCAAACCATAGGGGCATCCCGTTATCTTGTTACTAGTGAACTGTAGATTATTTAGCAAACAGGCAAACATGCAGATTGAAGAGTACTCACCGTGGGTACGGGTCGGTGAGTCTGTGTCCCTTAGACCAGCATGTCCACCGACCGCGACCGGATGGAGAAGTCCAAGCACAATCTCCTCAGCAGGGGTAAACTCCAATTTAGATGGAAAGCCACCTCCAGTTTTCATGCTGAAAAGAGAAAATCGTTTGGTACTCAGAAAAGGTGCATACAGTACATTCAAAACATTATATTTAGCGAAAACATTTATTTACCTGTAATTATGCCTTTTAATTTCTTTTTGCCGTACAGCATACTTCAGATCAGAGATTTTCTTCTGAATTTGGGACACATCTTTCCTCTCTTCCCCCGCTGCATTTACTTGTCTGAGGATGGTTTCAAACAATTCCATCTTGCGCTGCTTTGTGGTGTGTTTGGATTTGCTCCCATATAGCTCGTCATAATATAATGTAAGGCCACTAGCCAATGCCATATTTTGGTCATGGGAGAATCTCCCACTCAACTGGCCGCGGCGCAATGTGCGGCCAGATGGTTGGCTTGGCTGCTCCTCCATGTGTGCAGACACATGTGGTGACATTATGGCCTGGGGCTGGGTAGGGGAATGGCCGGATTGGTGGCTTCCCAATGACTGGACTGGACTGGCCAAGGGACTGGGTGTTCTTGCGTGGCTGGCCACCGAACTTCCAGGTGTAGATGTGGTCATGGTTGCAATTCGGGGCCCTCTTGGGGGGCTAGGTTCCCGGCTGGTGCCAGGTCGGGGGCTCTGTTCCCGGCTGGTGCCAGGTCGGGGGCTTCTGGCCCTGGATGGGGTTCTTCGGGCCCTGTAGGGGCTTCTGGCCCTGGATGGGGTTCGGCGGGCCCTGTAGGGGCTTCTGGCCCTGGATGGGGTTCTTCGGGCCCTGTAGGGGCTTCTGGCCCTGGATGGGGTTCGGCGGGCCCTGTAGGGGCTTCTGGCCCTGGATGGGGTTCGGCGGGCCCTGTAGGGGCTTCTGGCCCTGGATGGGGTTCGGCGGGCCCTGTAGGGGCTTCTGGCCCTGGATGGGGTTCGGCGGGCCCTGTAGGGGCTTCTGGCCCTGGATGGGGTTCGGCGGGCCCTGTAGGGGCTTCTGGCCCTGGATTGGGTTCGGCGGCCTCTGGCTGGGCTTCTGGCCCTGGATGGGGTTCGGCGGCCTCTGTCTGGGCTTCGTGCCCTGGATGGGGTTCGGCGGCCTCTGGCTGGGCTTCGGGCCCTGGATGGGGTTCGGGCCCTGGATTGGGTTCGGCGGCCTCTGGCTGGGCTTCTGGCCCTGGATGGGGTTCGGCGGCCTCTGTCTGGGCTTCGTGCCCTGGATGGGGTTCGGCGGCCTCTGGCTGGGCTTCGGGCCCTGGATGGGGTTCGGCGGCCTCTGGCTGGGCTTCGTGCCCTGGATGGGGTTCGGGCCCTGGATTGGGTTCGGCGGCCTCTGGCTGGGCTTCGGGCCCTGGATGGGGTTCGGGCCCTGGATGGGGTTCGGGCCCTGCTGCGGGGCCTGGGTTGCCGAACTGCCCTACTTGAAGGCATGGCCGGTGTGGGCTCCCTTGTGCTGCCTCTTCTGGGGGCAGAGGTGGTGGGTGCTGCCGTTGCCAGCTTTTTGGCTGCAGGGGCACGGGGCTTGGGGCCCCTTTTTTTGGTTCCTGAGGGTCCAGGGTCCCTTGGTGGGGCCGAGGTGGGAGTCTTGCCTCTCAGTTTTCGCCTACCTTGCTGGGACCTTGTTGTTGGGCCCTCCGCGGTCTTGCTTTGCTGGGGTCGCTTGCTCATAGGCTTTTTAGGTGCCATCTTACACAAATGCTCAAAGAGAATGAGCTTTGGGTGCAGGGACCTTTAAATAATGAGCCCAGCGTGTGACGCCTATGCGCACGACTACGCGCTCGTACGAACGTACGTTCGAGCGGAACCAGGAAACCGCTGGGGTTTCACTTATCTGCTGCCTTGAAGAAGCATAAAGATGGCGCCCACTATCTTCACCCGTCAACAGGAAGAGATCCTCATGCTGGTAAGTGGCTGCCTGTGCATTTTAATCTAATAGTCAATGATGGCCTAAATGTAAATGATGCGTTTGGAACTAGTTTGGGGTCTCTTAATGTTTAATCACTGGCTCCTCACACTTCATCCTCAAGGGCCGAGCCTGGCCACGTTTTCACCTGTCTATGCTGATGTCCTAATTCGGCCAATTGCTCCGGCTTAGCAACAGTTAATTAACCTGTGGAGTAGCGGGGCGAGCTGGCAAACCTGGCCTGTCTCGGACCTTGATGCGGATGTTTGAGGAACACTGTTTTCCTAAGCCATAAAAACACAACGGGAAGCCACACACGTGGTCCAAAAGCCTAAGCATTAGCCTACATCTTGGATGTTTAAACCATCATAACATGCCATAGATGCAGGTGGGCTGATTCTTGATGTTGGCTATTATCTGTATGTACATGGTGTGTGATACATATAACATAAGACCAGACTGTCATTCACAGTCAACGTCCTCTTTAAGGCACTCCCCAAAAATGGCTGCCACTCGAAAAGTGTGTGTTAATGACATTAAATTCTCAACTTGTGATGCAACACATATGGGTCTGTGTGTAAAAGTAAAAGCTCTGTGTCCATTATGTTTTTCAGATCATGCTTCAGCGCCGGTATGACTTCGCGCCCAATGTGTGCGAGAAAAGGGACATCGCCCGGGAGATCATCGCCGAGATACACCGTGTGACCAGCACCACCTTCACTCACACCCAGATAATGCAGCATTGGTCGGACCTGAAACGTCTGCACATGCCCCGGGTGCGGAGGTTTTTTGGAATCCATTTCCCAAGTAAGTACAAAGCAATTGCATGGTATATTTTCCAAATGTATAAGTTATGCCTTTATTTATAATGACTTTTCTTTGGTAGTGTTGGAAATGGATTTCAGAATTCGCCGCACCCGGAGACGTACAGGCCGACCAGTGCTGCATGACTCTGCTGTGAGTGAAGGTGGTGGATCTCCCGGGCGACGGACCTACCCCTCCTCTGTGGCCTCCTCAGACCAGCCCCTGGACCTTACCACAGAGGAGGGGCCAAACCGCGTGGGCGTGGAGTCATACCTGGCCACGCATGGGGAAGGCTCTGGTATGTCACTCTTCATGTATAGGCACAAAGATATACATGGCAGGCCAAAAACTAAGTTATCCTTTATTATGTATTTGTAGAAGCTTCTGGAGCGGGTGAGATAGTGGAGGAGGAGGCAGCAGAGATGCTTGAAGTCGATCCTGGCGAAGGTGAGTGATGTCAGCCAGACTGGGAGCCAGATATGTTGGGAATAGTGACTCTCTACAAGTACTAACCAAATGTCACATGTTTCTCCAGGGACTTCTTCACAGCAGAGCCAGGACCAAGGGCAGCCTGTTGGCCCCAACCAGCCATATGTCGGCCACCAACTCCGTAAGTCTCCATGCCATTATTCATATTAATGTTTGGTTAGCTAATAACACACACATAACTAAAGGCGTAGCCAATGTGTAGTTCACACTTTCATGTGGGCACTTCGTTAGCTTAAAGAGGACCCTAACTAGTATTAAGAACCAAAGATTTAGCCATCACACTGTACCTACAGATTAGAACCATGGAAAAACACCCTTCACCCATCTAATGCATGTTATTAGACTGAACAAAACCAATATTGCGGAATATGGAATGCGCAATATTTACAGGCAGCATGGGATACAGATTGAAAAAAGGAAGGTGCTGCCATGCATTGTGTGAGTGATGACCTTTCCCTCAACCCAGCTATGCTCGGGATTCCCAACGCACCACTGTAACCTACTCCCCTGTACTTTATCCAACTCTCCACTCCTCATTAAGTGTTATGCTTCAGAGTCCAGATGGCGGCGCTGTAATCCCAAAAAAACCCGAAATAACTTTGAGGTGGTGCAGAATCATTTGTGAATAGTTATTGGTTTTCATTAAATAATGTGGAAGGTCCGGTTTAAGGAGTTTAAACACTTACCTGTGGGAAATGCATTAACTGTATCCCTTTGAAGAATGACATATGTCATGCATTTACATGTATTTGATTAACCCTAAATCTATTTCCAGCATACAAACCGGTCTGGGACTCCTATTTATGTTTCTTTCTCTATTGGTTACAGGGATGATCCCCCAAACATTGGCGGGGAAAAAAAAAAGAATGAAGGAGTTGGTGGCCGAGCTGCTGGCCATACAGGCGACGTTGGGGCCAACAGATGAAGAAGAGGATGATGAATAGTGCCCTTGGTCCTGGCTCCTTTGTTTAACTTGGTTTTAAAGTTTTTAAGATTTTAAAAATGTTTTTATGGATTTTTTAAAAACCAAACAAATATGTTGTTAAAAAAAACCCAAAACAAAAAAAAAATTTTTTGTTTTACTGTTCCCCAAACAAAAAACATTTTGATGTGTTTTACCTAGAAAAAACCCAAAAAAAAAAAAAATTAAAAAAAAAAACCAAACAAAAAATGAGGTTTGGAAAATTTGTTAAAACAAAACCGAGAAAATCATTTAAATAAATTAGATTTTAAGCCTTCCTAAATGTGTCTTTTCTAATATGCACACACCCAAAAAATTACACAAACCAGAAACAACACGCTTAGAAACATATAGACATATGTACATTATGTGATTTTCTTACGTTTTAGGGACCGAGAAATGAAGTTGGATGCAGCCGCTAAAGGGTTTAGGTAAGTTTGAGGGACCGAGAAATGAAGTTGGATGCAGCCGCTAAAGGGTTTAGGTAAGTTTGAGGGACCGAGAAATGAAGTTGGATGCAAGCGCTAAGAGGTTTAGGTAAGTTTGAGGGACCGAGAAATGAAGTTGGATGCAAGCGCTAAGAGGTTTAGGTAAGTTTGAGGGACCGAGAAATGAAGTTGGATGCAAGCGCTAAGAGGTTTAGGTAAGTTTGAGGGACCGAGAAATGAAGTTGGATGCAAGCGCGAAGGGGTTTAGGTAAGTTTCTGGTTGAGAGGCCAAAAACCAATGAAAACCAGAGGCAAACGCAAGTAATTGGAAGAGGTTGACGATGGAAGCAGCCGAAAAAACAGGCTGCCGCCGCAACAGGTGAGCACATGAACGTGATTTTTACGATTGACAACTGACTGAGGCAAGTTCGGGAGATATCATACGAACGGACGTATCTTTTAGGATAGAAACGTATTTGCTTATTGAATCACTCGCAAGTTCATACGAACGCACGAGCGGACGTGAAAAATAGGATGATCGTGAGCCAAATCCAAGCTGTTACATGTTTCTTTGAATCAACCCAATTGTATATAGATAGACAGATAAATACCGTAGATAGACAGATAGATAGACAGACAAATAAATACTGTAGATAGATAGATAGATAAATACTGTAGATAGACAGATAGATAGACAGACAAATAAATACTGTAGATAGATAAAGGAAGGTCACAATATAGATAGTCAGCTATAGAGATTGAGATATAAAATCATTTTTGACTTGAAAAATATTGTTGCTAGAAATTTTGGGGTGATATACAATATATATATATATATATATATATATATATATATATTTTTTTTTTTAAAAAATAAATAAATATAAATATATATATATATATATATATATATATATATATATATATATATATAATTTAGCAAAGCCTTTCTAAATAGACTGTCAGCACAAAGGCTTGTGTGTAGTAATGGGGGGGGGGGGAGCACAATACAAGCAGTATGAGAGCAGCGGCGAGGGCCGCCAGCGTGTACCTGGTCACAGGAGCGACATCATTTCATACCATTTAGAAAGGCGGCTATTTCCTCTCTAATCTCGGGTTCGGCTCCCCGGTGTTATAAAAAGCGGGAGTAAAATGGTTAATGGCGGCTCGCCGAGGAAAGTAACCAATTGTGAATTGCGGTTTAACCCTAATAAAACCCTCCTTGACCTCTGCGTGGCGGTGCCCCCGCGTCCTCCGTGCGAGCACCTTAGTGCCAGTCGCCCTGTCTCCGGCTGGGGAGGAGGTGGGGGCACCCTAATGAAAGATGGGGACACTGGGTCCCGCCGGCAGCTAGACTGGCTTTTCTAGAAGCCTTGTTTATTCACTGTTATCCCCATTCTAAAAATACTCCCTAACCAATCAATGAAGCCTTTAAACTGGCTCGGCTCCCCCAAAAACCACTCGATATAAAAAAATAAAGTGACAAATGAGCAGGGTGGGGCAGTGGCAGAGGGGAGGAGGGGGGTCACGGCGGGATTATTGGAAGCCTGAATCAGCCACAGCGCCAGTAAAGTCACTATTTACAACCTGGGGAAAACTATAATGTCAGGAGAAATGCGGACGCCGGCTGCCAAAAAAAACATCCTAACCTCAGGGGTTCGAATCTCAGCGCTCGCCTTGGCGGGGTTAAGATGGCCGAACCTGGTTTGTTGTGATGAGCGGAATCTGCCTCTACTCTGCTCTGGTGCAGTTTTGCCATATAATAAGCAATATTCTGGTTCTGCATCCCACAAATCCCCCAATACCAACTTTGGTGGTTTATTCATCACGGTCTAGTGCTAGATAGCGCCTCGTAGCGGCAGGCAGCGTCTGGTGAATGCCAGGCGCTGTACGCAAAACCACATTTATGAAAGCGAATCTGGTGAGCGACTCTAACAGCGCCATGTAGCGCCCGATTCATCATTACAAGTGGCCTAGCGTATAGCGCCGGCGCTCTAGCTTCCAGAGCGCCAGGTATTACCTGTCGCTACCTGTCCCTCTCCCATACATTTTAAGGGCCGTTCCTTTTCTTCTGTTTAAACAGGGTTTTTTTTGTTTTTAAATATTTTTTTTTTCTCTCAAATAATTGTGTGACCTCTCCTGGCCTAGAAAGAGTCATTTTTGAAAACTTTTTGGATTTTTATATTTTTATGCAGAATTGTCATTACAGGTCTGGTATGAAAGTGTTAATGTCACAGTGTTATAACAATGTCATTCCATGTGTTTTCGCTTTGTTACTGGTGGATATGTGTTCAAAAACAGACTTTAATCACGCAGCATCTGGCGCTCTATGCTATAGCGACCAGATTTAGAGCGCCGACGCTGTGTGTGTTTAGTTTTTTGATAAGTATGGTGTGAGTCGCTGAGACTCGGTCGCACTGAGCTGCCAGTACCTTTCGCTCCCTGCTGCGCTGTACATCACATTCATCAATGCCGGCCAGGTTACTACAGCGACCGAGATGCTCTGTTACAGCGCCCGATACACCCACACTAGCGGTCGCTCTAAGCGTCGCTGTACAGATGCTTATCTGCCGATACCTGGCGTTAGAAAGGATTCAGCCTCTTTATTTGCAAAAGCCATTAAGAGGCTGATCTAAGACTAGCGCCACGTATTGCCATATGAGCGTCTATGTAGCGGCACTTAGATCGTCCGCTAGTGGACGCTGCCAGCGGGTGTCTGGCGGTATAACCTAGCGTAACAGCTGGACAAGTGACGCTGTAGTATCCTGTCCAGCATTGATAAATGTGATTTCTGGAGGGCGCTGTAGAAGCTTACTTCCTCAATCAATACATATGTAGCGTCCCGAGGAAAAGTCGCCCAGAGCAACGCCACGTATAACAACAAGGCAAGCAACAGCTGAAGCTCATTTTTTAGGAAAATCAAACACAAAACCAGCGTTGGCGCTCTAGTGTTGAGCGCGGGGCACTATATGAAAAAAGTTTCTCAACACATATCCACCAGCACCAGAGCGAAAACACATGGAATGACACTGTGACAATGACGCTGCAATGGCCGACCTGCACATACGATTCTGCATAAAAAAAAAAGGAGAAGTCACACAATCATTTGATTGAAAATTGAGAAAAATTATTAATTAAAATGCTTTTTATACCCAAGCAAAAAAAAAACACCATTGAAATGTATGGGATAACACTGCTGAGCGACAGGTGCTACACGGCGCTGCTGAACATACAGCGCTGGCGCTTTACACTGAGCCGCCGCTAGTGATACATCTGACGCTACATGGCGCTATTAGAGGCGCTCACCAGATTGACTTTCATATATATGGGCCCTTATTTAAGAAGGGATAGCGTCAGGTAGTGGCTGGTTAATGAGAGGTAGCGACAGGTAGCGACTGGTGAACGCCGGACACGGCACGCAATTACACATTTATCATGCAGAATCTGTTTAGCGACTGGGATAGCGCCATGTAGCGTCTGATTCATCATTTTCACAGCCTCAGCGAACAGCGCCAGCGTTCAGCCTTGCACAGCGCCAGGTATGACCTCTCGCTACCTGTCGCTCTCCCATACATTTCAATGGACGATACTTTTCTTCTCTTTAAACTGGGTTTTTTTTTTTTTCAAAAAATCACAAATAATTCTGTGACCTCTTCTGTCATTGAAAAAGCAGTTTTTTCACAATTTTTTCATTTTTTATATATTTCTTCAGAAATGACATTACAGGTCTGGCATTAAAGTGTTCATGTTACAATGTTGTTACAATGTAATTCCATATGTTTTCGCTTTGTTACTAGTGGATAGATGCTGAAAAACAGACTTTAATCACACCGCCTCCTGCGCTCTGGGCTTCAGAGAAGCATTTTTCTGCGCCAGAGTTGTGTCAGGCTTTTTTTTTCTTGAATATGTTGTGAGTCGGTCGCTATGAGCAGTCACTACCATGCGCTCCCATACAGCGCTGTACTGGTCAAATAGCGACTCCTCACAATGTATTCAACATTACTGCACAGCGACTGAGTCGCTATAAATTAGCGACTCACGGCCGAGCACTGCGACTACTAGCGGGAGCTCTGAAAATGCCTGCTACAGACGCTCATCTGTCGCTACCTGGCGTTAGTGATGAATCAGCCTGATGGTTTTCACATGCTGCGGCCGGTGTTCACCTAACGCTACACGGTACTACCTTGTGATAGCATTTCTTGAATTACCCCCATAATATATTTTTGGAGCAGAAGATGAATCCTTCTTAAAGAGGAACAATGGACCTCTAAATGACCAGGTCCTATAACACCCCTCAACTGGTCGGTGTCCTGCGCAGGCGCAGCGCAGTGGTGCAGACAATTCACTGCGCATGTGTGAGATTCCGGGGGCATGGTGCCGCCCTATGCTGGCACCATGAAGAACAGACAAATGCAGAAGGAAGGCCAGAAGACCGGTAAGTATTATTATCCATTTCTGTGATCGGAGCTCTAAAGGCAACGGAGGGTAATCCTCAGACTGTCCAATGTTCCTCTTTAAAGCGGTCCCACATCACATTTTTTACATATTGGGTGTGGAGACACCTTGTGACTCCACCTCGTGCATAGACCCATGCAACCCCCTGCAATCCTTAGCTGGACCTCAAGCTGGCACCAGAGCGGGGGGTCCCACACGCCTTCCAAAAACCCCTACAAAGGCAGCAGCACCACTATGAAAAATATATTATAGCCATATTAATACATATATCTACAATATCTACAAAAATAATGCTTGGGGACACATTAAAAACATTTTAAAAAACATATAAACACTACTAACAAAGGAAGGGGGAAAAAGGGGGGGGGGGCAAAGGCCACCGCTGCTCTACAGAAACTGGGGTAGCTCTAACATGTAATAATCCCCGGGCTGACCTCACTCCATACTGATGAATGATAATATCTGCTCTATGAATATTACTGCCCACAAGTGCTAACCATAAGATAATTAAAGTGCAATGTGCTTATAAATAACTTGTGATATATCAATAAAATAATAAATGGTTAAAGTGCACATATGCATACACAGTGCAAAAGAAATTCTCTTGCACACCTTGAAAAATCAGTCAATTAGTGTGCAAGTCAGCCATCCAACCTATAACAAATCATACAACCTATCTAAAATAACAATGAGGACCCACCGGGTGAAGAAACAGCAGACAGTAAACATCAGCAGCAATAATTATGAAGAGAAAAAGCACTCACATCTACCTGGAGCAGACTCACATAAACGCCCCCCCCCCCCCCAAAAAAAAAAAACACACCCAACCTCCTCACCGCGACGCGTTTCGTGACGTCACCGCGTCACTTTCTCAAAGCTGCCTGGCAAAATTCAGCCCTGCCATTGACTGCCACTGCCACGTGGACCTGAGTCGCTTTCATGGCCGCCGGACCAGTCATGCCCACATGCCCACTTGCGGCCAATCGTAGGGCCGCATTTCGCTGGGGTACATTTCTATGTACTGTATATATTCGTGTGTACATTTTCTCAGAGTACATTCAAATACAAAAGTTCATGTTCAGATGTATAGATTTAAAAAAAAATTCTCTTGGTAAGTTCTATCAAAAATATCTGCACACTATAAAATAATGTACTATGACTTAAAGTGGACCGTCACCCAGTGGTGATCAATCACCTCCCTCACCGCGGGACATCCGAGATCAGGATGTCCCGCGGTGAGGGACCCCCCCCCCAAAACCCCCGAAAAACTCACCTCATCTAGGCGTGCGCGCGCCCGCGCCGGCCGTTTGTGAATGGCCGGCGCGGGCGCGCGCACTGTCAGAGGGGCGCGCGGGAGGCGGCGGCGGAGGCGCTGTGTTGTCCGCAGCTGTCACCCGCTTGTCCGTTGGCGCTGATTGGTCAGCGCGGCCACGTGGGAGCATGGTGAGGTGAGTTTTGGGGGCTTTCTGGGGGGTTTCACATAGCGGGGCACCCTTAATCGGGGTGCCCCCCTGAAGTGGACCAAAACCCAGGATAGTCAAAATCCTGGGTGTTGGTCCACTTTAAAATGAATTTGGGTTTTGAAAAATACCCGTTAACTGCAATTTTAATAATATGCTTCGTAACCTCCCCATTATGTTTTATGGGAGTGAGCCTGATTGTGCAGCAAACAAGAGGCGAGTCCTTAGCACAGAATAGTAAATATGGAATTCCTTTCAGTGTGTGAGTGCACCTATGCCGGACTGGATCAGCATAGAATAGCCAGTAAATTAATGCCTATATCTCATTTGCTCCTCCTTGTTCCATGCCGAAACCTATTCTCGCTTGATCTTTATTCACTCACAGACTCTTTTAAACCTTACCTTCCACTACCTCAGCTCTCATCTTTGCTGCCCCCCTCACAAGCAACCGTGGCTCAGTACGGACATCACCAAACTGAAACAGCACTCCCGAGTCACTGAACACCGTTGGTGGAAAATGAAATTCAATGAGGCTTTCCTGCTATACAAAAAGGCTCTCCAGGAACTCAGAACTGCTCTTTTATCTGCTAAACAAGCGTACTTTACCTCTTTCATATCCACTCAGGCCCGAAGTACCAAACAGCTATTCAAAACCTTCAGCTCTCTGCCTTGCCCACTACCTCCTTCCTCCATATCCCCAGAAAATTGAGCAGTTTGCCATGTTCTTCAATAATAACAATGACAACATCTGTGCAGGCTTAACCTCTCTGTACTTCACCCCACCTAATGACTTCCCTAACCTATTGTCTTATCAGCTGAGCAATATTATCTGTGGGTTACCAGATAACCACAGAAACCAATTCTACCCCAATAGAATGTGCCGCACACCATAAGATACTAAGAGGCCGATTCATTAATAGCGCCAGGTAGCGACAGATGAGCGACATTAGCGTTATTTTCACAGCGCCCGCTAGTATTCGCTGTGCTTGGCCGTTGTTTGGCTGTTGACAGCGACTCAGTCGGTGTGCGGTAATGTTGAATACCGGGTTAGGAGTCGCTGTTTGACAGGTTCCACGCTGTATGGGAGCGCATGACAGCGAACGGCCATAGCGAACGGCTCCCAGCATATTCATTAACAAATCACGCTCCAAAAATTCTCGCGCTGTAAAATGCATGTTTAAACCCCAGAGCGCTGGCGGCGATGGGTTAAAAGTAGTTTTTTAACCTCCAAACCACCATATTTTTGGAAACCAAAAAAAAAAAGTTTTTTAAAATAATTTAGTAATATGAATACATTAATATCAGACCTGTAATATCAATTCTGCACAATTTTTTTTTTTTTTTTTTTTTTTTTTTTTTACCTTAAAATACCTAAAAACCTAAAAAAATATCTAACATTGCAGAAGTGGTCACAGAATTTTTGACATTAAAAAAAAAAATAAAAAAAAATAGCAATTAATTATGAATATTTAAAGATTGCTCCATTGAAATGCATTGGAGAGCGCCAGGTAGCGAGAGGTCATACCTGTCGCTGTTCAAGGTCGGACGCTGGCACTGTGGGGTGAGGCTGGAATAATGATGAATGATTCGCTATCTGGCGCTCTGTCAGTCGCTAAGCAGGATCGGCTTGATAAATGTGTGATTGCGGAGGTGAGCTGGCGTTCTCGTGGCGGTGACCGTCATTACCGTTCGCTCACCATTCGCTACCTGGCGCTATCCCTTGTTAAATAAGGGCCTAAATACATTTGTAATCCTTTATTTATAAATCAATTAATTAAATAGACCCAAGTTCTACCAGACAAACATATAAAACATACATTTAAAAAACATGAATAAAAAACCCCAAAGGATTGGGGCGGGACGGATGTCTGATAGTAAATATTGTTCCAGGAGTAATATAATGTTCCCTCACATAATACTATTCATGCAATTAAATAATATAAAAAAAGTACAAACAGTGAAAATGTGAACAATAATGTCAATTAATATTTACACAATACACACTCCAAATTCAACTATTAAAACAACTACCTCTTCATATATGTGCTACATCCCCATAAAAAGTGACTAGTGCAATAAAGTGTCAAGTGCTAATTGGCTATTCCATACCATAAAGTGCTACAAATGATGCAGTGCCTAATTGTCTGTTAAAAATACACGAATCTTTGAGGTAAACCGGGAACTAATAACAATATCATTTTAGTACATCACCGGATAATGAGAGCTGTCCCGCAGAGCACACCCACGACGCGTTGCGTGGTAATCCCCTCACCACTTCATCAGGAGCAAAGACTGTCCTCCTTATCAGAGCAAAGACTGTCCTCCCTTATGTCTAAGGTCCACCCCACTACTTGCCCTCTAGACCAGGATTTCCCAATCTGTTTTCAAGGAGTGCCACTTCCTATTTTGCAATTATCACAAGTACCGCCCCAACCACCACTAATTCGGACGTTTCCGGGAGGGTGGAGGTCCTATACTGTCCCAACAATGCAAGATCTTCTGCCAGCAATGCGGTCATCCCAAGATGCTCCACTCCTGCAACCTGTTGACTTGGCCACCTGACAAATCCTATTGGCGCAGTAGCTTGTGTGCAGTGCTTCATGTCCCCCCCACTTTCACCTCCACTGGTCTTGAGTACCACTGAGGGGAGCTTGAGTACCACCCTTAGTACTAGTACCACTGGTTTGGAAGCCCTATTCTAGACCCGTTTTCATCCCACCTTATCCCACAACTGTCCTCATCCGTCACTACGGATTCTCTATGGGGAGGCCGATTCATTAATAGCGCCAGGTAGCGACAGATGAGCGACAGTAGCGTTATTTTCACAGCGCACGCTAGTATTCGCTGTGCTTGGCCGTTGTTCGGCTGTTGACAGCGACCCCGTCGGTGTGCGGTAATGTTGAATACGGGGTTAGGAGTCGCTGTTTGACAGGTTCCGCGCTGTATGGAAGCGCATGACAGCGAATGGCCATAGCGAACGGCTCCCAGCATATTCATTAACAAATCACGCTCCAAAAATTCTCGCGCTGTGAAATGCATGTTTAAACCCCAGAGCGCTGGTGGCGATGGGTTAAAAGTAGTTTAACCCCCAAACAACCATATTTTTTGTAAAAAAAAAAAAAACATGTTTTTCAAAACATTTAGTAATATGAATACATTAATATCAGACCTGTAATATCAATTCTTAACAAATTTTTTTTTTACCTTAAAAAAAATATCTAAAATGGCAGAAGTGGTCACAGAATTTTTGACATTTACAAAAAAAAAAATAAAAACCATTAATAACAATAAATTATGAATATTTAAAGATTGTTCCATTGAAATGCATTGGAGAGCGCCAGGTAGCGAGAGGTCATACCTGTCGCTGTTCAAGGTCGGACGCTGGCGCTGTGAGGCTGGAATAATGATGAATGAGTCGCTATATGGCGCTCTGTCAGTCGCTAAGCAGGATCGGCTTGATAAATGTGTGATTGCGGAGGGGAGCCGGCGTTCTCGTGGCGGTGAGCGTCATTACCGTTCGCTCACCAGTCGCTACCTGGCGCTATCCCTTGTTAAATAAGGGAATTATTCTCTCTCTCTCTCTCTCTCATCAGACACCTCCTCTTCACTATGAAAACACACGGCCATAACCTCAATACCCCAAAATTCTCTCCGGACCCGTCGGCCCCTCACTGTTACCAACCCATCTCCCCAGGGTCAGCTCCGGAGTTATGTGGTCCCTGGGTGATAGAGTCTCAATGGGCCCCTTGCAGTGTGGTAGGATACTCCATACATGGCGATAAAGTTGCATGTATGGTGAATACTGCCAAAGAATAATAAGAAAAAAGTATTGAAGAAATAAGGATTAGAAAGAATGACAGAAAGAGAAATAAAGAATGAAAAAAATAGAAGGAATGACAAAAAAAGAAAGCATGAAAAAGAGAGAAGAGAGAGAGAGAGAAGGAATTGGAGAAATAAAGAAGAAATGGAAGAAAAGAAAGAATAGGACTGACAGAAAAAAATGAAAGATAAGGAGTGACAGAAAAAAACAATAGGGAAAGAAAGAAAGAAAGAAAGAAAGAAAGAAAGAAAGAAAGAAAGAAAGAAAGAAAGAAAGAAAGGGAATGGCAGAACGAACAGATGAAACAAAGGATAGATGGAAAGAAAGAAAAAAGAAACAAAGAATAGAATGACTGACAGAAATAATGGAATGAAAGATGAAAGAAATAAAGAAAGAAAGGGAATGGCAGAAAGAAACAGATGAAATAAACAAAAAAGAATAGAAGGAAAGAAACAAAGAATAAAAGGACTGAAAAGAAAGGTGGAGGATGATTTATTACTAGCGCCAGGTATCGACAGATGAGCGTCTGTATAGCGGTGCTTAGAGCGACCGCTAGCAGACGCTGGTGTGCGGGTATCGGCGCTGTAACAGAGCGCCTCAGTCGCTGTAGTAACCTGTCCGGCATTGATGAATGAGATATATGTTGGGCGCTCTAACACCAGTACAGCGTTGCAGTGAGCGAAAGGTAGCGGTCAGCTCAGTGTGAACAACTCTCAGCGACTCACACCATATTCAACAAAAAAACAGACACACACAGCGTCGGCGCTCTAAAGCTGGGCGCTGTAGCATAGAGCGCCAGACGCTGTGTGATTAAAGGCTGTTTTTGAACACATATCCACCAGTAACAAAGCGAAAACACATGGAATGACATTGTTGTAACATTGTGACATTAACACTTTTGTGCCAGACCTGTAATGACTATTCTGCATAAAAAAAATAAAAAACATTTTCAAAAATGACTTTTTTTAGGTCAGGAGAGGTGACACAATGATTTGCGGGAAAAAAAAAAAAACAACACAAAAAAAACAATAAACTTTAAACAGAAGAAAAGGAACTGCCATTGAAATGTATGGGAGAGCGACAGGTAGCTACAGGTAATACCTGGCGCTCTAGAAGCTAGAGCGCTGGTGTTATACGCTGAGCCACCTGTAATAATACATGTGACGCTACATGGCGCTGTTAGAGGCGCTCACCAGATTCGCTTTCATAAATGCGGTTTAGCGTACAGCGCCCGGCGTTCACCTGCTGCTATCCCTTGATGAATAAACCCCTTTGCTTATCCCACTTCCACATGGTTTCCTCTCTCATCCTCTGTCTGTTGGTGTAGCACACTATGGTCTAACCCTCAAAAAACTATTCCCCAGCATCTAAAATTAATATATTTTAAGTTTTTAAACACTTACTTATTATCCTTCCCCCACTGGGCTGCAACTCATAAGCATCACACATACTAAAAAGAGGAGGGGAGATAAATTGCAGGGGGCGGGGTTATAGCTGTGCTTTGCACAGACAGAGCAGAGCTGGGGTCAGGAAAAAGTCAGCAATACCAGAATGCAGAGCAACACAAAGACAATTCCTGTTTGCAGGCTGCCTGATGCTCCATAAGCCGCCATCCTGGATTTTTTAAAGCTCGGAATACGCACTAGGTGCAGGTAGGATGATTTTTAACGCGGGCAATCTGTATGTACAGGGTGTGGGAAACATATAAGATAGGCTCTTATTCAGGGTGAAGGTCCAGATTAATGTGGGCAATCTGTATGTACAGGGTGTGGGAAACATATAAGATAGACTCACATTCAGGGTGAAGGTCTGGATTAATGTGGGCAATCTGTATGTACAGGGTGTGGGAAACATATAAGATAGGCTCTTATTCAGGGTGAAGGTCCGAATTAATGTGGGCAATCTGTATGTACAGGGGGGAAACATATAAGATAGGCTCTTATTCAGGGTGAAGGTCCGGATTAATGTGGGCAATCTGTATGTACAGGGTGTGGGAAACATATAAGATAGGCTCTTATTCAGGGTGAAGGTCCGGATTAATGTGGACAATCTGTATGTACAGGGTGTGGGAAACATATAAGATAGACTCTTATTCAGGGTGAAGGTCTGGATTAATGTGGGCAATCTGTATGTACAGGGTGTGGGAAACATATAAGATAGGCTCTTATTCAGGGTGAGGGACCGGATTAATGTGGGCAATCTGTATGTACAGGGTGTGGGAAACATACAAGATAGGCTCTTATTCAGGGTATTGGTCCGCTTTAAAGTGGACCAACACCCAGGATTTTGACTATCCTGGGTCTTGGTCCACTTCGGTGGGGCACTCCCGATCGGGGTGCCCCGCTGTGTGAAACCCCCCCGAACCCCCCGAACAACTCACCTCTCCCCGCTCCCAGCGCCGACGTACAAGGTAAGATCTTGAACGTCTAAGCGGCGGCGGCGGCCGCCGCCGCCTCCCTCGCGTCACTTTGAACGCGCGCGCCCCCGCGCCGGCCATTCGCAGACGGCCGGCGCGGAGGCGCGCACGCCTACAGGGGCGCGAGGGAGGCGGCGGCGGCCGGCCGCCGCCGAAGATGAGGTAGGTGAGTTGGGGTGTTTGGGGGGGGTTTCACCCCGCGGGACATCCCGATCTCGGATGTCCCGCGGGGTGGGGGGTGATCGGCCCGGGAATCTATAAGATCACCCGTGGGTGTTGGTCCACTTTAAGTATCTCTATATTTCATATTAAACCTTCGCCATCATCTTCTATTTAATAGAATGGAGAGCGCGGCGCACAGCAAATCTAATTTTAATATCTGAATTAAAATACTTCCCTCTCGATTAGATCCTTAGTATTTTTTATTTATGACCCTGTAGCGAGCGGCTCTCAATCCCCTCACTGTACCCGTCTCATCCGCCCCCAGAACCGCAATCCACAGATTTTTATTTTCAGTAGAGCTGTGAACATTTCCCCTCTGAATGTAAATATCTCGCTCTCATTCCATTCACTATTTGAGGTAAAGCTTTAAGGTTGGGGTCATCCTCCCCATGGGGCCCGCGGGGTATTTCCAGGGCTGCAAATACACTTTCACTTACCCTGTGTCTTTCTAAGCATTGATTACGTGTGCCCCGTGCAACATTATTATTATTGTTCATTTGTATAGCGCCATCATCTTCCGTAGTGCTGTACAAAGTATCACTGATGTTATATCGAAAATAGAGACTTTTATTTTACGTTGGATGGAGAGCGCTTGTGAGCAGCAGTTTTCAAGACATGCTGCAGATTCTCAGGCGCTTATTTATGAAGGAATAGCGACAGGTAGCGACTGGTGAGCGGCCGGTAATGACGGGCCCCGCCACGAGAACGCCGGCTCCCCACCACAATCACACATTTATCAAGCCGATCCTGCTTAGCGACTGAGATAGCGCCATATAGCGACTCATTCATCATTATTCCAGCCTCAGCCCACAGCGCCAGCGTCCAACCTTCAACAGCGACAGGTATGACCTCTCGCTACCTGGCGCTCTCCAATGCATTTCAATGGAACAATCTTTAAATATTCATAATTAATAATTAATTGCTATTAATTTTTTTTTTTCAATGTGAAAAATTCTGTGACCACTTCTGTCATGTTAGAAAAAAAAAAAATTTGTGCAGAATTGATATTAAAGGTCTGATATTAATGTATTCATATTACTAAATTCTTTAAAAAAAAATTAGTTTTTTCCAAAAATATGGTGGTTTGGAGGTTAAAAAACTACTTTTAACACATCGCCGCCAGCGCTCTGGGGTTTAAACATGCATTTCACAGCGCTTGAATTTTTGGAGCATGATTTTTTTGATGAATATGGTGGGAGCCGGTCGCTCTGACCAGTCACTATCATGCGCTCCCATACAGCGCGGAACCTGTCAAATAGCGACTCCTAACCCAATATTCAACATTACTGCACACCGACTGAGTCGCTATCAACAACCGAACAACGGCCAAGCACAGCGACCACTAGCAGGTGCTGTGAAAATACTGCTACAGTCGCTCAACTGTCGCTAACCGCCGCTGTTAATGAATCAGCCTCTCAATGTTTAGGTCTACATTGCGATGGGCCATTCCATCACATTAAGGGGTTTATTCATGAATCTTTAGAGCCAGGTAGTGTTTCGTAGCGGCAGGCGGTGTCTGGTGAACGCCGGGTGCTGCAGGCAAAACCATATTTATGAAGGCGATTCTGGTGAGCGACTCTAACAGCGCCATGTAGCGCCCGATGTATTATTACATGTGGCTCAGTGTATAGCGCCAGCGCTCTAGCTTTCCAGAGCCAGGTATTACCTGTCACTACCTGTTGCTCTCCCATACATTTCAATGGATGTTCCTTCTAATCTCTTTACTGATCACATTTTTTTTCCTCTCAAAAAATTATTTGACCTCTTCTGGGCTGAAATAAAGGCCCTTATTTAACAAGGGATAGCGCCAGGTAGCGAATGGTGAGCGAACGGTAATGACGCTCAACGCTCCCCTCTGCAATCACACATTTATCAAGCCGATCCTGCTTAGCGACTGACAGAGCGCCAGATAGCGAATCATTCATCATTATTCCAGCCTCACCCCACAGCGCCAGCGAGCGACCTTGAACAGCGACAGGTATGACCTCTCGCTACCTGGCGCTCTCCAATGCATTTCAATGGAGCAATCTTTAAATATTCTTAATTAATTGCTATTAATGTTTTTTTTTTTTTTTTTTAAATGGCAAAAATTCTGTGACCACTTCTGCAATGTTAGATATTTTTTTTAAGGTAAAAAAAAAAAAAAAAAAAAAAACAAATTTGTGCAGAATTGATATTACAGGTCTGATATTAATGTATTCATATTACAAAATGTTTGTAAAAACATGTTTTTTTTTTTTTCCAAAAATATGGTTGTTTGGTGGTTAAAAAACTACTTTTAACCCATCGCCACCAGCGCTCTGGGGTTTAAACATGCATTTCACAGCGCGAGAATTTTTTGAGCGTGATTTGTTAATGAATATGCTGGGAGCCGTTCGCTATGGCCATTCGCTGTCATGCGCTCCAATACCGTGCGGAACCTGTCAAACAGCGACTCCTAACCCCGTATTCAACATTACCGCACACCGACTGAGTCGCTGTCAACAGCCGAACAACAGCCAAGCACAGCGAATACTAGCATGCGCTGTGAAAATAACGCTACTGGCGCTCATCTGTCGCTACCTGGCGCTATTAATGAATCGGCCTCAGAGTATATTTGAATTTTTTTAATCATTTACGTTTTTATGCAGAATTGTCATTACAGCTCTGGCACTAAAATGTTATTGTCGCAGTGTTATAACAATGTCATTCCATGTGTTTTTACTTTGTTACTGGTGGATATGTGTCCAAAAACAATCTTTAATCACACAGCGTCTGGCGCTCTATGCTATAGCGCACAGCTTTAGAGCGCCGACGCTGTCTGTGTGGAGTTTTTGATAAGTATGGTGTGGAGCGCCGAGAGTTGGTCGCACTGAGCTGGTGCTGCCTCTCGCTCTCTTCAGCACTGTACTGGTGTTAGAGCGCGCAACATACATCACATTCATCAATGCAGGATAGGTTACTAGAGCAACTGAGGCGCTCTGTTACAGCGCCCGATACCCGCTTACAGCATCTTGTAGCGGTCGCTCTAAACGCCGCTATACAGACGCTCATCTGCCGATACCAGACGCTAGTAATGAATCAGCCTCATTGTATCAATGTGTCTGACTCTCAAAGTTGACCCATGAAAACATAATAAAATATTTACAAAAATGCGATGGTTGGATGAACGTTTGTGATACACTGTATATGTGCAGGAGCACACGCAGGCCTAGATTTATACATTGTTTCATCTTTACATATAAAATCTGTGGATTGGCTGTACATACCCCCGGCCTCGCACAGCTCTGTTATTACCTCCGTCCTGGTCGCTGCTGCTGCTGCTGCTGCTGGAGGACACAACACCAAAATTGCCTTTTTTTTTTCCAGTCCCTATAAAACCAAAATAGAGAATCCGCAATGTTTCTTTTTTTAATCTAGGAAGTAGGAACAGAACCTTTTATAAGCGTATAGATCGGGCTTCGCTCGCTTCTTGCCTGTGTTAATTTTTCATGTTAATTTTCGTGTTTGCTGAAAAACACATATCCGGTACAAGCCATTGGCTGCGTTTAATAGGTGCACATTTTGGGCAAGAGATCGAGCGTTCTTGTACTTTTCTTATTTTTATCAGCTTTAAAAAATTGATGCTGGTAGAGCGAAAACACACTCGCACACATTTGCGTCTGTATTTTTCCGTAAAGGCGGAACACGGAGCCATAATTATAACACGGCTCTTGTAGCACGTCAGCTCATTCTGTGGTTTGAAATGTGAATGGCCTCCACACCCCCCCTAAAGTATAGACAGAGGGGAGAGCGCTGGTTAAGACCAGAGACGCGGATTTAAATATCTGCAAATATATATATATATATATATATATATATATATATATATATATATATTTTACACACACACTATATCACTAATATATATACATACACACACTGGGGGTTTATTTATAAAGTGATAGCGCCAGGTAGCGGCCCGTAGCGGCAGGCAGCGTCTGGTGAACGCTGGGCACTGTACGCAAAACCACATTTATGAAAGCGATTCTGGCGAGCGACTCTAACAGCGCCATGTAGCGACTGCTTCATCATTGCAGGCTAGCTTTCAGAGCGCCAGGTAAGACCTGTCGCTCTCCCATACATTTCAATGGACGTTCCTTTTCTTCTGTTTAAAGTGGACCAACACCCAGGATTTTGACTATCCTGGGTCCACTTCGGTGGGGCACCCCGACCGGGGGTGCCCCGCTGTGTGAAACCCCCCAGAAACCCCGAAAAACTCACCTCTCCTCGCTCCCACGTGACCGCCGCTGCCAATCCCTGCCGACGGACAAGCGGGAGGCAGCGACAGGCAAGAGAGCGCGTCACTCTTACAGGGCGCGCGCCCGCCATTCACTAACGGCGGGAGGCGGCGGCGGCCACCGCTGGATCGTGGATAAGGTAGGGATTTAGGGGTTTCTGGGGGGTTTCACACAGCGGGTCTGATCGGTCCAGCAATCTTATAGATTCCCGGGCCGATCATGGGAGGGTGTTGGTCCACTTTAAACAGAGTTTTTTGTTTTTATTTTCTCAAATAATTGTGTGACCTTTCCTGGCCTAGAAAAAGTCATTTTTGAAAACTTTTTTGATTTTTTTATATTTTTATGCAGAATTGTCATTACAGGTCTGGCATTAAAATATTAATGTTACAATGTAATTCCATGTGTTTTCGCTTTGTTTTTGGTGGATATGTGTTCAAAAACACATACACATCACACACACACAGCGTCTGGCGCTGTATGCTACAGCGCCAAGATCCAGAGCGCCGACGCTGTCTGTGTGTTTTTTTTTGTTGAATAAGGTGAGAGTCGGTCACAATGAGCTGGGGCTACCTTTCGCTCCCTGCAACGCTGTACTGGTGTTAGAACGCCCAACATACATTTCCATTATCAATGTCGGACAGGTTACTACAGTGACTGAGGCGCTCTGTTACAGCGCCCAATAGCCAATCACAGCGTCTAGACTAGAGGTCACTCTTAGTGCCTCTGTACAGACACTCATCTGCCGATAGCTGGCGCTAGTAATGAATCAGCCTGTATGTCATATATAGATATATATTATATATATACACACACTATATCACACATATATATTTATATATACTTTTTATTTGTATATTATATTAGGGAAAATTAGTATTGGATACACTGCAGATTTTTCTAGTTTTCCTACAAAAAACAGTAGGTTCCCTTCAACTGAATCTCTAAAAACAATTCCAAAAAATCACATTCTATGATTTTTAAATAATTTTATTGCATGAAACAAGTATTTGATATATTAGAAAAACATAACTTAAAGTGGACCAAAACCCGCAGAGATCTATAAGATTCCTGGGCCAGTTGATTCCCTCGGAGCGTTTAAAACCGGGATGTCCCGCTGTGTGGAACCCCCCAGGTTGCCCATAAACGTACCTTCTTTCCTGGTCCAACGGTGCATGCACGAGCAGCGGCCGCATCCCCGCTATCCCTCTAGCAGTGCAACTGCTATCAGCGCGCCCGGATCCACTCAAGTCAGCTTGTCTAAGACGAGCAAATCCGAGTAATTGCCGCTGCATCCTCCGCTACCCTCTGGGCATTTGTGTATGGCTAGCGCGGGTACGCTCCCTGTTAGAGGATAGCAGGGGATGCGGCCATCAGCATGCTCAGATCCGCTTGTCTTAGACGAGCCGACGTGAGCGTATCCAAGTGCGCTGATTGAACGAAAGGCTGCAAATGCGCCGTAGGACCGAGGAAGGGAGAGTGCGATCGGGCGCGACCTGGGGGGTTTCATACAGCGGGGCATCCCCGATTGGGGTTCCCCAGGGGCAAGGACCAAAACCAAGGATAGTCAAAATCCTGGGCTTTGGTCCACTTTAAAGCAGGACAAAACCTGTTTATTTGACTTTCCCAGGTTTTGTTCCATGCTCCCGGGCATCTCGAACTGTGATGTCCCTCTTGTGAAACCCTCCAGTCTACCCAATAAAACTCACCTCCCCTCAGTCCAGCAGCTCATGCACAGGCTCTCATCCGATCAGAGACTTTTGCCGTGTTTACAACCTCCAATGGGGAGCGCAAACTGCTGCATCCCTGGCGACATGCGCGTTCCTGCCCCAGCCTATCTATATGACTGTGGCAGGAACACAGGCATGGCACCATTTGAAACAGAGCCTTTTGCCAAAAAAAAGGCAAACAGCTCTGATTGGATGAGAGCCTGCACATGCTCTGTTGTACTGGTAAAAGGTGAATTATCGGTGCCCTGGGGGGTTTCACACAGCGGGGCATCCTGAATCTTGGAAAAAGCAGGGGAAAGCCAGTGGCCAGCCCTGCAATCTTTTAGATTTCAGGCCGGCCGCTGGTGGGTTTTGTTCCGCTTTAATATTTGGTACAGAACCTTTGTTTGCAATTACAGACATTTCCTCTAGTTCTTGACGAAGTTTGCACACACTGCAGCAGGGGTATTGTCCCACTTTTCCATAGAGATCTTCTCCAGATCTTTTTGGTTTTGGGGCTGTCACTGGGCAACATTGATTTCAGCTCCTTCTGAAGATTTTCTATTGGGTTTAGGTCTGGAGACTGGCTAGGTCACTCCAGGACCTTAAAATGCTTCTTAGAGAGCCACTCCGTACATGACCTTCTCTCATGCCTCCTCTGGATCGTCCAGATGGTCATTGGTGAACTTCAGTCGGGCCTGGACATAGGCTGGTGTGAGCCAGGGGGACCTTGCATGCCCTGCCGGATTTTACTCCATGACAGTGTGTTACTAATAGTCATAGACCAGGTCCTCTCGTGTAGATTTAGGCTGATTCCTGGCCTTTTTCAGAATCCTCATTACCCCACGAGGTGAGATCTTGCACAGTGCCCCAGACTGATGATAGGAGGTATCGCTACCCTGATGAAACGGCCGTGTGCCGTGAAACGTCGGTATTAGTATATAAGCGATCATTCTTGTCACACAGGTTCTGTTTTTTCTATGCTACTGCCATTTCATGCATACAACTGTTATTTGCTGTCACGCTCGGGGTAACTCCAGCCCTCTTAATAAGCTCACAACCCCCAATCTCCACAGCCAGCTTCACCTGTAGGAGCCCCCGCTTGCCGGGACGCAAGATACGCCTACCCGGGATCGGTTGCCCCCAGGACTTAATGGCTCAAAGGATGTAAGCTTATATGTGGGAGGACTGGAGAACCAATAGCAAGAGCGTGAGTGACGGAAGTCCAGAGACAGGCAATAGGTCGATAACGGGAAGGCAGAGATCGTAGCGGCACCAGGGGTCAGGCAAGACGTAGTCGGGGTTCAGGCAGAGGTCAGCAACTGGGGATCAGGATCTAGAAGCGTCAGTTCAGGCAGAGGTCAGCAACTGGGGATCAGGATCTAGAAGCGTCAGTTCAGGCAAAGGTCGGCAACAAGGATTCAGGATCGAGAGTGGTCGTACAATCAAATCGGCAACAGGCTAAACTTCACAGGAGTAGGTAACACAGGGTTCTGAGCGCTATCACAGGCAATTCACAACTGAGGGGGAATTGCCTTTATAGGGACAGGTCTGAGGGAAGCAGTGTACTGATTGGAGCACATAGGATTCCAAGGGTAATTGGCTGGCAACAAGGGAGGAGGTAAGGCCAAGATATCAATGGGGCTGATTGGCCTGCAGAGCAGAAGAGGGCAAAGCCCTCAATCCCCTAGGACTCATTAACCCTTTAATTGATCCTCCGGCGGGTGCGCGCAGCACAGCGCCACCGGAGGGCATAACAGACACGTGCTCGCGAGCACGTCTACTGGAGGAGGAAGCGGGGGGCGTGGCTGAGCTGGGCGCTGCTCGAGCTGACGCCGCCGCCGCACAGTGACAGCTGCAGCTGGCCGCCTGGAGACGTCGCTGTAACGGGGATCAGGTAAGCGGTTCCTGACATTTGCTTATTGCAAGTATGACCGAGCGTCATGATTATACTTCCCCTAAGCACTAATTGGTTGCACTATGGGTCTGTGATATGATGACAATACTATGTACTGATACAGATGCATATTGAGATGCATAGATATTGTGTGTATATATACATATTCGTTTGTTGATCTTAAACACTGTGGAAACCCAGACATTCAACCCTGTATGTGATTTTACTGGGGACTACTGCATTGGCACCAGACATATATATTGAGGTAACTTAGGCCCTTATTTAACAAGGGATAACGCCAGGTAGCGACTGGTGAGCGAACGGTAATGACGGTCACCGCCACGAGAACGCCGGCTCCCCTCCACAATCACACATTTATCAAGCCGATCCTGCTTAGCGACTGAGATAGCGCCAGATAGCGACTCATTCATCATTATTCCAGCCTCAGCCCACAGCGCCAGCGTCCGACCTTGAACAGCGACAGGTATGACCTCTCGCTACCTGGCGCTCTCCAATGCATTTCAATGGAACAATCTTTAAATATTAATAATTAATTGTTATTAATGTTTTTTTTTTTTTTTAATGTGAAAATTTCTGTTACCACTTCTGCAATGTTAGATATTTTTTTTAAGGTAAGAAAAAAATAAAAAAAAAATTTGTGCAGAATTGATATTACAGGTCTGATATTAATGTATTCATATTACAAAATGTTTTTATAAACTTGTTTTTCTTGGTTTCCCAAAATATGGTTGTTTGGGGGTTAAAAAACTACTTTTAACCCATCGCCGCCAGCGCTCTGGGGTTTAAACATGCATTTCACTGCGCGAGAATTTTTGGAGCGTGATTTGTTAATGAATATGCTGGGAGCCGTTCGCTATGGCCATTCGCTGTCATGCGCTCCCATACAGCGCGGAACCTGTCAAATAGCGACTCCTCACCCAATATTCAACATTACGGCAAACCGACTGAGTCGCTATCAACTACAGAACAACAGCCAAGCACAGCGACTACTAGCGGGCGCTCTGAAAATGCTGCTACTGTCGCTACCTGGCGCTATTAATGAATCGGCCTCCTAGTGTCTCGGTGCATACAGTCCCCCCAGGACAACATATGTGACAATGTTTGGACACTGTATCCTTTTGCGAGATATATATACCTAAAGCATTTTTTCTCTATCGCTATTGTCTATACTTAGATATTGTCACCATTGTTTTTTGTGTATAGAAGTGTAAATATTTATTTTTTCTGATAAATTTATTAAATTCCTTTTTTTGGCATATAAGTGAATTTGGTGTGCTTTACTTCCTTGAAGTTTTTATTGGTACATGGATTAGGATAGGGACCACAGGGGGAAAGTAGCACCCTTGCTAAGCATTTGACTGTACGCCTTATTTATCCATTTTTGGTGTGCCGACCTATTTAGTAACTGCCCCAGACTGATGAAGAACAGTAACACCAAAACACCACATAAACATTGATTATCATGCGTAACTCCGAGGTGGCCATTAATCATTGATTTTAATTGTCTTGTGTATTAGTGTGTGTATGTTTTTTTAGATTTTATGGCGGTTCATAATAAAATCATTTTTACAAGCCTGTTGGAGTGCCCTTATGTTCTGAATTTCATATGGTTTTTTGGTGTTAGTGATTAGTTGTTATTTGAAATTCGGGGTGCACCCACCTGGGTATTGATTTCTATTATCTAATATTTGTGATTAGCCTCACACATAGAATTTCTGCTGAAGAATGACAGTCCTCTTGTGCTGCTTCCATTTTTTAATAATATTGTCCCTGGTGGTGTCCTTAGACAGCCCTTTGGTTCTGGTCATGGTGGAGACGTTGGAGTGTGATTGATTGGTTGGCCGGATGTTTTTAATACAGGTAATGAGTTCAAACAGGTGCAGTTACTAATAGAGGTAATGAGAGCAGAGTGGGAGCAGGTCTCTGAGAGCCAGAATTCTTGCTGGTTGGTAAGTGATCAAATACTTATTTCATGCAATAAAATGTAATTTAACTATTTAAAAATCATACAAGTTGATTTTCAGTATTTTGTTTTAGATTCAGACTCTCACAGTCGAGATGTACCTACAATAAAATACCAATATTCCCTTCTGTAGATGGCAGCAAATCAGGATGGGTAAAGTATAGATGGCAGCAGATCAGGTTGGGGTAAAGTATAGATGGCAGCAGATCAGGTTGGGTAAAGTATAGATGGCAGCAGATCAGGTTGGGTAAAGTATAGATGGCAGCAGATCAGGTTGGGTAAAGTACAGATGGCAGCAGATCAGGTTGGGTAAAGTATAGATGGCAGCAGATCAGGTTGGGTAAAGTATAGATGGCAGCAGATCAGGTTGGGTAAAGTATAGATGGCAGCAGATCAGGTTGGGTAAAGTATAGATGGCAGCAGATCAGGTTGGGTAAAGTATAGATGGCAGCAAATCAGGATGGGTAAAGTATAGATGGCAGCAGATCAGGTTGGGTAAAGTATAGATGGCAGCAGATCAGTTTGGGGTAAAGTATAGATGGCAGCAGATCAGGTTGGGTAAAGTATAGATGGCAGCAAATCAGGTTGGGTAAAGTATAGATGGCAGCAGATCAGGTTGGGGTAAAGTATAGATGGCAGCAGATCAGGTTGGGTAAAGTATAGATGGCAGCAGATCAGGTTGGGTAAAGTATAGATGGCAGCAGATCAGGTTGGATAAAGTATAGATGGGAGCAGATCAGGTTGGGTAAAGTATAGATGGGAGCAGATCAGGTTGGGTAAAGTATAGATGGCAGCAGATCAGGTTGGGTAAAGTATAGATGGCAGCAGATCAGGTTGGGTAAAGTATAGATGGCAGCAGATCAGGTTGGGTAAAGTATAGATGGCAGCAGATCAGGTTGGGTAAAGTATAGATGGCAGCAGATCAGGTTGGGTAAAGTATAGATGGCAGCAGATCAGGTTGGGTAAAGTATAGATGGCAGCAGATCAGGTTGGGTAAAGTATAGATGGCAGCAGATCAGGTTGGGTAAAGTATAGATGGCAGCAGATCAGGTTGGATAAAGTATAGATGGCAGCAGATCAGGATGGGTAAAGTATAGATGGCAGCAGATCAGGTTGGGTAAAGTATAGATGGCAGCAGATCAGGTTGGGTAAAGTATAGATGGCAGCAGATCAGGTTGGGTAAAGTATAGATGGCAGCAGATCAGGTTGGGTAAAGTATAGATGGCAGCAGATCAGGTTGGGTAAAGTATAGATGGGAGCAGATCAGGTTGGGTAAAGTATAGATGGCAGCAGATCAGGTTGGGTAAAGTATAGATGGCAGCAGATCAGGTTGAGTAAAGTATAGATGGAAGCAGATCAGGTTGGGTAAAGTATAGATGGCAGCAGATCAGGTTGGGTAAAGTATAGATGGGAGCAGATCAGGTTGGATAAAGTATAGATGGCAGCAGATCAGGTTGGGTAAAGTATAGATGGCAGCAGATCAGGTTGGGTAAAGTATAGATGGCAGCAGATCAGGTTGGGTAAAGTATAGATGGCAGCAGATCAGGTTGGGTAAAGTATAGATGGCAGCAGATCAGGTTGGGTAAAGTATAGATGGCAGCAGATCAGGTTGGGTAAAGTATAGATGGCAGCAGATCAGGTTGGGTAAAGTATAGATGGCAGCAGATCAGGTTGGATAAAGTATAGATGGCAGCAGATCAGGTTGGGTAAAGTATAGATGGCAGCAGATCAGGTTGGGTAAAGTATAGATGGCAGCAGATCAGGTTGGGTAAAGTATAGATGGCAGCAGATCAGGTTGGGTAAAGTATAGATGGCAGCAGATCAGGTTGGGTAAAGTATAGATGGCAGCAGATCAGGTTGGATAAAGTATAGATGGCAGCAGATCAGGTTGGGTAAAGTATAGATGGGAGCAGATCAGGTTGGATAAAGTATAGATGGCAGCAGATCAGGTTGGGTAAAGTATAGATGGGAGCAGATCAGGTTGGGTAAAGTATAGATGGGAGCAGATCAGGTTGGGTAAAGTATAGATGGCAGCAGATCAGGTTGGGTAAAGTATAGATGGCAGCAGATCAGGTTGGGTAAAGTATAGATGGCAGCAGATCAGGTTGGGTAAAGTATAGATGGCAGCAGATCAGGTTGGGTAAAGTATAGATGGCAGCAGATCAGGTTGGGTAAAGTATAGATGGCAGCAGATCAGGTTGGGTAAAGTATAGATGGCAGCAGATCTGGTTGAGTAAAGTATAGATGGCAGCAGATCAGGTTGGGTAAAGTATAGATGGCAGCAGATCAGGTTGGGTAAAGTATAGATGGCAGCAGATCAGGTTGGATAAAGTATAGATGGGAGCAGATCAGGTTGGGTAAAGTATAGATGGCAGCAGATCAGGTTGGGTAAAGTATAGATGGCAGCAGATCCAGTTGGGTAAAGTATAGATGGCAGCAGATCAGGTTGGGTAAAGTATAGATGGCAGCAGATCAGGTTGGGTAAATTATAGATGGCAGCAGATCAGGTTGGGTAAAGTATAGATGGCAGCAGATCAGGTTGGGTAAAGTATAGATGGCAGCAGATCAGGTTGGGTAAAGTATAGATGGCAGCAGATCAGGTTGGGTAAAGTATAGATGGCAGCAGATCAGGTTGGGGGTAAAGTATAGATGGCAGCAGATCAGGTTGGGGTAAAGTATAGATGGCAGCAGATCAGGTTGGGGTAAAGTATAGATGGCAGCAGATCAGGTTGGGGTAAAGTATAGATGGCAGCAGATCAGGTTGGGTAAAGTATAGATGGCAGCAGATCAGGTTGGGGGTAAAGTATAGATGGCAGCAGATCAGGTTGGGGTAAAGTATAGATGGCAGCAGATCAGGTTGGGTAAAGTATAGATGGCAGCAGATCAGGTTGGGGTAAAGTATAGATGGCAGCAGATCAGGTTGGGTAAAGTATAGATGGCAGCAGATCAGGTTGGGGGTAAAGTATAGATGGCAGCAGATCAGGTTGGGGGTAAAGTATAGATGGCAGCAGATCAGGTTGGGGTAAAGTATAGATGGCAGCAGATCAGGTTGGGGTAAAGTATAGATGGCAGCAGATCAGGTTGGGTAAAGTATAGATGGCAGCAGATCAGGTTGGGTAAAGTATAGATGGCAGCAGATCAGGTTGGGTAAAGTATAGATGGCAGCAGATCAGGTTGGGTAAAGTATAGATGGCAGCAGATCAGGTTGGGTAAAGTATAGATGGCAGCAGATCAGGTTGGGTAAAGTATAGGTGGCAGCAGATCAGGTTGGGTAAAGTATAGATGGCAGCAGATCAGGTTGGGTAAAGTATAGATGGCAGCAGATCAGGTTGGGTAAAGTATAGATGGCAGCAGATCAGGATGGGTAAAGTATAGATGGCAGCAGATCAGGATGGGTAAAGTATAGATGGCAGCAGATCAGGATGGGTAAAGTATAGATGGCAGCAGATCGGGTTGGGTAAAGTATAGATGGCAGCAGATCAGGTTGGGTAAAGTATAGATGGCAGCAGATCAGGTTGGGTAAAGTATAGATGGCAGCAGATCAGGTTAGGGGTAAAGTATAGATGGCAGCAGATCAGGTTGGGGTAAAGTATAGATGGCAGCAGATCAGGTTGGGTAAAGTATAGATGGCAGCAGATCAGGTTGGGGTAAAGTATAGATGGCAGCAGATCAGGTTAGGGGTAAAGTATAGATGGCAGCAGATCAGGTTGGGTAAAGTATAGATGGCAGCAGATCAGGTTGGGTAAAGTATAGATGGCAGCAGATCAGGTTGGGTAAAGTATAGATGGCAGCAGATCAGGTTGGGTAAAGTATAGATGGCAGCAGATCAGGTTGGGGTAAAGTATAGATGGCAGCAGATCAGGTTGGGGGTAAAGTATAGATGGCAGCAGATCAGGTTGGGTAAAGTATAGATGGCAGCAGATCAGGTTGGGTAAAGTATAGATGGCAGCAGATCAGGTTGGGTAAAGTATAGATGGCAGCAGATCAGGTTGGGTAAAGTATAGATGGCAGCAGATCAGGTTGGATAAAGTATAGATGGCAGCAGATCAGGTTGGGTAAAGTACAGATGGCAGCAGATCAGGTTGGGTAAAGTATAGATGGCAGCAGATCAGGATGGGTAAAGTATAGATGGCAGCAGATCAGGATGGGTAAAGTATAGATGGCAGCAGATCAGGTTGGGGGTAAAGTATAGATGGCAGCAGATCAGGTTGGGGGTAAAGTATAGATGGCAGCAGATCAGGTTGGGTAAAGTATAGATGGCAGCAGATCAGGTTGGGTAAAGTATAGATGGCAGCAGATCAGGTTGGATAAAGTATAGATGGCAGCAGATCAGGTTGGGTAAAGTACAGATGGCAGCAGATCAGGTTGGGTAAAGTATAGATGGCAGCAGATCAGGTTGGGTAAAGTATAGATGGCAGCAGATCAGGTTGGGTAAAGTATAGATGGCAGCAGATCAGGATGGGTAAAGTATAGATGGCAGCAGATCAGGATGGGTAAAGTATAGGTGTATGTACCTCCATGAATGTATCCGATCTCGCCCGGCCAGTTCTTGGAGGGGAGATCTATTGGGAAAACCAGGTGTCATAGTCCTTTGTACAACATTAGTAAATAAAGCCATCAATATATCAAAAAAACAGTCACCAACACTTTTATCACCATATTTTAATAACAGTACTTAAAAAAAAGGAAAGTGACACTGCGGCTGTCAAAGTAACAGCTAAGTAAAAGGAAGGTGTCCGCATGTATACTTACCTGACTCTAGCACTGCCAGTATCACCCGCTCCAGCGGGCAGGGGCAGTACTGAGTGGGAAATGCATTGATGACGACACGTGTCTAACAGTTGCTTTGCCAGTCATGTTTCATACACAACATCACCACGTCAGTGCAGAGAGCAAAATGTTGAGGGCCTTATTTATAAAGGAATAGCGACAGATAGCGACTGGGGAGCCGGCCAGTAAAGCCAGGTACCGCAACTAGAACGCCGGCTCCCCTCCACAATCACACATTTATCAAGCCGATCCTGCTTAGCGACTGAGATAGCGCCACCTAGCAACTCATTCATCATTATCCCAGCCTCATCCCACAGCGCCAGCGAACATCCTTGAACAGCGACAGGTATGACCTCTCGCTACCTGGCGCTCTCCAATGCATTTCAATGGCAGAATGTATTTTAATTAATAATTATTTTTTAATATATATATTTTTTTTAAATTTCAAAAAAAAAAATCTGTGAACACTTCTTCCTTTGAAAATGTATTTTTTGGGGATTTTTAAAAAAAATTTTTTTTTTTTGGCAGAATTGATATTACAGGTCTGATTTTAAACTATTCAGGTTTGAATATTATTTCAAAATCATTCCATTTTTTGGGGGGTGGTTAGGGGGTTAAAAAACTACTTTTAACACATTGCCTACTGCGCTCTGGGATTTAAACATGCATTTCACAGCGCTAGGAATTTTTAAGGCTGATTTTTTAATGAATATGGTGGGTGCCGGTCGCTATGTCCAGTCGCTATCATGCGCTCCCATACAGCAGCGAACCTGTCAAATAGCGACTCAGCATCTTGTATTCAACATTACGGCACACCGACTGAGTCGCTATCATCCACCGAACAATGGCCAAGCACAGCGACTACTAGCGGTCGCTGTCAAAATACCGCTACAGTCGCTCAACAGTCGCTATCTGTCGCTATTAATGAATCAGCCTCTTAGTCTAAAAAAAAATACCTGTCTTGTCTTGTATGACCTAAAGTCATATTTCTTTTTCGGTCTGCTCACTCACTCATTTGGGATGCCCCACACACAAAATCATAGTCAAAGTCCCCTGGCTATGACATGCAACGCCTGTGTGTATGCGGCTGCGGTGGAGGAGGGGATGGCGCTGTGTGCACTTCCTGTGCCATATTTGCTGGATCGGGGGTTCAGCAGTGATTCGGATTAGGTGGGGTATGCCATATATTTATGCCTTCTAGGAGTCGTTGCGACCAGACCAAAAGTCAAATGTGACTTTAAAGTGGACCACCACCCAGGGACTTTCTTTCTTGGGTGCTGTTGCTCTCTGAGCCCCACTGCGTGTATCCACACGGATCGCCCAAAAACTCTCCTCTGGTTGGTTCCCACGTGGGCCGCCCAACCAATCAGCAGCACTCGCTCCATTCAGATTTCCATTCAGAGGAACAGCACCAGGCAAAGTGAAAATCCCAGTTGATCCCTTTAAATAGGAGGCCGATGTAAACAAGCCACACTGATCCACCATCAGGAACCTGAAAGAGCAGCTCAGGCCTTCACAAACTGGGGCTGCAGGAGCCTGATCAGCGGCAGGAGGGTGAGCGGGTCGCCTTGTGCCCTACATGGCACGCCTGCTTGGAAAGGGATTGTCCAGGCATCAAACCCAGAGTGGCTGGCTAGGTAAATTTATTTTTATGGACGAAACGTACGTTTTTAGGGGCGATACAGGGGGGGTTTATTTTTATGGACGAAACGTACGTTTTTAGGGGCGATACAGGGGGTTTCATATAGCGGGGCATTCCAAATCTTCCGTGACAATGACATGGACATTTTTCAGGGTCCCCAAAATTAATAGACCTCTGGGGGAACCCTAACTAGGGATGAGCGAACCGGTTCGGATGACCCGGAATTCGCTCCGAATTTCAGGGAAAATTCGATTCGGCACGAACCCGAATTTTTTTTGGTTCGTGCCGATCGAATTTTCCCTGAAATAAAAAAAAAAAAATGCCGGCATGGTGGGAGCGGGCAGGCCAGCTACGCTGTCAGCGGGCGGCCGGCATTTGTTAAAAAAGCAAATACTTTCCTGCATGGTCGGAGCGTGGAGGCCGGCGCCGTTCTTAGCTGTCATCAGAGGGCGCGTCATCAGAGGGCGCCTGAGAGCGGCGCCGGCCTCCACGCTCCGACCATGCAGGTAAGTGTTTGCTTTTTAAACAAATGCCCGGCTTCCGCCGCCCGATGACAGCGTAGCCGGCCTGCCCGCTCCCACCATGCCGCCATTTTTTTAAAAAGCAAACACTTACCTGCATGCTCGGAGCGTGGAGGCCGGCGCCGCTCTCAGGCGCCCTCTGATGACGCATCCTCTGATGACAGCTGAGAGCGGCGCCGGCCTCCACGCTCCGACCATGCAGGAAAGTATTTGCTTTTTAAACAAATGCCGGCCACCCGCTGACAGCGGCGCCGGCCTCCACGCTCCCACCATGCCGGCATTTTTTTTTTCAGATGAGCGATTCGTGAAAGTTCGATTCGGGCGAACCCGAATTTCTTGGGGAAATTCGGCGAATCACCCGAATCGAACTTTCAAGAAGTTCGCTCATCTCTAACCCTAACGTTGAAACATACATATATGAGTCATTTTTTGCCGCTGAGGAGACCCTGTGGAAGGGATAGTGGTCACTGGAAGGTATTGAGAAATATAAAGCAGGTTGAATAATGGTTGGATGAAAGATGCTGCCCCTGACAGCCAGTATAGAAAGATCCCTTTGCCTGGAATGTCCCTTTAAAGTGGACCAAAACCCACCCCGGAGTCTATGAGAGTCCAGGACAGGCATACTCGCTCCTCCTGGGGCATCTGGATTCGGGATGCCCCGCTGTGTAAAACACCCGAGGTCTCCCGGAAACTCACCTTCTTTTCCGGTCCAATGGCACATGCGTGAACCGCATCCCCGCTATCCCTTTAGCAGGGCGCGTGCCTGTGTCAGGCATTTGTGAATGGCCGGTGCAGGCATGATCCCTGTTAAAGGGTGGGGAGGGGGGGGATGTGGCTGCAGCGCACTCGGATCCGCTCACCCTAGAAGAGCTCTAGGACAAAGGAGCGGATCTGAGCGTGTTGACTGGACGAGAGGCTGCGCATGCGCCATAGGACCAAAGAAGGGTGAGCGAGATCGGGCGATCTGGGCGATTTCACACCCCTGATCATAGTGCCCCGGGAAAAAGGACCAAAACCCAAAAGTCATAATCCTGGGTTTTGGTCCACTTTAAACAATTTTGCAATTTATTGTAGGTTGACATTCAGGGCTTGCTACTAAAGTGAATGGCAACCAACTGAGAGGGTGAGTTGACCCCGTTTGAATGAATTACCCCCTTTAGTGCATTTAGCAGAAGGAAATCAAACTCTGTGACCACCGTGTAAAATCTTATTTGGGAGATATTTGGAATAGTGTCACGTCTGCCGGCTCTGCTTTATCTTTATTTAATTCAATTGGTCTTTGGGAGCCGTCATGTGAAGAGTCCCTTTGCTTTCCTCTTCTTGCCTTTGGGTGCCGCCATTTGGGGGCGCTGTGTGAGAGAGAGGAGATCAGACAGAGGGGCCTGCAAATAGAGAACAAGGCAATTATGTGTCTGACAGAAACTAAAAATGTGAGAACTTGTCTTTAAACCCTGTACATACAGATTGCCCACATTAATCCAGACCTTCACCCTGAATAAGAGTCTATCTTGTATGTTTCCCCCCCTGTACATACAGATTGCCCACATTAATCCAGACCTTCACCATGAATAAGAGTCTATCATATGTTTCCCACACCCTGTACATACAGATTGCCCGCATTAATCCGGACCCTCACCCTGAATAAGAGCCTATCTTATATGTTTCCCCCACCCTGTACATACAGATTGCCCGCATTAATCCGGACCTTCACCCTGAATAAGAGCCTATCTTATATGTTTCCCCCCACCCTGTACATACAGATTGCTCACATTAATCCGGACCCTCACCCTGAATAAGAGCCTATCATATGTTTCCCACACACTGTACATACAGATTGCCCACATTATTCCGGACCTTCACCCTGAATAAGAGTCTATCTTATATGTTTCCCACACCCTGTACATACGGTTTGCCCACATTAATCCAGACCTTCACCCTGAATAAGAGCCTATCCTATATGTTTCCCACACCCTGTACATACAGATTGCTCACATTAATCCGGACCTTCACCCTGAATAAGAGCCTATCTTATATGTTTCCGCCACCCTGTACATACAGATTGCTCCCATTAAATATCATCCTACCTGCACCTACTGCATTTTTCTGAGCCTTTATACATCCAAGATGGTGGCACATGGAGTCTCAGGCTGCCTGAAGACAGGAAGTGTCTGACTGTGCTGCTCTGCATTCTGGGATTGTTGATCTTTTTCTGACCCTAGCTCTGCTCTGTTTGTGCAAAGCTATAACCATACCCCCTGCGGCGCCCGTAACCTAGAGTCCTGAACAGATTGTAGGCTAGTGGGGGGAAGAATAAAAAGTGAGAAAAAAATGTTAAATATATTAATTTTAGATGCTGGGGAAGAATTTTTTAAGGGTTTGGGCTTTTCATTAAATAATGCTGAAGGTCCGCTTTAAGATACTCAATGTATGTCCCATAGCAGTCCTTTGTTGGGGTGGGAACATCAACCATTGAGCAGCACATAGGCCGGCTGAGTGAACTATGGCCACAATCACAACAACTAGGGGAGCCAACCAACCAGGCCCTTGGCGGTGGATCTTCAACATCAAATGGCCGACGCCTTCACATCCAAGGTGTGAACTGAGGACCAGGTCCCAGCCCCGCACGCTTGATCCACTGAAGCCTGATGAGCCCAGGACACAGCTCTGGTAGAAAGAGCCATAAGCCGGAAAGTAGGCCCTAGCCACCGCATGCCTCATCCACTTGCTGATTGGGGACATGGCAGCCGCTAAGACCTTCCAAAATTGCAAAGACTCAATTGGGGCCTGAGGGGGCAGCAGAACCCTATACAGGCTAGGGATTGTGCACACTGCCTGTTATGGGGGATTGTGCACACTGCCTGTTATGGGGGATTGTGCACACTGCCTGTTATGGGGGATTGTGCACACTGCCTGTTATGGGGGATTGGGGGGAGATTTTGTACACTGCCTGTTATAGGGCATTTGGTTGAATTTTGCACACTGTCTGTTATAGTGGGTTGGGGGAGATTCTACATACTGCATGTTATGGGGGGATTCTGCATACTGCCTGTTATAAGGGGCATTGCCTACTGTGTATTATAGAGGATTGGGGGAGATTCTGCACATTATAGGGTGATTGAGGAGGATTCTGCCCCACTGGCTGTAATAGGTAGTTGTGGGAGATTTTGTATGCTGCCTGGTATGAGAGGATTGGAGGAATTCTGCACACTGCCTCTTATAGGGGATTAGGGGAGATTCTGCACACTGCTTTTTATGGGGGAGCGTGGTTGGAGGATTCTGCAGTGTGCCTGTTATATGGGATTGGAGGATAATCTGCACAGTGCCTGTTATAGTGGGTTGGGGGAGATTCTGCACACTGCCTGTTATGGGGGGATTGAGGAGATTCTGCACACTGCCTCTTACAGGTGATTAGGGGAGATTCTGCACACTGCCTTTTATGGGGGGGGGGGGTTGGAAGATTCTGCAGAGTGCCTGTTATATAGGATTGGAGGATAATCTGCACACTGCCTGTTATATGTGATTGGGGGGATATTCTGCACACTGCTTGTTATTGGAGGATGGGGGGGATTCTGCACATTGTTTTCTGCCCTGTCAGATGGGCGTGGCTTAGCGTTACATTGTCGTTCCTTATAAGAAGGGCCATTTTCTTTAAATCAGCTTGCTAGGCGTGTATAAATATGCGAGTGAGCTTGCAGAGCTCATTTCTCTCTCATTGTACAGTAGATCTTGGTGTACAGGCTCGGTGTACGGTCGCTAATAGTAACAGAGTGCAGATAAACTGCTTCCATATAACAAGAAACAGAATATTAATATGTACTAGATAGGCTCAGCATTGTGAGGACATCCTTTTGGCACACAATTATTTTCCCTCCAGAGTGGTCTACCACCCTTACGTTCGCCCCCCGCCCACAAAGTTTTGTCATATATGTAACAAAAAGGTTCCAGCAGGGGTTTCCCAGAAGAAGAGTGGACGTTAAGACATAGCTTTTATTTACAGCCTTAAAGTGGACCAAAACGCAGCGCGACTGGCGAATCTATAAGATTTCCGGGCCGATTGATTCCCTGCCCCCAGGGTATCCAAAATCGGGATGCCCCGCTGTGTGAAACCCCCCAGGTCGCCCATACACTTACCTTGCTTCTCAGTCCAACGGCGCATGTGCGAGCCGCGGCCGTATCCCTGCTATCCCTCTAGCAGGGCGCGTGCCTGCTCCAGGCACTTGTGAATGGCCGGCGCAGTCGCGCTCCCTGTTAGAGGAAAGCGGGGGATGCGCCTGCCAGTGCACCGCTGGCCTTAGACACTGGCTTAGACAGCATGACTTCAACGGCTTCAAGCGCGCCGATTGGACGAGCGGCTGCACCATAGGACCGGGAAGAGGTGAGTTGGCATCAGCAATCTGGGGGGGGGGTTCACATAGCGGGGGAAAGGACCAAAACCCAGGATAGTCAAAATCCTGGGTTTTGGTCCACTTTAAAGTGGAACAAAACCCAGGGTGGCCAGCTAAAAGAACCCAGGGCCGGGGGCTGACCTTCCCCAGGGGCATCCCAAATTGGGACACCTCGCTGTGTGAACCCCCCCTCAGATCATTAGTAAACACTCACCTTTCCCTGGTCGAACAGCACATGCGCAGGCACTTGTCCAATCAGAGCCGTTTGCTGTGCCTATGTTATTTCACAAACGGCTCTGTATACTATGGGGAGTGAGAGCGGCAGCATCCCCTGCATCTTTGGGCTGTGGGTGAGCTCCCATCGCAGCCATTCAGATAGGCTGGGGCAGGAGCACACGACAAGAGCGCTGGGGATGCAGCAAATCTCATTCCCCATTGACATCTATCAGAGTCATTTGGCAAAGACATAGTCACAGCAAACGGCTCTGATTGGACAAGAGGCCATGCATACTTTATTGGACCAGGATTTTTTGGGTGTTCTGGTGGGTTTCACATGGCAGTTTGGGATGCCGACGGGGGCACGGAACAAAACCCACTATAGTCAAAATCCTGGTTTTTGTTCCGCTGTGTAAAACCCCCCGTTACACTCACCTTGTCCCGGAGTCCACGCCGTATTTCTGCACCGCGGGCACATCCCGTCTACCCTCTAGCCAATCATGCACCCACGCCTGACCTTTCGGAATAAGCAGTGCGGGCACGTCACAGCTAGAAGGTGAGCGGGGCATGCGGCCGGGCAACGCACTCGTCTCCCATGCCTCTAGGTTGTTTAGCCATCAGCAGAGGCAAAGGGAGCCGAGCGAAAGTGAGCACGCCGATTGGCTGAGCGGGCTGCTCAGCCAATCAGCGAGCTCGCTTTTAGCTCAGGTCTGCGACGTGGGAGCGTCAGGAAGGTGAGTGGATCGGGTGAGCTGGAATATGCCGCCACATATGGGAACAACAGGCCTCTCAGCCAATCAGCGCGCTCGCTTTCAGCTTGAGTCTGCACCGTGGGAGCGTCAGGAAGGTGAGTGGATTGGGTGAGCTGGAATATGCCGCCGCATATGGGAACAACAGGCTGCTCAGCCAGTCAACGAGCTCGCCTTTAGCTCAGGTCTGCGCCGTGGGAGCGTCAGGAAGGTGAGTAGATCGGGTGAGCTGGAATATGCCGCCGCATATGGGAACAACAGGCCGCTCAGCCAATCAGCGTGCTCGCTTTTAGCTCAGGTCTGCACCGTGGGAGCGTCAGGAAGGTGAGTGGATCGGGTGAGCTGGAATATGCCGCCGCATATGGGAACAACAGGCCGCTCAGCCAATCAGCGAGCTCGCTTTTAGCTCAGGTCTGCGCCGTGGGAGCGTCAGGAAGGTGAGTGGATCGGGTGAGCTGGAATATGCCGCCGCATATGGGAACAACAGGCCGCTCAGCCAATCAGCGTGCTCGCTTTCAGCTTGAGTAGTGGGAGCGAGAGGAAGGTGAGTGGATCGGGCGACCTGAACCCAATTTGATATGCTGCCGCATATGGGAACAACACCCTAAAAAGTCAAAACTAGGGGTGTTGTTCCTCTTTAAAGGGAAAGTCCATGAAAATACCTCCGAGCAGATATTGGCACCTGGGTGGCAGGTCAGTAGGTCGACCTCAGGTCTGTTGCCACTCACTATCTTCTCGGAGGTCTTTGGGGTAAAGTAAATGAAAGCAGAATTTCCCTTTACACCTGCAGCTTTACCATATAACACAAAGAGGCCCACTGTGACCTGGAGCTGGGCCCAGCCAGAAAGGACGTGTTAATTTGCTATTATGACCAAGGGGCACCTATGTAACTTTTAATCACTGTTCCTGTGGATTCCTAATCAATATATGTAAGTATGGAATCGCTTGCAGTAAAACACAAGGCTATTGCCCAGCAAACCTGCAGGAAGAGAAAGGATATCACCGAAGATACGCACTCAAAAGGACCAGGAAATATCTAAGATTAGGTCTGCTTTAGGGTTCTTCACAGTACGCGCCCAGCGCCTTTTAAGGCACAGACTCCACTGGTAGAACTCCGGGCGAGTTTTCTCCCTTGATTTCTTTTTCCTGAGCGTGGTGACCTGACAAGGCCAATACAGTGAGCTAAGGCGGTCACATGGGACAGTCGTGGGCAGCAGATCAAAGGATCCTTCCTTCGGGTCAGGGTGTCCCTGCTTCGCTTTACCAGTGATCACTAGTGCACGCAGCTTAAGGAATACATAGCTCATTACCTACCAATGCCTGGAATTCTCCATAAACTACATCTATAAAATAGCAAAAAATGGGAATAGTGATGTCATGGGAGTATACAACCAACTACATTTAAAGGGACTGTAAACCCGACGGAAATAATAAGGCAACGAGCAGCTCACCTGTTGCCTGTCCCATGTGCCATGTGGAATGGCTTATTTTAGACTGTCCCTTAGGGGAATAAAGGGGATCGGTGTCCTGTGCCCTGCTCCTGGCTTCTGTTGCTCACCCTCGGCATGTGTCCACTGCAGGAAGGAGCCTTTTATACTGGCGGAGTGAGATGATGTCAGCTCACTGACCGGTATAGAAGGCCCCTCCCCCCCCTGCGTCAGGGAGTGAGATGATAGGAGCTGTGCGGGGTAGAGAAATGATGTTCTTTGTTCCGCTGAAGACTCTGAACTGACAATCAGGAACCCACTGCGAATGAGGAGACCCCTGGCTCTGGATCCTGGACAGAGGTGAGTTTTTTTTTAAATGGGGAATAGGGCAACCATGTGCCTCTTCTCCATTTCCTGCAGCGGCGTGTAGAAGCCATAGCAGGTCTCCAAAGTCTGCCCCTCCTTTTAATTCCATTCCTCCAGAACCACAGAAAAAAAGGTGGTCTTACAGCCACTCTGTCCCTTGTTGCTCTCAGCATGATTAAACACGGCAAGCCATGGTGTTCCCACAACTGCCTCTGACCACAGTAGTGTATGCTCATGACTCAGGGAAGGCCATTTCACAATCCAGATATTGAAGCCAAAAAAGCAGCTTTGCTTAGAATACATAAGGTATTTACATATAATCAGAGATATTGAGGTGCCTTGGAATGGCTTATTTTACACTGTCCCCAAGGGGAATAAAGGGAGATCGGTGTCCTGTGCCTGCTCCTGGCTTCTGTTGCTCACCCTCGGCATGTGACACTCACTCCCACTTCAGGGAGGAGCCTTTTATACTGATGTCAGCTCACTGACGGTATAGAAGGCCCCTCCCCCCCATGCCAGGGAATGAGATGCTAGGAGCTGTGCGGGGTAGAGAATCAATGTTCTTTGCCCTGCTGAAGACCCCAAATCGCCAATCAGGAGCCCACCGGGGAATGAGGAGACCCCCTGCCTCTGGATCCTGAACAGAGGTGAGGTTTTTTTTTTGTTGTTGTTCGAATTGGGGAAACGGCAAGCACCTAAAGGACTTTTTAAAGTGTGCATATGTTTACACTTAAGCCATTGTGAACTGGTAAGAAGTCCTTGAGACCCCTATACTAGTTCAAAGGACAGGAGGGGCCAGCCAGTCACATGGTAGCAAGCGGGTAACTTGCCAAAACCTTCCAAAGGATCCCCAAAGGCCAGGGAGGTGCAGAAGAGCCCGTTGCCCGTGTACGCTACGTGGGTCGGTAGCCTTTAGGGCCGCGGGGCTCGGCCTCTGCGCCATGGTCTTCCAGCACCTATAGCCGGTGCCCATAGAAACACTATACTGGAGAGGCTTTGAAGCTGCCTCTCCAAAAACCCAGAAAGATGGCCCAATGAATTACAAATGTATTAATGCCAAGAGCTACACATACCTAAAATCCAAATGACATAAATGAACAGGTGAAATAAACACTAAACCCACAGTACAATACAATACAGTTTGGGACAACACAAAAATCTAAAAACTGGAGAGATGTAAAGGGGGGGGGGGGGGCGGCGAGGGCTGCTGGGATAAATAAACAGTTGCTATAGCCTGGGTGCAAGAAATGCACTAAAGTGCTAATCCCAGCGATTGGCTATGCTGGCAACCACCGGACTAAGGAGATGTACATATAAAGTATATAATATGCCAGTAGGTTGTAGTGACCTGCAAGACGCTGAGAAACACTAGTGCAAGTGAAAGTGCAATGTGCATGTGTGTGCAAGCAGCAATAAGCCTCAGAAACTAAGTGCAAAAAGACTAAATGAAATGGCGGCTGCTCCAGTTATCAAAACTGTAATTGGTACCACAGACAGAAAAAAAGTTCTAAGTGTGATACCATTTTAAAAGGGTTAAAAAACAGGTCTTTTTTTTTTGTCGTGCCGGGCCCTACAGCCTTGGTCCTGTCTGAGGTGGGTCAGCGGGAGCCGCGATCTGTCCCGCGATGAGCTCGGTAAGAGCGAGATGTCCTGGGGACGTGATATACGCCCCGAAGTATGCCAGGCGACGCCGTTTGACACCTTTACGACCCCCGCTGAGCTAGTATAAGCAGGTGGTTGAATGTACTGTTCTGTACTTATTTTACTAATGTGCATTCCACGTGCTATGTATTTGTTCTTCTTTTATGTCCTGAAAATGATAAATAAAGAATATATAAAAAAAAAAAAAAAACAGGTCTTTATTGCGCTTACCAACAGAACTGTTTCAAAAGCGTATAGATCACAAAGATGTCTGTCAAATCAAAGCGAGGTTGTCAACAACTCTTTCTTCAAGTAGAGAGTATATTTTCCAATGCTCAAATTCCCTCTAATTGTTTCAATAAGCAAGCTAAGTGATAAATGATCTATACACTTTTGAAACAGTTCTGTTGGTAAGCGCAATAAAGACCTGTTTTTTAACCCTTTTAAAATGGTATCACACTATATCCTTTCCCCTTTTCTCTGCTGTTTGTGAGTGTGTTGGGAGCTTCCCAGGTGAGTAGCTCTCAAGATATTTGTCTGCATTGCATGTCCCAACTTTGGGGACTCAGAATTAAGAGTAGGGACCACACTAAACACAGAGTGCCTTGCCGGGGGAGTGTGGCTTCCACATGTATTTGCAGATATATGCAACCAAATCTCTGTCTTTCCACACAGCTAGACATGTTTGTTGCTTGATATTTAGTTGATGAGAGGGTTAAACTGGGCGGTAAATTAGTTCCCAGGCCCTGAATAATAATAATAATTTTGTATAAATAATAGTGATTGAGCTGCTCCCACCCCCCTTTATTGTGTTGGGAGCTCCCCATATTTAAACAGAGAAACTGAGGAGAGTGATAAAAGGAAAGTCTATCTTCACTGTTTATGAGAGGCGGATTAAAGAGGACCGCAACCCATTTTACAATACGCAAATTATTTAAACATTATTGGTGATTGGAGCACACTTTTTTGAATTGGAACATATTGGGTGATTTAAAGAAGAATATCAAAAGAGCATTTCCGCAGAGTTTTCTTTGCTATAACTAGCATAACATTGTTTAAGGAATCTGGACTGGCTGGACACCTATCTTTAACTCCTGCGTTGATTAGGTTTACAAGAGGCATTTTTTTACTAACTTTATAAAAAATTTGATGCATCACTTTTAATAATTACCGTATATACTCGAGTATAGGCCGACCCGAATATAAGCCGAGGCACCTAATTTTACCACAAAAACCTGGAAAAAGTTATTGACCCGAGTATAAGCCGAGGCGGCTTTTTTCAATTGGAATTGGAGTTGATTTGAGGAATCACCCCTGACCACGCCCCCAGCCATCACCTAAGAATTAAATAAAAATAAATAATAATAATACAGTGAGGGGCATCACTTGTTACAGCCAGTTAGGGGCATCCCTCATTACAGCCATTCAGGTGTAACACAGCACACACACAACATACACACAGCACACACACAAACACAACACAGCACACAATACAGCACACACAACACACAGCACACAACACAGCACACATACAATGCACACAACACACACACTCACCAGTTCAGCTCCTGCACAATCTTCAGCGAGGCTCCTTCCAGCCAAGGCGACGGTGCGGGACAGAGTGAGGACGGCGCGGGACGACGGCATGGGACGCGGCCAGTCGCAATGCCCCTGGACGTGGGGCAGAAGAGCCGCCTCGGAGGCTTCAGAACTCGGCGGGGAGATCAGTACACCCAGCGCGAGGTGGGTGTACCAAGATGGCGGCCGGCGCGCTCCGCGCCGCCACGTCACTGAGGCCCGGGCCGCCATCTTGGTACACCCACCTCGCGCTGGGTGTACTGATCTCCCCGCCGAGTTCTGAAGCCTCGGCGGCTCTTCTGCCGCCTCGGAGGCTCTTCTGCCGCTTCCTCCGCCCCCTCGCTCAGGTAAGTCAGGTTACTGACTCGAGTATAAGCCGAGGCTGCTTTTTTCAGCCCAAAAAGTGGGCTGAAAAACTCGGCTTATACTCGAGTATATACGGTATTTGGAAAATTGAAGCGCGGTTTGTCTTATTTGTGGTGTGTTATACGTCACATTCGATTTTAAAATGAACCAGAGTTGACCCTCCTGCGGCCGAGACACGTGGACATACCTGTGAAATCTGTGATTGGTGTTCAGCATCTGCAGATGGGTGAGCTACAAGCGGCTCCTCGTCAGCCATGCTGCTCCCCTTCTCCCCGGCCGGCTGCAGTACGTCAGGAAGACGCTCGCTCACATCTAAATATTGGGCACAAATTAATCGATGTCTCAGATATCAAATCTGAATTATATACAATACACTGAAATCTGGTTATGCAGATTTACATTGAAGCTAATAAAACAACTGCAATAGCTTTGGATACTTTGTGACATATACTGTATTTTTTGCTCCATAAGACGCACAAAGGTGTGGGGCAGGGTGGAGTTTGTGTGTCTTATGCAGTGAATGTGGGGCTGGTAGAGCAAAAGTCTACTTAACTTACGGGCGCTCTTGCACCACTCATCCTCTCGTAGTCATTCGTCCTACCAAGCCCTAATCCTGGCTGGTGGGTGTGGCCTTTGTACGGCCTGCTCCTATTGAAAACAGTGGGTGCTGCCCATACACAGGTCAAGCCTACCTGCAAACCAGAACCAGGCTGCGGGAGGATGACTGGCAGTGCGGAAGGTGAGTGGAGTTTTAAAGTGAGTCTGTGTGTGGAGGCATAGGGCGGCAAGGCAGCACACTGCCTGTTATGGAGTGAATCCACACACTGCCTGTTCTGAGCTGATTGGGGGGGGGATTCTGTACACTGGCTGTTATGGGGTGATTGGGGGGATTCCACACACTGCCTGTTATGGGGTGATTGGGGGGGGATTCCACACACTGCCTGTTATGGGGTGATTGGGGGGGGGGGGGTTCTGCACCCTGCCTGTTATGAAGTGATTGGGGGGATTCTGCAACCTGCCTGTTATGGGGTGTTGGAGCGGATTCTGCAACCTGCCTGTTATGGGGTGTTGGAGCGGATTCTGCAACCTGCCTGTTATGGGGTGATTGGGGGGGATTCCGCACACTGCCTGTTATGGGGTGATTGGGGGGGATTCTGCAAACTGCCTGTTATCGGGTGACTGGAGGAATTCTGCACACTGTCTGTTATGGGGTGATTGGGGGGACTCTGTACACTGCCTGTTATGGGGTGATTGGGGGGGGATTATGCACACTGCCTGTTATGGGGTGATTGGGGGGGGGGAATCTGCACACTGCCTCTTATGGGGTGATTGGGGGGGGGGAATTCTGCACACTGCCTGTTATGCAGTGATTAGGGGGGGAATCTGTACACTGCCTCTTATGGGGTGATTGGGGGGGGGACTGCACATTGCCTGTTATGAGGCTCTAGTAATACAATCATTTTTCCTGTTGTATACTGTTGTATTCCTGTTTCTTGAATGTGTTTTTCCCTTCTTTTCCTTTAGGTTGTAAGTTTACCTTCAGTTTCTGCATTGTGTTTTATCTCCTCAGCAGCCACCACTTTGTACAATCTCTGCAGCTGGTCACTGAAACCTGGTGTTTTCCATGAGCCGCTCACCTTCCGTATATTCTGTGTAAAGCAAAATAGAAGAAGCCAATCAGATAACAGAACTATTAAAGCTACAATTGGTAGATGTGCGTAAAGCAGTTTGTTTTTTGTTGTTCTAATAGAGCGAGCGCCTGGACACAGCTGCTTTTTTTGGACCCCACAGAACCTACAGCTCTGGCATACAGCACACTGCTTTTACCCCCCCTGCATTCAGTACAGGCCGTGTACAGGGGTGGACTAGGGCCCAAAATGTTACTGGCAATAAGGTCTGGTAACAAGGATGGATAGATAGGGCTCAGGGGAGATGGATGAATGGGAGAGAAGCTGTAAGGAAGAGGGATGGATAGACAGAACAGGAAGGGCAGGGAGGGATGGAGAGAGAGCTGGGAGAGGGGATGGATGGGCAGAGCTGGGAGAGGGGATGGAGAGAGAGCTGGGAGAAGGGATGGAGAGAGAGCTGGGAGAAGGGATGGAGAGAGAGCTGGGAGAAGGGATGGAGAGAGAGCTGGGAGAAGGGATGGATGGGCAGAGCTGGGAGAGGGGATGGAGAGAGAGCTGGGAGAGGGGATGGAGAGAGAGCTGGGAGAGGGGATGGAGAGAGAGCTGGGAGAAGGGATGGAGAGAGAGCTGGGAGAAGGGATGGAGAGAGAGCTGGGAGAAGGGATGGATGGGCAGAGCTGGGAGAGGGGATGGAGAGAGAGCTGGGAGAAGGGATGGAGAGAGAGCTGGGAGAAGGGATGGAGAGAGAGCTGGGAGAAGGGATGGAGAGAGAGCTGGGAGAAGGGATGGATGGGCAGAGCTGGGAGAAGGGATGGAGAGAGAGCTGGGAGAGGGGATGGAGAGAGAGCTGGGAGAGGGGATGGAGAGAGAGCTGGGAGAGGGGATGGAGAGAGAGCTGGGAGAGGGGATGGAGAGAGAGCTGGGAGAAGGGATGGAGAGAGAGCTGGGAGAAGGGATGGATGGGCAGAGCTGGGAGAGGGGATGGAGAGAGAGCTGGGAGAGGGGATGGAGAGAGAGCTGGGAGAAGGGATGGAGAGAGAGCTGGGAGAGGGGATGGAGAGAGAGCTGGGAGAGGGGATGGAGAGAGAGCTGGGAGAGGGGATGGAGAGAGAGCTGGGAGAAGGGATGGAGAGAGAGCTGGGAGAAGGGATGGAGAGAGAGCTGGGAGAAGGGATGGAGAGAGAGCTGGGTGAAGGGATGGAGAGAGAGCTGGGAGAAGGGATGGAGAGAGAGCTGGGAGAAGGGATGGATGGGCAGAGCTGGGAGAGGGGATGGAGAGAGAGCTGGGAGAAGGGATGGAGAGAGAGCTGGGAGAAGGGATGGAGAGAGAGCTGGGAGAAGGGATGGAGAGAGAGCTGGGAGAAGGGATGGATGGGCAGAGCTGGGAGAAGGGATGGAGAGAGAGCTGGGAGAGGGGATGGAGAGAGAGCTGGGAGAAGGGATGGAGAGAGAGCTGGGAGAAGGGATGGAGAGAGAGCTGGGAGAAGGGATGGATGGGCAGAGCTGGGAGAGGGGATGGAGAGAGAGCTGGGAGAGGGGATGGAGAGAGAGCTGGGAGAGGGGATGGAGAGAGAGCTGGGAGAGGGGATGGAGAGAGAGCTGGGAGAGGGGATGGAGAGAGAGCTGGGAGAGGGGATGGAGAGAGAGCTGGGAGAAGGGATGGAGAGAGAGCTGGGAGAAGGGATGGATGGGCAGAGCTGGGAGAGGGGATGGAGAGAGAGCTGGGAGAGGGGATGGAGAGAGAGCTGGGAGAAGGGATGGAGAGAGAGCTGGGAGAGGGGATGGAGAGAGAGCTGGGAGAGGGGATGGAGAGAGAGCTGGGAGAGGGGATGGATGGGCAGAGCTGGGGGGTAGATGTCCAGAGCTGGAAGAAAGAGTCATGGATTGGCAAAGCTTGGACACTGGGGATTGAATGGGAAAACTAGGAGGACAGGATTGGATGGGGCAGTGAGAATGGATTGGATGGGGCACAGCTGAGGGGATAGGGATGGATGGGGCAGAGCTGGGGGTACAGGGATGGATGGGGCAAAGAGACAGAGATGGCTGGAGCAGAGCTGAGGGGACAGGGATGGCTGGAGCAGAGCTGAGGGGACAGGGATGGATGGGGCAAAGAGACAGGGATGGATGGGACAAAGAGACAGGGATGGATGGGGCAGAGCTGGGGGTACAGGGATGGATGGGGCAGAGCTGAGGGGACAGGGATGGATGGGGAAGACCTGGAGGGAACAGGGATGGATGGGGAAGACCTGGAGGGAACAGGGATGGATGGGGCAAAGCTAGGGGTGATGGAATGGATGGGGAAAAACTGGGGGGACATAATGGTGGGACAGCGATAGATGGGGCAAAAAAAAGAAACAAAGTTTGTGTGTACCTTGCAATGCCACTTCCTGCCCGTGCAGTATTTAATATTGCAATGCTAGGTGCCAGGCGCCAGGCAGCCATGACACTGGCAGGGAGACTAAGCACTACATTGCCGATCAAGGGGGCAGCGCTGAGCACAGCAACACAGAAGCAACTGAGTGCAGGGCTGTCAGGGCAGGGGTCCAGAAATCTGGAGCTGAGGTCCCCATCCGGACCCCAGTCCACCAGTTGAGTATCGCTGTGTTAGTGTAAGCACCTAAGATGAGCTTCCTAATTCACAGGGGTCTCTTTTCTACTCGTCTATGGGCTCGAACAGAGTGAAGGACTCATCTCGGTGACCATGGGACCCACTGTACAATGATAATGAAGGTGACCCCAAAAAGATTCCTATATGCAACAGAAGACAGGGATCCCCAATCTGGCTGTGTGGTGCATGTGGGGTATGTAGAGGGATGGCCAGAACTACAGTACAAGTAATAGTGCAGGTACACATAGCTCATACTTCATTCAATTGTGAATTTAGCCATTTTCTTCAAAGTCTTAAAGTGGACCAAAACCCATAAAAAAAACACTGCCTCCATCTCGCCTCTTTTGCAAGGGGCATCCCGATTTGGGGTGCAATTGTTTGTGAAACCTCCTGGGATTGCTGATATAGACTCACCTTATTAAAGTGGACCAAAACCCCCGGTCCGACGGCCCTGGAGTCTATAAGATTCCAGGGCCACTTGATTCTCTCCCCCAGTGGCATCCAGAATCGGAACACCCCCCAGGTCACCCAGAAACTCAACTTCTTTCCCAGTCCAACGGCGCATGTGCGAGCAGCGGCTGCATCCCCGCTATGGGAATAAGGACCCTTCTCTGTCCGAAACGCGTTAGCACGTGAGACTTTCTATCTCCATCGGGTTCTATTATTTGTTTTTAAAGCTGTCTTTTCTATTTTGGGATGATTTTATATGGATTTTCATTAAAGCATTGTAAGGAGTGCTGACCAATTGCATCTGTGATCCACAAGTTTGAAGTGGGGATTTGGGACTCCCTCTGGCCTTGCACCCATCATTGGACCCGTGTTGCGGTTATATCCATTCTTTTTTGACTGCATCCCCGCTATCCCTTTTGTGAATGCCTGGTGCAGGCACGCTGCTTGTTAGAAGGTTAGAGGGGATGCGGCCACCAGCCCGCTCGGATCCGCTGGCCTTAGACGAACAGAGCGGGAGAGGATCCGAGTGTACAGATTGGACGAGGGGACATGCATGCGCCGTAGGCCCGGGGAGAGGTGAGTTCGTTCAGGGGACCTGGGAGGGTTCCACACAATGGGGCATCCCAGATTGGGGTGCCCTGGGGGCAAGGACCAAAACCCAGGATAGTCAAAAACCTGGGTTTTGGTCCACTTTAAAGCAGACCAAAATCCATCCTGGAGTCTATGAGACTCCAGGGCAGATATACTCCCTTCACCTGGGGCACCCCGAACTGGGATGCCCTGCTCTGTCACACCCCACCTGAGTCCCTAGCAAATTTTCCCTGAGCCCCCTGCACATGTGTGGCCGGCATCGCTCACCTCCCTTCTTGGCTTGTCCATGACCCCGCCCACAACTGAATGTCCGTGCGTGGCCGCACACAGCCAAAGGGAGCCGGGTGAGCAAGTACGGCTGGTGTTCCTTTCTGCTACTGTAGCCGCACCGTGGGCTTGAGGAGAGGTGGGTAGGACCAAAACCCGAGAACTTCAGTTAGACTATGACCCACCCGCCCTGCCACCCTACCCTGGCGCTGAGGCAGGATGGGGGTTTACAAAAAAAAAACTTACCTTATTTAGGGGCCCGTGCCATCCTCCCATGGCTGACCCAGGATAAGACACAAAGCCACATTCCCGGGTCTGCGAATGCTCCCGCCGCCCATTCACTTAAATGTGAACAGAAAAGGTTGTCCAGCACAGGAAGGCCATGGGAGAGCTGTACACTATCGCCCCTTATTATTTACATTCATTTGAATGGGAAGACAGAAGTGAGTACGGAGCCGGGGGGATGTGGCTCTGTGCTTTTCATCAAAGATGGAGGTGCCCAGGATCCGGAGCGGCGCTGCCCCCTGGAGAAGGTAAGAGGTTTTTATTTTGCAACCCTCCCCTCCCTGCCTCAGCGCCAGGGTAGGATGGCAGCTGGGGGGTCATAGTTGACAAATGTTCCGCTTTAAAGTGAGCCAAAGCCTAGGATATCACTATGCCTTGTTTTGGTCCGTCCCTCACAGACATCCTGGTTTGGGATGCCCCACTGCGTGAAACGTCCCCGGATCGCCTGCTTTTCTTACTTTTCCAACTAACATGCAGCGCAGGTGCGGCTCTCCTCCAATCAGCTTCTCCGGCTGCGCATATTAAAGCGGACCCTCACCCTGAATAAGAGTCTATCTTATATGTTTCTCACATCCTGTACATACAGATTGCCCACATTAATCCGGACCCTCACCCTGAATAAGAGTCTATCTTATATGTTTCCCCCACCTTGTACATACAGATTACCCACATTAATCCGGACCTTCACCCTGAATAAGAGCCTATCTTATATGTTTCCCACACCCTGTACATACAGATTGCCCACATTAATCCGGACCTTCACCCTGAATAAGAGTCTATCTTATATGTTTCCCCCACCTTGTACATACAGATTACCCACATTAATCCGGACCTTCACCCTGAATAAGAGCCTATCTTATATGTTTCCCCCACCCTGTACATACAGATTGCCCACATTAATCCGGATCCTCACCCTGAATAAGAGCCGATCTTATATGTTTCCCCCACCCTGTACATACAGATTGCCCACATTAATCCGGACCTTCACCCTGAATAAGAGCCTATCTTATATGTTTCCCACACCCTGTACATAGAGATTGCCCATATTAATCCGGACCTTCACCCTGAATAAGAGTCTATCTTATGTTTCCCCCCTGTACATACAGATTGCTCACATTAATCCGGACCTTCACCCTGAATAAGAGCCTATCTTATATGTTTCCCACACCCTGTACATACAGATTGCTCACATTAAAAATCATCCTACCTGTATCTACTGCATGTTATGAGCCTTTAAACATCCAAGATGGCGGCCCGTGGAGCATCAGGCAGCCTGCAAACAGGAAGTGTCTTCTGACTGCATTCTGGGATCGCTGTCCTTTCCCTGACCCCAGCTCTGTTCTGTCTGTGCAAAGCACAGCTATAACCCCGCCCCCTGTACTTTATCCCGCCCTCCTCTCCTCAGTATGTGTGATGCTTCTGAGTCCAGATAGCGGCGCCCGAGTCCTGAACAGATTTGCAGCCCAGTGGAGGAAAGAATAATAAGTGACTAAAAACTTGAAATATATTAATTTTAGATGCTGGGGAATAGTTTTTTAAGGGTTTCATTTTTTTATTAAATCATGCTGAAGGTCCGGTTTAATGAGCAGCTGGAGAAACAGGAATCCTAACCACACTTACGATCGGCGTGCGTCACCTTCAGCATCGCTCGGCTACGTGCGGCCACGCCAGATATCCAGTTATGTCGGCCGCAGACACGTAGAAGCTGAGAAAGATGCGAGAGATGCTGCTGCCGGATGTGCATGTGCAGTGGGCTCATTGAATAGCTTAGAAAAGTGGGCGATTGAAGGGGACACACCCTCCTTCCCCCAGCCATGAGATGCCGGGGATGCAGCCTGTGCGTGCTCTGTGAGATCACCGGAAAGGTACGTTTTACGGGGTATCCCAAATAGCTATGCTCCCCAGAGATAGGAAACCATCCGGTCCTGGAGTCTTAGAGGGCAGGGGGAGGTTGGAAAGCCTTAAGAATGGACTTCCACTTTAAAGGGCAAGAGTGAGGATGCTGCAATGGCACTATCCTAACTACCCCGCGTCATAATACCACATTGCAGATCAGGCTGCAGGTTCCTTAAGGAGCCTTTACTCTGGGCACGCTCAGTTGCGGAGTTGGACACCTTTCCCCATAGAGTTCCATAGAAAGAAGCTTTCAAGTCATCTGTAGATGTGCAGAACTTTCCCCGAGCTGATCATTGGTGACCGGGAGTGTCGGACTGGCCCTCCATAGCACCAGAAATCAGGCAGAGACCCAAGTCCACCATCAGGGCAGTACAGGAGGAGGTGTTTTTGGTTAGCCTCAAGGGTTTTACTATTTAATATATAACAAAAGTAACTCACTGAATAAATATACTGCAACAATGTGAATTCGAGTGATTATTTCCATATAGCTGAATGGTGGGCCACAGGTACTCTAGTCCAACCCTAGTGACAGGTGGCAGGTAAGTATTATGGCATTCTCTTCCAAAAACAGGGAATGCCGGAGATGCAGCCAGTGCATGCTCTGTGTGATCACCGGAAAGGTTTTATGGGGTATCCCAAATAGCTATGCTCCCCAGAGATAGGAAACCATCCGGCCCTGGAGTCTTTTAGGGCAAGGACTGGACTTCCACTTTTAGGACTGGACTTCCACTTTAAAGGGGAAGTCATTCAGCATTTCAAAGAGCTTCCCGGGAAGTGAGAATGCTACAGTAGCACTATCCTACCTACCTCCTGTCATAATCCCACACTGTTGACGATCGGGTTGCAGGTTCCTTCAGGAGCCTTTACTCTGGGCGCATCCTGTTGCGGAGTTGGACACCTTTCCCCATAGAGTTCCAAAGAGAGAAGCTTCCAAGTCATCTGTAGATGTGCAGAACTTTACCCGAGCTGATCATTGGTGACCGGGAGTGTCGGACTGGCCCTCCATAGCAACAAAGGATCCTCTGGTGGGCATCAGACACAGACCCAAGTCCCTGTCACAAATCAATGGGACTCTAGAGCTGACCCACTGCAATTCCCACACAACTGGCCGCACACAATATGATCAAAATGTAATAAAGTTTATTCAGTAAAAATATCCAATGCATGAGACGTGTTCAAGACAAAACTAACATACATGACAAGATTAAAAAAAATATAAAACAAAAAGCTGACTGGGGAGGAAAATTGTGATACACAATTATGGGACTAATTCATCCACAATTATTGTTAAATTAATTATTATAGAATAATGAATGGTATCAAATACATGTCGGACGGCCGACCGCAAAAAAGTGCTAGTGCCTTTAATAAGAGGGATAATGTGTTGATACAAAAGAGAATGTGTCAAGACAATAGCAAAGGTGATGCTTGAAAGAAGGGTGCACTTATAAGGATGTGCAAAATTTAAGGTGCAGAGTGCAATATGCAATAGAGCATACCAAAGAGATAAGGCACTTAAACGCACATATAAAGTGCTTGCTGCTTAGTGTAGAGGAAACCGTGAGCGGGTACAAAATGTATATTAGTCAATATCAGTCAAAGCCCCCTTCCTTCCCACTTACCTCACTGACGCGTTGCGTCGTCCGCTAACCACTTCGCCAGGGTGTGAAGCGGATGCGGCACCTTGTACCTTATATACCTGGATAATGGCTGCTGATCGTCAGGGCGGCCAGTTGTGTGGGAATTGCAGTGGGTCATCTCTAGAATCCCATTGATTTGTGACAGGGAATAGTAACGTATTTCCCCCAGGGCCTGCACCACCCGTATACCAGGCATATCCTTCCTATGTTATTGACAGACCCAAGTCCACCATCAGGGCAGTACAGGAGGTCCCAAACCAGCACTGTGTTTTTGGTTATTAATAAATGACAAAAGTAACTCACTGAATAAATATCGCACTTTATATTGCAACAATGTGAAATCAAGTGATTATTTCCATATAGCTGAATGGTGGGCCACAGGTACTCCAGTCCGACACTAGTGACAGGTAAGTATTATGGCATTCTCTTCCAGAAACAGGGAATGCCCCCTTATCTTTTTTCAAGGGAAAAAGTCTGCCAGAATTGCTAACAGTAAATGTTGCCCATTCCTGGAGGAAACTGAAGCTTCCCTATAACAGGGAAAATCTGTTGCCTTTTACTCTGCTGCAAACAGTAAGTCAAGGTTGCTGGAAAGACACAACAGCTGATAAAGAGGGGAAACCCGCCTGGGTCTTCAGGGTTAAACTGCTTTTTGAATACTTGTCGAAAACTTATATTATTTTTGTATTTAGTTTCTTTCTCTAAAGTGAAACTATGTTTTTTTTTGTTACAAAGATACAGAAATCTTTAGCATTTCCAGATTTTTATGCACGGACATGTCTAAAGAAAATGGCCCTGATTCAATAAGAGTTGAAAAAAATTCTCATGGTAGTAAGAAAAAAGCCAGAGAATTTCACTGTTGCTGAATCACCAGCTTAGGAAAACAATGAAAGTCAATGGCACTTTTTTTTACTCTTAAACCGGACCTTCACCATGATTTAATGAAAAGCCTGAACCCTTAAAAAACTATTCCCCAGCATCTAAAATTAATATATTTTAAGTTTTTAGTCACCTACTTATTATTCTTTCCCCCACCGGGCTGCAACTCTGTTCAGGACTCTAGGATACGGGTGCCGCCATCTTGACTCAGAAGCATCACACTTACTGAGGAGAGGAGAGCAGGATAAAGTGCAGGGGGGCGGGTTATAGCTGCGCGTTGCACAGACGGAGCAGAGCTGGGGTCAGGGAAAGGACAGAAACCCCAGAATGCAGAGAGACACAGTCAGAGGACACTTCCTGGTTGCAGGCTGCCTGATGCTCCATGAGCCACCATCTTGGATGTTTAAAGGCTCACAACATGCAGTAGATGCAGGTAGGATGATTTTTAATGTGAGCAATCTGTATGTACAGGGGGGAAACATATAAGATAGGCTCTTATTCAGGGTGAGGGTCCAGATTAATGTGAGCAATCTGTATGTACAAGGTGTGGGAAACATATAAGATAGGCTCTTATTCAGGGTGAAGGTCCGGATTAATGTGAGCAATCTGTATGTACAAGGTGTGGGAAACATATAAGATAGACTCTTATTCAGGGTGAAGGTCCACTTTAAGTCTTTTGCAACCTCTAACAGGTTTTCCTTCAGGGCAGGGTTAGCTTTCCTCCACACGTAGTGTTTGGCATTAAAGTGGACCAACACCCAGGATTTTGACTATCCTGGGTTTTGGTCCACTTCGGGGGGGGGCACCCCGATTGGGGGTGCCCCGCTGTGTGAAACCCCCCAGAAAGCCCCAAAAACTCACCTCACCACGCTCCCACGTGACCGCGCCGTCCAATCCCCGCCGACGGACAAGCGGGTGACAGCGACGGACAAGACAGCGCGTCCGCCGCCGCCTCCCGCACGTCACTCTTACAGGGCGCGTGCCCGCGCCGGCCATTCACAAAGTAAGGTAAGGTTTTTTGGGGGGTTTTGGGGGGGATCACCTCCCTCACCGCAGAACATCTGAGATCGGGATGTCCTGCGGTGAGGGAGGTGATCGGCCCGGGAATCTTATAGCTTCCTGTGCCGATCACCCCGGGGTGTTGGTCCACTTTAAGGCCAAAAGGTCAACTTTGGTCTCCTCTGAGCAGATCACCTTCTCCCACATGCTTGATGTGTCCTCTTCATAGCCTGAGGCAGCAAACTGCACCCAGGCCTTTTTATACCTCGCTCTCACACATGGATTTTTCTCGCTACTCTTCCATAAAGGGCAGATTAGTGGAGGACATGACTAATAGTTGTCCTGTGGACAGATTCTCTCACCTGAGTTATGGGACTCTGCAGCTCCTCCACAGTGTCCCTGGGCCTCTTGGTGGCTGTACGGCTCCCTGGCCTTGCAGCAGCGCCCACTGGTAACATTCAGTTACGCAGCTCAGCAATGAGGGTCAGCCTTATCAGTTGTTTCAGTTAAGCTTGTAACTGAATGCATCAATGTTGGAGAGAACCAGGGGCGCTGCTGCACAGCCAGGGAGCCATATGGCTGCCATTCAAACATCAGACTGCATCATGTTTTTATGAAAGGACTCAGCACAGGCTGATTTGGGGCACTGGGCTGGGGATAGAAGGTGACCACATAAACTTCCTTTCCGGGTATGGGATCACTGTAATCCGGTCCTGGCTGGGATAGATCGGATGTGTCCCCTTTAATCCAGATGCCCTGACTGTGCCAGCAGCGCCGGCATAAATGACAATAAGAAGCAGGGCACAGGCACCAGCGTATGCCGCTCCACTTCCCACATTAAAGCCGCCATCTTTGACTAATGTGTGCTCTGGGTGGCATGAAAGGAGTATTTTGGGTGCGGCGTCCCCCTTTTTCCAGTATCTCTCTCTGCAACATTAAAAGCCATCTCCGCTCTGAGCTATTTTCAGCGCTGCTGGCGAGACGGGACCAGCGATTAACTCCTCCTCACCTGACACGTGTTGTGCCCTGTGATTGGCTCCTCACCAGATCTCTTCTTTTAAAGAGGACCAAAACCCAGGATTTTGACTACCCTGGGCTTTGCCCCCGATCGGGGGTGCCCCTGCTGTGTGAAACCCCCCAGGTCACCGAAACAAACGCACCTCTTCTTGGCCCTACGGCGCATGTGCGGCCGCTCGTCCAATCAGTGTGCCCAGGTCCGCTCGCATCAGCATGTCGGGGAGGCCGATTCATTAATAGCGCCAGGTAGCGACAGATGAGCGCCAGTAGCGTGATTTTCACAGCGCCAGCTAGTATTCGCTGTGCTTGGCCGTTGTTCGCTTGTTGACAGCGACTCAGTCGGTGTGCGTTAATGTTGAATACGGGGTTAGGAGTCGCTGTTTGACAGGTTCCGCGCTGTATGGGTGCGCCTGACAGCGAATGGCCAGAGCGAACGGCTCCCACCATATTCATTATCAAATCACGCTCAAAAAATTCTCGCGCTGTGAAATGCATGTTTAAACCCCAGAGCGCTGGCGGCGATGGCTTAAAAGTAGTTTTTAACCCCCAAACAACCATATTTTTGATGTAAAATTTACACAAGTTTTTAGAAACATTTTGTAATATGAATACATTAATATCAGACCTGTAATATCAATTCTGCACAAATTTTTTTTTTTAACCTTTAAAAAAATATATAACATTGCCGAAGTGTTCACAACATTTTTGCCATTTAAAAAAAAAAAAAAAAACGTAAAATCAATTAATTATGAATATTTAAAGATTGCTCCATTGAAATGCATTGGAGAGCGCCAGGTAGCGAGAGGTCATACCTGGTGCTGTGATGGGATTAGTAGCGGCGCTGTTCGTTGCAGTCGGCTACATGATGAATCCCACGCTAGCTGACGCTCTCGCCGGCGCTAGCCTCATTTAGCGTGATAAATGCGTGATTGTGTCCGCCGCCTGGCGTTCTGGAGTCGGTAGCCGCCGATAGCTGGCGCTACCTGGCGCTAGTCAGACACTACCTGGCGCTAGCCCTTGATAAATAAGGCCCTAAGTCTTCATCTAAGGTGAGCAGCTCAGTGCGTGCTGATGGACGCATCCCCCGCTACCCTCTAACAGGGAGCGTGGCCGCGCCGGCCATTCATAAGTGCCTAGTGCCTGCACGCACCCTGCTAGAGGGATATCAGGGACGCAGCCGCGCCTCGCGCATGCACCGTTGGACCAGAAAAGAAGGTAAGTGTATGGATGAGCAAAAGAAAATATAAAAGCACACTGGTCCAAATAGTAGTAAGTGGTGGCACGAGCAGGGGCAGTCCCACAGCCCCACAATACAGTAAGAATAAAGGGTTGAAAGGTCAGCACTCCTAAAAGTCCACTCTTTTATTGTAAATCCATTAAAATCATCTCCAAAGTAGAAAAAAACATGCATCTATGACTAAGGACCTTTTAGCGTCCGAAACGCGTTAGAATGCTTGGCTGTTATCCACCTGCTGGGGTCTGGTAATTGTTTTTATGGCTGAAGATTTTAATGGATTTTCAATAAAAGAATGGACTTTTAGGAATGCTGACCTTTCAACCCTTTATTCTAAGTGTATGGGTGACCTGGGGGGGGGGGGGGGTTCCCGATTTTGGATGCCTCGGGGGGAGGGAATCGATTGGCCCAGGAATCTGGGTCTTGGCCCAAAACCCATTGTGGCCTGGCCCTGAACTCTAAAATATGAGGGGATGGGAACGTGTGACCCCCCCTCCCCAGGGCGGTGCTGAACTCACCTGCTTCCTGGCACCCTTGGCGATGTTACCCAGGGCTGTTAGTGCACCATTCAGATGGGGGCGGGAGCTGCTGGGGATGTGATTACCGAAGCTCTGCATTTGCCGTGCATTACATAAGCACAACAAACGGCTCTGATCGTACTGAGACTCGGCGCATGTGCCGTAGGACTGGGGAAAGGGGAGTTTGTACGGCCAATCTGCACAGTTTAACAGAGTGGGGCATTCAAATTTGGGATGCCCCCGGGGCACGGAACGAAACCTGAAACAGTCAAAATACAGAGTTTTGTTCTGCTTTAAAACAGAAGATAATCCTGAGCAGCTGGGCCTGGAATCTAAAAGATCACCCAGATCGTCCATAATCACTCACATCTTCCCGGTCCAACAGTATGAGCTCTTGTTCAATCAGAGTCATTTGCTGCGACTATGTCAGTCGGCAGACATCTCTGATTGTTTTCAATGGGAAGCGCAAGTGGCTGCACCCCCTTTATCTTCGGCCTGTGCGCAGGCTCCCGTCCCAGCCATTCAGATAGATTGGGTTGGGAAAACACGCCCCTGGGGCTGCTACTGCTTGCACTCCCCATTGAAGCAAATCAGAGCTGTTTGCCAAATGACATGGTTGTTGGTGGGCCATGCCATTTTGGGATGCCCCTCTGTGTGTATCCCTGTAAACTGTAATGGCGCATGCGTGAGTGCATCACTAAGATGCAGCGAGGGCTTGTGGAAGAAGTGAGTGGAGTAGGCGTTCTGGGGGGGTTTACACAGCAGGGAATCCCAATACAGGATGCCCGATAAAGATATAGAACCCATCAAAGACTCAAGAGGGGGTTTGGTTCCTCCTTAAAGCAGAACAAAACCCAGGGCGGTCGGCCCTGGAATTTAAAATATTCCAGGGTTGGCCCCTGGTCTTCACCCAGGGGCATCCTGAACTGGGATGCCCCATTGTGTGAAACCCCCTAGATCGTTTGTATCAGCTTACCTTTCCCCAGTACTATGGCACATGTGCAAGCTCTCCTCCAATCAGAGCTGTTTGCTGTGCCAATGTCATTCGGCAAACGGCTCTGATTGTTTACAATGGGGAGCGAGAGTGGGCTTAGTCCCTGCATCTTTGGGCAATGCGCGCGCTCCTGTCCCAACCATTCAAATAGGCTGGGCTAGGGATGTGCTCCCCGCTGAAGAACATCAGAGCCGTTTGCCAAATGACATAGTCACGGCAAATGGCTCTGATTAGATGAGAGCCAGCGCATGCACCGTTGGACCAGGAAGAGGTGAGTTTTACAGGGCATTCTGGGGGGTTTCACACAGCGGGGGCACCCCAATTCGGGATGCCACCAGTGCATGGAACAAAACACAGGATAGTCCAAAAGGGGACAGTCCAGGCATGAACCAAAACAAATGAAGTGTGCAACCGGAAAGGGACGACTTCCACCATGTTTGCCTGCACCTCTTTCCTGAATGGAGACAATGGACGTCAGGGAATCCGATCTTGGCATCCCGTATGTTTTCACACACCGGAGCAGTTGTTGCCTGGTCTGCCCCTTTAAAGTCGACCTACACATCTGACCAACAGAAGGTATATAATAGGTCCATATGAGTTGGATTTGAGGCCAGTTCCTTACCTTAGGTCTGATAGGTTAGGACCGTTAGAGGCAGGGCCGGAGTAAGTGTGGTGGAGGCTCCTGGGCACAATATCTGGTGGAGGCCCTAGATACAGTATTTTTTTTCCATTTAAATATAATAGCCCAGCCAAGTAACTGATTGGTGGTTGTCTGGCACCCGCCTACTTACTGGAACGTCAGATGGAATCCCTTGTGCCCCCCTTGTGCGGGTGCGTGCTGCTCGGGAACTCCTGCTTTGCCATTCTGGGTGGGGGGTAGTGTAGTCGCCCGGCTGGTTCCCTGCATTGAGCTGCCAGCGGCTGTGCTTGGTGGCTTATGTGCAGTGACAGCTCTGCACCCATCACTGTAGCGTTGCTGGCGGTGGCTTTGCTGCTCCATCCTGACCTACGTTGGCTTTGGTTGCCCAGGAGCGGGCCTCCACTGCCGCTGATAGCCCCGCGGCGCGTCAGACCAAAGACTGAAAAACCTCCTGGACCAGACCATAACCGAAAGGTTGGTGGAGGCCCCTTTTACAGGGCAAGTGGTGGAGGCCCTGGGGCACGCGCCCCTTGAGCCCCCCTCATAATCCGACCCTGGTTAGGGGGGAGGGGGGGGGGGGTAATTTGCTCCCTCTGTTAAAATGCCCTGACAAGCCTAAGGTAGGGCACATCTTCTAAGCTGGATCTCTGTGTCTGTACTTTGAGCAATATGGAAGAAGAGCAGCTTTCAAGGCCTTTACTTTAGAGTATTGTTAATGCTTCACTTATGACAGGTTCTCTATGATGTCATAGGAGTTTTTAGTGGCATTACAAGAGCAGCCTAGGTCAGGACCAGTTATATTGCTATCCAGGGCGAGCAGAGATATCTATTATATCTTTTTTATTTTCTACGATCTATCTCACACAACAGGATAGAGTTCACCTTTATAAACACTTTATTAATAAAGCTTCCGCCGCTGGCTTTACTTGGTGAGTCATTCTAGAGACTGACCAGCAGAGGTCCCCACTAATGATAACTTATTATGATAACTGCTGCGTCCCACTTGGTTTTTCAGATGTTTCATAAAATTCATAAAAAGTCCTAAATGTATAATTGTAAAGCTGCAGAATGTTCAAAGTAACAGTTGATGCAAATGTTTAACCCCCAATTGGAAAATAATTTTCGGCGCACAGATCATTTCCTGCTTCCAAAATCAAATTCTATAAAGATGATTCTCTAATATAGTAGAGCTAGAAAGTTGCTGTACCGAGTTAGCCATCGACATAGGCAGGAAACTCTAAGATAGAGTTATACCAGCTATTGATTCATTGCTTAATCTATTGAATTAGCCAATAAATGAAAGTGGAGCGAAACCCATGCCGATCGGCCTTGGAATCTATCAGATTCCCGGGCCGATCGATCCCCCCGGGGCATCCAAAATCGGGAGGCCCCGCTGTGTGAAACCCCCCAGGTCGCCCCATTCACTGACCTCATTTCCCGGTCCCATGGCGCATCTAAGAGCAGTGGCCACATCCCACTAATCCTCTAGTGGGGCGCGTGCCCGTGCCAGGCATTTGTGAATGGCTGGTGCATGCTCCCTGTTAGAGGGAAGCGGGGGATGCGCCCGTCAGGGCACTGCTCTTAGACGCGCCGTGGGACCGGGAAGAGGTGAGCTGGTCTCAGCGCCCAGGGGGGTTTTACGCAGCGGGGCACCCGGGGGGGGGGGGGGGGGGGAAGGACCAAATCCCAGGATAGTCAAAATCCTGGGTTTTGGTCCACTTTAAGGCAATGTTATAACTCTATTTCCTGCCTTTATAGTACAGATGAGTGTTTAAAGAGGAACAAAACCCAGGGTTTTCACTGTATGGTGCATTCCGATTAGGTAAGCCCCGCTGTGTGTTTCCATGTGGATCGCCAAGAAAACTGACCTCCCTGGTGATCCCACAGCACATGCACACACAGGGGGTGGACAGCCAATCAGCACACTCCGCTCCATCCAGGCTCTGCTAGCCGCTCCGAATTCAGGTGAGATTTCCGAGGCAAAGTTTTCAATGATCCCAATGAGTTTCACACAGCAGAGCATCCCAAATTGGGATGCTCCTAGAGAGCGCCTTCACTCAACCCTGTTATCTATTAAAACCTAGGGCCAGGTGGACAGGTTTTTGGTTCACTTTAACGCAGAACAAAACCCTGGGGGGCCGAACCTGGAGCCTAAAAGACTCCCCTGGGGCAAATTGGGATGCCCTGTTCCTCTTTATAGAGGCCATAGAGAATTAGAAAGAAACTCCCCAGACCTGGCTTTCCCGACACCCCCCCCCCCCGCCCCTCCAGTTTAGCTACCTATCCGGTCACATCACGCTCAGCATCCCTCTGTTCCCCTGTTATCCTCGGTACGGCAGCGCCATTTTGGATTCCCGACGTACACTTTAACACAGAACAAATCCCCGGGTTGCCTAACATGGAGCCTAAAAGACTCCCCTGGGGCAAATCGGGATGCCCTGCTGTGTGAAAACCGGGGGCGCAAAACTCACCTTTGCCTTGGCCCCCACGGTGATGCAATCAGCGGCAGCCACATCCCCAGAATCTCTGGACGGGTGCCCACTCACGTCTAAAGGGAACTGGGGATGTGATTGCTCGCATTAACTATTGCTGAGTTTGCGGCTAAACAGAGCCATATTGGTGGTCATCAATATGCATGGAATATGGCGCTAATTGGAGAGAGAGCCTACGCGTGCATTGTAGGACAGGGGAAAAGGTCAGTTCTTATGGGCGATCCGGGGGATATCACTTAGTGGGGCATCCCAAATCAGGATGCCCCAGGGCAAGGATCAAACCCCAGGATTGTCAAAATGTTCTGCTTTAATAAGAAAGTCCAGTTCTGGATTCTTTGGTAAAAGAGATAGTCTTCCTCTTTAAAGCGGACCTTCACCCTGAATAAGAGCCTATCTTGTATGTTTCCCACACCCTGTACATACAGATTGCCCACATTAATCCGGACCTTCACCCTGAATAAGAGCCTATCTTATATGTTTCCCACACCCTGTACATACAGATTGCTCACATTAATCCGGACCTTCATTCTGAATAAGAGTCTATCTTATATGTTTCCCAAACCCTGTACATACAGATTGCTCACATTAATCCGGACCTTCACTCTGAATAAGAGTCTATCTTATATGTTTCCCAAACCCTGTACATACAGATTGCTCACATTAATCCGGACCTTCACTCTGAATAAGAGTCTATCTTATATGTTTCCCACACCCTGTACATACAGATTGCTCACATTAAAAATCTTCCTACCTGCATCTACTGCATGTTATGAGTCTTTAAACATCCAAGATGGCGGCTTATGGAGCATCAGGAAGTGTCTTCTGACTGTCGCTCTGCATTCTGGGATTGCTGTCCTTTCCCTGACCCCAGCTGTCTGTGCAGAGCACAGTTATAACCCCGCCCCCTGCACTCTATCCCGCTCTCCTCTCCTCGGTATGTGTGATGCTTCTGAGTCAAGATGGCGGCGCCCGTATCGTAGAGTCCTGAACACATTTGCAGCCCAGTGGGGGATAGAATAATAAGTAAGTGACTAAAAACGTAAGATATATTAACTTTAGATGCTGGGGAATAGTTTTTTAAGGATTTGGGCTTTTCAATAAATCATGGTGAAGGCCAGTTTAACTATTGCTGAGTTTGCATCTACACAGAGCCATATTACCGGTCATCAATATGCACGGCATATGACGCTGATTGGACGAGAGCCCACGCGTGCATTGTAAGATCGGGGAAAAGGTCCGTTTTTATGGGCGATCCGGGGGATATTACTTAGTGGGGCATCCCAAATCAGGATTGTCAAAATGTTCTGCTTTATGAGAAAGTCCACTTTTGTGGACAAGACCTGGCCGAGGTTCCTAGAGATTTGCTGCCTTGCTTTGGCCTCGTACGTTGCACATGCACCCCCCCCCCCCCCATTAGGGTGATCACGCAGCAAGCAGCGCTGACGTTCTGGATTCTTTGGCAAAAGAGGTGAACGTCCTCTTTAAGCTAAATGCTTATGATGTTTGAAGCAGGTATTCCAATGGGCATGTTGCTAAACAGAAAGACCAGTCAAGTCCCCCGGCACGTTGCAGCAGGGGGGTATCCCGATTCGGCCAGTGAACCAAAGAACGAGCAGCCCATTCTCGCCCTTTCTGAGCTCCCCCATTTATGCGACCACTGGCAGTGATGCAAACCTGATGAAATTGATGGTAGTCACATGGTCCATGGAACATAGAAAAGATCTCTATGGACTTTCTGGACTCCAGGCGTGCGGGTCAGGGATGTGCCATGCTGCGACCTACAGAGGAGATCTAATCAGTTTTGGCTGGATTTTCTCTTTATAGAGGAACATTAGAGGTCATAGGGAGTTAGTAAAAACTCCCTAGACCTGGCTTGCCCGGCCCCCGTTTTACCAAATTACCTATCCGGTCGCATCACGCTCGGCATCCCTCTGTTCCCCTGTTGTCCTCAGTAGGGCAGCGCAATCTTGGATTCCCGACGTACACTGCTCCCCCCCTCAGATCTGGGAAACCAGACATACATATATATATAAATATAAATATCTCTGGGTGCTCCCTCCATCAGCTTTAAGGGGTGATTGTGGGGGTCAGGGGTATTCTGCACACTGCCTGTTATGGGGTTCTTTGGGAGATTCTGCAAGCTGCCTGTTATTGCAGGGCTGTGGAGTCGGAGGAAATTTTGGGTACCTGGAGTCGGAGTCGGCAAACAATGCACCGACTCCTACTAAATTTTGATTTAGCAAGTTTAAATGACCCAATTCACAAAAAGTTATAATTAATGACTTCTCTATCGTAAAAATAAAGAGCAATGCACGCAGTGCCTCACGTAACCGCAAAACGAACACGTTAAGTGACCGTGAAGAAGCGTGCTTTTCATGTGCTTCACTATATGGCACGCAACGCACAATTAGAAGCGGCAATACTTATACTTTGCATAGTGTTGTGTTCTGCTGTTACAGGGAACCCATGGGTAACCTAACCTCTCACTGATAAGGGATTAAGTAAATATGTTTTTTGCAGGACTAGAGACACTTGTATAAGTGAAGTCATTCAGCAAAAGGCTATAAAAACTTGTAAACTTCGATTGTTAGCTTAAACTTTAAACATGACTATGGGATTCTACAAGGGAAATCATGTTTTATAATAAAGGCCCCTTTCTGGATCCTCCCACTGCCCTATCTTCAGCAGAAGATCAGCACACAGAAAGGAGAAGGCAGCTTCTGCCCAACTACCTCTCTCTGCTAGAAGTAATGACATGTATGTTGCCTTTCTTTCCTTCAAGGAATGTATAAAATACATTCACATATTAATACAGAGGAGTCGGAGTCGGAAGTACAAAAAACTGAGGAGTCGGAGTCGAGCATTTATCTACCGACTCCACAGCCCTGTGTTATTGGGCGAATGGGGGGGACTCTGCACACTGCCTGTTATGGGGTGATTGGGGGAATTCTGCACACTGCCTGTTATGGGGTGATTGAGGGAATTCTGCACACTGCCTGTTATGGGGTGATTGAGGGGATTCTGCACACTGCCTGTTATGGGGTGATTGAGGGAATTCTGCACACTGCCTGTTATGGGGTGATTGAGGGAATTCTGCACACTGCCTGTTATGGGGTGATTGGGGGGATTCTGCACACTGCCTGTTATGGGGTGATTGAGGGAATTCTGCACACTGCCTGTTATGGGGTGATTGAGGGAATTCTGCACACTGCCTGTTATGGGGTTCTTGGAGGGGGTATTTTAGTACACAATTTGGTTCAGCATTTTTCTCCTTTAAACCCTAGGTGCCCCTTATAGTGTGAAAAATACATTATACACCAATATTTTACCCACAGCTGCCCTTGGTTTATCGCCTCTGGGTTGGCATGCTTTTTTCAACGCACAGGTAGCATATAAAACGCCAAGCAAAGGGCAGGTTTTTTCTTCCATTTCACCGATATAGGCTGATCGGTAAATATAAATTAAACCAGCCATCTCTTTTAATGGACTCCGACACACAATGTTTAGCTTAGCCGCTGACCTGCACAATAAATAATCCTTCTAGAATTCTTATGTGGTGAGGAGTATTGTACGGTCTTTATGAAGGCCTTGTAATCTATAAATGCAGGACTAACATTTCCTCATAAAGCCACAATGTCTTGTGTTAAGACCCAGTCACCATTAATAAGCAGCTCTCTAAAAGCTACAGGCTGCAACTCCACACCTCCAGACCATTCTAAATGTACTATTATACACGATTAAAGCATACCTATACCCTTGTGGCTCTATTAAGGAATTAAAAAAGACATTTGTAGGTACACAGTTTTGTATGGATGGATCACAGGCTTAGATAAAGTGGGATGGGTTTTAAAAGGGTAGGGGGAACACGTGTGTAGGTTGAGGCCCCTTTTACACTATGTGATTCCAAAATGCAATCGCAGTTGCCTCCAGATGGCTGCTGGTGGAAGCTTCAGGTGCTGCGGTAGGTGGCTCTAGATTGCTGTCAGCAGTGGGGGTTCTAGATGGCTGCAGGCAATGGTTCAAGAGTCTGAGGTGTCAAGCCCCGTGGGACACCCGCCTTCTTGGTCAGTCCATAACCCCCCATTTGCTGGGATGCTTTATATGCCTCACCGGGCACGGTTGCCCCCAGGACTTCAGACAGCATCCTGACAAAGTGGGTGGATTTTCCGCCACGCAGCGCATCGGTGTCGGCAGCGGGCGCTGAGGACCTGGACCTAACTCTCTACATTTGGTGAAACATTTACATTAGTTCTGATTGGCATTTCATGATGTATGTAATTTAGACATTGGCATATCTCTAAGCACTAGTTTGCACTTTTGCACTATTATGCAAAAAAAAAGAATAGGTTAAACCCGCGCTGTTTTGTTTTTAAAAATTAATTGTAACTAAAATTCAGAGGAATGCTTTAGTATATGCTCAACGTGTATAGAACTCCACTATTCCAACAAGTTCAGGTTGGATATTGTTAACCTGAACTTGTTGGAATAGTGGAGTGCACTATTGGCACTTTCTATTATACACTGCACGCAAGCACTTTCTTCTTTTAAAGGTACCCCTAAAGTTTTTAGGGGTTTCTCTCTTCTTGCACCCTTTGTTTCCCCCATATAGGGAATTACTTATGCTTTTTTGCACCATTTTTTAGCCTTTCTATTGGCACCATAGAATTTTATACACCATGTAAATAGCTTTATGAACTTCAATATATTAATCAAAGTTTGGTATTAATAGGTCCATCTCCTCATCCGCATCTCTTTTTTAACTGTTTTTAAATTGTCATGTTTTCAATGTTATCATGGCCATATGTGAATTTTTTCTTCAATAAAGGTCAATTGTTATGCTTTGAATACTCATATGTTGTGCGGCCACCTTTTTTAGCAAAGATTAGTGGACTGTACTGGCAGCCCACTTGCTTTAGGTATTGCCCCCAGGACTTAATAGCACAAAGGTTGTGGACTTACAGGGGTGAAGGAGGATGAACCAGAGGCAAGACTGGGTGGCGTCGGTTAAGCCGGGGGTCATACACAGGCAGAAGCATGGGAAGGGTCAAGCCATGAGGTCAGAGGGTTCGTGGTACAAGGAATGAGACAGGTTCGTAGTCAGAGTTCAGGCAGGAGCCGGTCCAGGCAGCGGTCACGGAGTGGTCAGACAGACTAGGTCGGCAATGATAAGCAATTGCAGAGGTCAGAAGAACTATAGCACCCAGCAGCACGCTATTACGGACAATGACAGTATGGCAGGGAATCCTCTCTATAGGGCTATGGTGCAGGAGATTTGCTGGGGCACTCAGAGCTCAAAGGCTCAAGGGCTGATTTGCTCACTGGTAATTGGAGTGGCTGCCTCTAATCAAACGTTGGGGCTTATTATGCCGGAGGGCATAAGTCAGCAGTACTCGCGTGCGGTCGTTGGAGCGGGGGATGCAGCCAAGAGAGGAGGGAGTGGAAGCCAGGCCACGGGGATCCCGGCACACCGCCCAAGTGGGCAGTCGAGGACGCCGTGGGACCGGAGAGAAGGTGAGTGCATCGTGACATGAGGTAGGTGCCAAATCCCCAGGGTAGTTCCAGATGGGCACCAGCAACAGCAGTTTATAGAAGACTGCTCATTGGGGCCTGTTATGGGGTTCTTGGAGGGTGTACAGGAGTTCTATAGGCATTAGGTGGTGGTTTCTGAGGCAGCTCCAATGCCTATCTTCAAAAAGTTTTCTAGCCACCCTGCTGGTTCAGACAGTGTTGAGAGAATCATCTTCCAGAAGCGAGGGTCAAGAGGTGGGCTTGAGGAGCAGATTGCTGCCAGCAGAAGCAGTTGATCAAAGGCTGCCCAGTAGGATCCGTGGATGGCTGCATGTAGTAGCCCAAGGACCTAAGGTTGGTGCTAGGTCACCTGAGGACTCCAGATGGCCACCGAACAGCATTTTCAGAGACCATAGGTGGTGGCTCCCAAGCTCTCTCCACAGCCAGAGTTTCTCAGCGTCCGTCACGCTGGTTCAGACAGGCACCAGGGTGAGGGACTCAAGATCAGAAATGAGGATCAAGAGGTAGCTACAAGGAGCAGCTGTCAGCAGCAGTAGACGAGCGAGGGCTCCTGATGGTTGCATGCAGTGGCTCAAGAACCTGAGGTAGAGTTTAATGTCTCTAAATGTAAAATCCTGCACTTGGGTAGAAGGAATCCCTGCTCTGAGCACCGTATGGGCAGCACTGTGTTATCCAGGACCTCGGAGGAGAGAGATTTAGGGATACTGATTACTGATAGCTGCAAGATGAGTGGACAGTGTAGCCAGGCAGTGGGAAAAGCAAGCAGGATGCTCGGCTGCATAGCTCGAGGCATCACCAGTAGGAAGAGGGAGGTTGTGATGCCGCTGTATAGAGCCCTGGTGAGGCCACAGCTAGAATACTGTGTGCAGTTCTGGAGACCTTACCTGCAAAAAGAGATTATTCAAATAGAACGTGTCCAAAGGCGGGCAACGAAAATGGTGGAAGGACTTAAACTTAAAACTTATCAGGAGAGACTTAAAGAACTTAATTTGTACAGTCTGGAGGAAAGAGGGGGGATATGATTGAGACCTTTAAATATGTGAAATGATTGAATAAGGTTCAGGAGGGAAGTGTTTTTAAGAAGAAACTTAATGATAGAACAAGGGGCACAACCTGAAGCTAGTCGGGGGGAAGATCAGGAGCAATGTTAGAAAATATTATTTTACAGAAAGAGTAGTAGATGCTTGGAACAAACTTCCAGCAGAGGTAGTTGAAAAATCAACAGTCACTGAATTTAAACATGCCTGGGATAAGCCTCCATCTATCCTAAGATAAAGAGAACATACAGTATATACATAAGATACAGAGAACATACAGTATACACATAAGATACAGAGAACATACAGTATACACATAAGGGCAGACTAGATGGACCGTATGGTCTCCTTCTGCCGTCACCCTTCTATGTTTCTATGTAGGTCACCTGATGGCACCATATTGCCTACAGCAGCGACAGTTCATCAAAGTCCGCCCCATTGGGGGCTTTATAGCACTTCCAGAGACCATCGTGGTGGCTCCGTTGCTCGTTTTACAGCCTATCAACAACTTTCCAGGGGGGTGAGGGAGTAATCGGCCAGAAGTGAGGATCAAGAGGTAGCTGTGAGCAAGATTGTCATCTAAATTTCTACATGTGGTGGCTCCAGAAGCTCTGGTAGGTGCCAGGTCACCTAGCAGCCCCTGATTGTCACCAGCATTGACAGATGATCAAAGGCTGCCCATTACGGACTATCTAGCAGCAGCTCCAGGGGCTGCAGGTGGTGGTTCCAGAGATCTTGAAAGAGCTGTCCAGTGCCCACAAAGCGAGGAATAAAGAGGTGGGCTTGAGGAGCAGATTGCTGTCAGCAGAAGCAGTTGATCAAAGGCTGCCCAGTAGGGTCCGTGGATTGCTGCATGTAGTGGCTCAAGGACCTGAGGTTGGTGCCAGGTCACCTGGGTACTCCAGATGGTCGGCCAACAGCAGTTTCAGAGGCCATAAGTGGTGACTCCTGAACTGTCTCCAAAGCCAGAGTTTCTCAGCGTCCGTCATGCTGGTCAATTGGGTTACTGTGATTGGAGGCTATTAGATAGGGGCCAGTAGGGGTTTACAAGAGGTACCCATTATGGATGGCATTTGGATACAATATGGATTAGTCCGCATAGTTTGCCTCCTCATGTGTGTATGTTTTTTTTAAGCTAAGGTTTAATTTGTATGTTTTCTCATATGTTAATATGTGGAACAAAACCCAGGATTCTGACTATTCTGGGTTTTGGCCCTTTCACCACGATCAGGGGTGCCCTACTGTCTGAAACTCCACAGATTGCCCGAAGAAACTCACCTCTACCTCACCTCCTACTGCGCATGTGCGGCCGCTCCTCCAATTAACGTGCTTGGAGCCGCTGGCCTAAGACACCGTCTTCGATGGTGTGACGTCAGCGGCTCCGAGCGCGCTGGCGGCCGCATCCCCCGCTTCCCTCTGCTAGATGCAGCAGCGGCCCACGCATGTGCCGTTAGACTGGGAAGCAAGGTAAGTGAACAGGGCGACCTGGGGGGTTTCACACAGCGGGGCATCCCGATTTTGGATGCCCCGGGGAGGGAATCGATCATCCCAGGAATTTTATATATTCACGGGTTTTGGTCCACTTTAATAAACTGCTGTGATCTTTTGATTATAATCAGTGGTGCATACTCTTTACTGGCTGTATGAGGGTGTCTCATCCTTTTGATACTTTACTTTTGACTTGGCGATCACTTTAATCCAACAAAGCAACAAGCTTGGAAAGTGGTCTTAAAGGGACCTTGACTAATTGACTGTATTAGACCCATGGATTCCCGAGGGCGACCCTGGACCTAAGCACAGTGCCTACAGGTTTCAAAGGGCAGATCCATCCCTGAAGCCAGAAACCTCAGTTTCATGAGAAAGACAGTAAACCATCCAGGCCCTTGCAGATTGCAGGCAAGCATCCCGACCACCCTCAGTCCAACACCTGCACTTGCTCTAAATTCTGCAGTTTTTTTCCAGTTTTAGAAGCGGTCTGATATTAGCCACACCGGGGTCTATAGATAGTCGCACCCACCAACCCCAAACAGCTACATTTTTATTTATACAAAATTAAAAAGATTTAAAAAAAAAACAACAAATTGCCTGAAGGGGAAGAAATAAAAACATGACCCAGCTTCCCGCGGCTTGAATAGCGGTGGGTCGGCAGCTCTTGGTTTGAAGTGGCCGCTGACCTGACAGAGGCTTCAGTCTGGAGCGGTCAGCGTGTGTCCGGGTCTGAGCCAGCAGCGCTTCTGTTTACTACAGATAAAAATCTGACCCATGTAACAACATGGCCGAAAGCTGAACTCCCTTCCTTAGCAGGAACATGGAGCTTAAAGTGGCTCAAAACCCAGCTTATAGATTCCCGGGTCGATCGATTCCCTCCCCTTGGGGCATCCAAAATTGTTCACTCATTTTTGTTCCCGCTCCAACGGCGCATGCACGTACCGTATCCCCGCTATCCCTCTAGCAGGGCCTGTGCCAGCCATTTGTGAATGCAGTGTATGCAGCAGCCACCGCGCTTGGAGCTAGACTTAGATGCCATCTTAGATGGCGTGAAGTCAGCGGTTCTGAGCGCGCTGTAGGACCGGGAAAAGCTGAGTTACTTCAGACAATCTGGGGGGTTTCACACGGCACCCCCGAGGCACCAGGAATTTATGAGTGGCCAGGGCGGGCACGCTCCCTGTTAAAGGAAAGCAGGGGGTGTGGCCACCAGCACACTCTGAGCCGCTGGCCTTAGACGAAGGCTTAGACGACTTGGACCAAAACCCAGGATTTTGGCTATCCTGGGTTTTGGTTCACTCCCATGGGGCACTTTGATCGGGGATGCTCCGCTATGTGAAACCCCCCAGATCTCCCGCATCAATTCACCTCTTCCTGGTTCTACTGCGCATGCGCGGCCGCTTGTCCAATCAATGCACATCTGAGCGACGTCTTAGCTCAGCGGCTCCGAGTGCGCTGGCGGGCGCATCTCGTGCTTCCCTCTCACAAATTCACAAATGGCCGGCGCAGGCATGCACCCTGCTAGAGGGGTAGCGGGGATGCGGCCGCGGCCTGTACATGCGCCGTTGGACCGGGATTAAGGTAAGTGTAGTGAGCGACCTGGGGGGTTTTGGATTTTGGATGCCCCGCAGGGAGGGAATGGATCCAGCTGGGTTTTGGTCCACTTTAAAGCAGACCCCTCCAAAACCATTGCGATAATGACCGTTATGAGATTAGTAAAGCCAACAGAACATATTTTTGGGGGCTGGGGTTGTGCATAGATGCCCATTGTATGCTTATGTATGTAGTTGCCGTCCCAGTTGGGGATGCCCCCTGCAAAACTTGGCACAAGAGAAAGGCTTCAAATAAACGGTTTTGATCCGTTTTTATGTCTGCATTAAAGTTGTGCTCCTATAAAAGAAGTTTTTATGCCACAAATTCCTCTCATTAAAGTGGACCAAAACCCACCGCGATCGGGAATCTATAAGATTCCTGGGCCGATCAATCCCCCCCCCCCCCCGGGGCACCCAAAGTCAGGATGCCCTGCTGTGTGAAACCCCCATTAGGTCACCCCATACCCTTAGCTTGTTTTCTGGTCCAACTGCGCATGTGCGAGCCACGGCCACTTCCCCTCTAGCAGGGCGTGTGCCCGCGCCAGCCATTTGTGAATGGCAGGCACGGGCACACTCCCTGTCAGAGGGAAGCAGGGGACTTGGCCGCCAGTGTGCTCGAAGCCGCTGGACTTAGGCGCCGTCTTAGATGGCGTGACGTCAGCGGCTCTGAGCGCGCTGATTGGACGAGCAGCCACTCATGCGTCGTAGGACCGGGAGAGCTGAGTTACTTCGGGGGCGATCTGAGGGGTTTCACACAGCAGGGCATCCCCGATCAGGGTGCCCTGAGGTAAATGATTAAAACCCAGGATAGTTAAAATCCTAGGTTTTGGTCCACTTTAAAGCAGACCCTCCCAGTTGGGGATGCCGCCTGCAAAACTTGAGCACATGAGGAAGGCTTCAAATAAACGGTTGTGCTCCTGGAGAAGAAGTTTTTATGCCACAAATTCCCCTGATTAAAGTGGACCAAAACCCACTGCGATCGGCCCGGGAATCTATGAGTTTTTATGTCTGCATTAAAGTTGTGCTCCTGGAGAAGAAGTTTTTATGCCACAAATTCCACGGATTGAAGTGGACCAAAACCCACCGCGATCGGCCCAGGAATCTTATAGATCAATTCCCTCCCCCCCGGGCATCCAAAATCAGGATGCCCCGCTGTGTGAAACCCCCCAGGTTGCCCATACACTTAACTTGTTTACCGATCCGACGCATGCGCAAGCTGTTGCCTCATTATCCATCTAACAGGGCGTGTGTCCTCGCCAGGCATTTATGAATGGCCGGTACGGGCACGCTCCCTGTTAGAGGGTAGCAGGGGATGCGGGCATCAGCACACTCAGAGCCATTGGCCTTAGAAGGAGGCTTAGACAACGTGAAATCAGCGGATCCAGCACGCTGATTGGATGAGCGGCCACGCATGCGCCGTAAGCCCGGGAAAAGTATGTCTGGGCGACCTGGGGGGGGGGGGGGTTCACACAGCGGGGTGCCCCAGGGGGTAAGGACCAGGACCCAGGATAGTCCAAATCCTGGGTTTTGATTTGCTTTAAATGGGACATTTTAGACTTTTGGTCCATTTTAAAGCCACTGATAAAGGGGGTTACTGTATGAGCCATGATGGGGTCCCATTTACACAGCCGCAGCACCAAGTCCCACCTTTGCCAGTCCTGCTCATAAGTAACTCGCCGGCTGATTTTACCCGTTGCCTGGTGTCGACCATAAACACATCCAATTTAGAAGTAAATTTGCCCTGAATTGCAGCCGCCGACCTGCTCCCAAGCGGACTTACATCCATGACATTCCAGAGAATCACTGGGAACAAAGGGTGGCATTGTTTGGATTCAGTTTGAGCGGTTACCAGGTTCATTGAGCGATAGAAATCATTCATAAATTTAGGCCGCGTAAAGTCGCTCAGCAAACATGACAGAAAGGTCTCGGCACGCCGCACTTCCCCAGGCCCAAGATCCAGTTTAGTTCAGGTCACTCGGGAAACTGAAGGCAATGGTCTCGATTCAATAAAGGTAGAAAAAAATTCTCATGGTAGTAAAAAATGTAATTCATGAGAAAAAAGCCTGAGAATGTCACTGTTACTGAATCACTAGATAAAAAGACAATGAACGTCAATGGCAGCTTTTACTACAGTGTACAAGGGAGTAAACAGTTCTCTACTTTTCTTAGGCGTAAAAAGGTGCCATTGACTTTCATTGTTTTCTTATCTGGTGATTCAGCTACAGTGACATTCTCAGGCTTTTTTCTCATGAATTGAATCTTTTACTACCATGAGAATTTTTCTCATCTACCTATATTGAATCGAGACCATCGTCTGTAAAGAGAGGCCTAATTAGAGCTGCAGCTCTCCCCAGCAATGCACAGGTGAGGTCATTAGAGCTGCAGCTCTCCCCAGCAATGCACAGGTGAGGTCATTAGAGATGCAGCTCTCCCCAGCAATGCACAGGTGAGGTCATTAGAGCTGCAGCTCTCCCCAGCAATGCACAGGTGAGGTCATTAGAGCTGCAGCTCTCCCCAGCAATGCACAGGTGAGGTCATTAGAGTTGCAGCTCTCCCCAGCAATGCACAGGTGAGGTCATTAGAGATGCAGCTCTCCCCAGCAATGCACAGGTGAGGTCATTAGAGCTGCAGCTCTCCCCAGCAATGCACAGGTGAGGTCATTAGAGTTGCAGCTCTCCCCAGCAATGCACAGGTGAGGTCATTAGAGATGCAGCTCTCCCCAGCAATGCACAGGTGAGGTCATTAGAGCTGCAGCTCTCCCCAGCAATGCACAGGTGAGGTCATTAGAGATGCAGCTCTCCCCAGCAATGCACAGGTGAGGTCATTAGAGATGCAGCTCTCCCCAGCAATGCACAGGTGAGGTCATTAGAGCTGCAGCTCTCCCCAGCAATGCACAGGTGAGGTCATTAGAGATGCAGCTCTCCCCAGCAATGCACAGGTGAGGTCATTAGAGATGCAGCTCTCCCCAGCAATGCACAGGTGAGGTCATTAGAGATGCAGCTCTCCCCAGCAATGCACAGGTGAGGTCATTAGAGCTGCAGCTCTCCCCAGCAATGCACAGGTGAGATCATTAGCGCTTCAGCTCTCCCCAGCAATGCACAGGTGAGGTCATTAGAGCTGCAGCAATGCACAGGTGAGATCATTAGCGCTTCAGCTCTCCCCAGCAATGCACAGGTGAGGTCATTAGAGCTGCAGCCCTCCCCCCAGCAATGCAAAGGTGAGGTCATTAGAGCTTCAGCTCTCCCCAGCAATGCACAGGTGAGATAATTAGAGCTGCAGCTCTCCGCAGCAATGCACAGGTGAGATAATTAGAGCTGCAGCTCTCCGCAGCAATGCACAGGTGAGGTCATTAGAGCTGCAGCTCTCCCCAGCAATGCACAGGTGAGGTCATTAGAGCTTCAGCTCTCCCCAGCAATGCACAGGTGAGCTAATTAGAGCTGCATTTCTCCCCAGCAATGCACAGGTGAGGTCATTAGAGCTGCAGCAATGCACAGGTGAGGTCATTAGAGCTGCAGCAATGCACAGGTGAGGTCATTAGAGCTGCAGCTCTCCCCAGCAATGCACAGGTGAGGTCATTAGAGCAGCAGCTCTCCCCAGCAATGCACAGGTGAGGTCATTAGAGCTGCAGCTCTCCCCAGCAATGCACAGGTGAGGTTATTAGAGCTGCAGCTCTCCCCAGCAATGCACAGGTGAGGTCATTAGAGCTTCAGCTCTCCCCAGCAATGCACAGGTGAGGTCATTAGTGCTGCAGCTCTCCCCAGCAATGCACAGGTGAGGTCATTAGAGCTGCAGCTCTCCCCAGCAATGCACAGGTGAGGTCATTAGAGCTGCAGCAATGCACAGGTGAGGTCATTAGAGCTGCAGCTCTCCCCAGCAATGCACAGGTGAGGTCATTAGAGATGCAGCTCTCCCCAGCAATGCACAGGTGAGGTCATTAGAGCTGCACCTCTCCCCAGCAATGCACAGGTGAGGTCATTAGAGCTGCATCTCTTCCCAGCAATGCACAGGTGAGGTCATTAGAGCTGCAGCTCTCCTCAGCAATGCACAGGTGAGGTTATTAGAGCTGCAGCTCTCCCCAGCAATGCACAGGTGAGGTCATTAGAGCTGCATCTCTTCCCAGCAATGCACAGGTGAGGTCATTAGAGCTGCAGCTCTCCCCAGCAATGCACAGGTGAGGGCATTAGAGCTGCAGCTCTCCCCAGCAATGCACAGGTGAGGTCATTAGAGCTGCATCTCTTCCCAGCAATGCACAGGTGAGGTCATTAGAGCTGCAGCTCTCCCCATCAATGCACAGGTGAGGTCATTAGAGCTGCAGCTCTCCCCAGCAATGCACAGGTGAGGTCATTAGAGCTGCAGCTCTCCCCAGCAATGCACAGGTGAGGTCATTAGAGCTGCAGCTCTCCCCAGCAATGCACAGGTGAGGTCATTAGAGCTGCATCTCTTCCCAGCAATGCACAGGTGAGGTCATTAGAGCTGCAGCTCTCCCCAGCAATGCACAGGTGAGGTCATTAGAGCTGCAGCTCTCCCCAGCAATGCACAGGTGAGGTCATTAGAGCTGCATCTCTTCCCAGCAATGCACAGGTGAGGTCATTAGAGCTGCAGCTCTCCCCAGCAATGCACAGGTGAGGTCATTAGAGCTGCAGCTCTCCCCAGCAATGCACAGGTGAGGTCATTAGAGCTGCAGCTCTCCCCAGCAATGCACAGGTGAGGGCATTAGAGCTGCAGCTCTTCCCAGCAATGCACAGGTGAGGGCATTAGAGCTGCAGCTCTCCCCAGCAATACACAGGTGAGGTCATTAGAGCTGCAGCTCTCCCCAGCAATGCACAGGTGAGGTCATTAGAGCTGCAGCTCTCCCCAGCAATGCACAGGTGAGGTCATTAGAGCTGCAGCTCTCCCCAGCAATCCACAGGTGAGGTCATTAGAGCTGCAGCTCTCCCCAGCAATGCACAGGTGAGGTCATTAGAGCTGCAGCTCTCCCCAGCAATGCACAGGTGAGGGCATTAGAGCTGCAGCTCTTCCCAGCAATGCACAGGTGAGGTCATTAGAGCTTTAGCTCTCCCCAGCAATGCACAGGTGAGGCAGATGAATGGAGGATCTGCCGTCCCCTCATTGTTCGGCGCGCGTCTCACCCTACCGTAGAAATTTGGGGCGATTCAGAAGCTCGGTGTCACTGGTTAGTAAAGGCCTTGTAACCCGCATGACAAGCCGGCCTTTCTTCCCCCGCAGGGTGTCATTCCTGGCAGGCTGCGCCGGTCCCGCTCCGATGAAGGAATCTTTCACAGCCTACATGTTTATCTTCCTCCGGGGAGTGACCGGGGTCCGGGATCCCGTAGGACGCCGGGGGCCAGCGAGCACTGTCACTGACACTCACACACTTGGCCGGGGGCCACGCGCTGCATTTCACAGGCTCCTCAACACCGACGGGAAAGCGACAAGTGAGGCCTTCAAGTGTTTTTCTCTTAATATGGGAAGTGAGAGCTAATCTGCAGCTTCCATTTCCTTAAAGTAACTTAATCTGTAAATTTCATACACTCCATAATATCACGCTACTCGCTAATCCTGTTAGCAGCTCCTATTTCACCGCTACTGCCACATCGGCTTAGCAAAGCTTATACTGCTTAACTTAAATCGCAGACTTTGGCACCGTGCTGGGGCCCCTGCACCTCGGAAGGGCCCACCTCACATGGTGGTCATGTGACACACCTCTTCCCAGGTGTCATTCCCTCCCCCTAGGCAGCTCCTATTCAGGACACAGGGCCGCACAGTAACCAGGACCTGGCACTGTCAGGGGCACACTGGCCATTGGTATATGGTTTCTTTTCTTCCTGTCTCATTCCTTCTATTCTTTCTGTCATTCATTCTTTTTTTTCCATTCTATTCTTTCTTTTCTTCTATTTCTTCTTTCTGACATTCATGCTATTATTTTATTCTTTTCTATTCTATTTTTTCGTTCTATCATTCATGCCATTCTTTCTTGTATTTCTTCTATTCTTTCTGTCATTCATGCTATTCTTTCTTTAATTCTTTTGTCATTCATGCTATTCTTTCTTTTATGCTATTATTTCATTCTTTTCTATTCTATCATTCATTCATGCTATTCTTTTGTCTTTTCTTTCATTTCTTCTTTCTTTCTCACTCATCATTCATACTATTCTTTCTTGTATTCCTTCTATTCTTTCTGTCTGCCATTCATGCTATTCTTGCTTTCTTTCTGATATTCATGCTATTATTTGGTTCTTTTCTATTCTATTCTTTCTATTAATCATTAATGCTATTCTTACTTTTATACCTTCTATCCTTTCTTTCTGTCATTCATGCTATTCTTTCTTTTATTCTTTTGTCATTTATGCTATTCTTTCTTTAATTCTTTTGTCATTCATGCTATTCTTTATTTTATGCTATTATTTCATTCTATCTATCATTCATGCTATTCTTTTGTCTTTTCTTTCATTTCTTCTTTCTTTCTCACTCATCATTCATGCTATTCTTTCTTTTATTCCTTCTATTCTTTCTGTCTGCCATTCATGCTATTCTTGCTTTCTTTCTGATATTCATGCTATTATTTGGTTCTTTTCTATTCTATTCTTTCTATTAATCATTAATGCTATTCTTACTTTTATACCTTCTATCCTTTCTTTCTGACATTCATGCAATTATTTCATTCTTTTTCTATTCCATTATATCTATCTATCTATCTTGCTATTCTTTTGTCCTCTCTTTCATTTCTTCTATTATTTCTTTCTGACTTTTTCTGTCATTCATGCTATTCTTTATTGTATTGATTCTATTCTTTCTGTTCATCATTCATGCTATTCTTGCTTTTATACCTTCTAGCCTTTCTGTCAGACATTCATGCAATTATTTTGTCCTTTTCTATTCTATACTTTCTATTTATCATTCATGCTATTCTTTTGTTCCTTCTTTCATTTCTTCTATTATTTCTTTCTAATTTTCCTCTCATTCATGCTATTCTTTCTTCTATTCCTTCTATTCTTTCTGTCCGTCTTTCATGCTATTATTGCTTTTATACTTTCTATTGTTTCTTTTGGACATTCATGCTATTATTTGGTTCTTTTCTATTCTATACTTTCTATCTATCATTCATAATATTCTTTTTCCTTTCAGTTTTTTCCTTCTATCCTTTCTTTCTGACATTCATGCTATTATTTCATTCTATCTATCTATCTATCTATCTATCTATCTATCTATCTATCTATCTATCTATCTATCTATCTTTCATGCTATTCTCTTGTCCTTTCTTTCATTTCTTCTATTCTTTCTTTCTGACTTTTTCTGTCATTTATATTATTCTATCTTGCATTTCTTGTATTCCTTCTTTCTAACATTCATATTATTATTATTGCATTCATTTCTATTCTATTCTTTCTATCATTCATGCTATTCTTTCTTTAATTCCTTCTATTCTTCAGTAATTTGGCACCGTGAGGTAGGGCAGGTGTCGGGGCCCATGCACCTTGGAAGGGCCCACCTCACATAGTGGTCATGTGACACACACCTCTTCCCAGCAGTGGGTGAGGTCATTCCCCCCCCCCCCCCCCCCCCCCAGGCAGCCCCTATTTAGGACGCAGGGCCGCACAGTGACCAGGACTAGACACTGCCAGTCAGGGGCAGATTGCCCATTGGTAGATTGTTTATTTTCTTCCTGTCTCATTCCTTCTATTCTGTCATTCATTTTTTTTTTTTCCATACTATTTTTGCAGCACCTGTTTGCAGGTGGCCTGCAAATGCATGAGTCGCCATCTTGTTTTTAAAATTTACTACAGCAGGAATAAGAAAAAGGTAAATTAATTATTAATGTGCAGCAATCCAAATTGTCCCGGGGAGGGATGCATATGAGCACTGTTTGTTGTATTGATATGGTTTAAAGTGGAACAAAACCAAGGACTTTGAATATCTTGGGTCTTCGTTCTTTGCCCCAGGGCACGTGTGAAGCGCCCCAGGTCGCCCAAACAAACTCCCCGCGTGAGTTTTCGGGTGACCTGGGGGGTTTCACACAGCAGGCACCCCCCGATTGAGGTGCTCCGGGGAGAGCGAGTATGCCCGCCCTGGAGTCTCAGACTCCAGGGTGGAACTTGGTCCTCGTTAAGTAATTTTAAGTCCTGTCCCTTCAAATCAGGGAAAGGACTTTACCCACCTTAGCTCTGCTCTCCTTGCCTCTACCCAATTCACCTTTACTCACCTCACCTTTAGTCAATTCACCTTTACCCACCTTACTTCTGATCTTTTTTCGTCCAAACTCACCTCTACACGATTCACCTCTACCCACCTTCGTTCTGCTGTCCTACTTACCTCACCTCTACCCACCTTACTTCTGATCTCCTCAGCCAACCTCGCCTCTACCCAGTTTACATCTACCCACCTTACCTCTGCTCCCCTCACTTCTACCCACCTTCCTTCTGCTGTCCTACTTACCTCACCTCTACCCACCTTACTTCTGATCTCCTCAGCCAACCTCGCCCCTACCCAGTTTACATCTACCCACCATCTTTCTGCTGTCCTACTTACCTCACCTCTACCCACCTTACTTCTGATCTCCTCAGCCAACCTCGCCTGTACCCAGTTTACATCTACCCACCTTACCTCTACACGATTCACCTCTACCCACCTTACCTCTGCTGTCCTACTTACCTCACCTCTATCCACCTTACTTCTGATCTCCTCAGCCATCCTTGCCTCTACCCAGTTTACATCTACCCACCTTACCTCTACCCACCTTCCTTCTGCTGTCCTACTTACCTCACCTCTACCCACCTTACTTCTGATCTCCTCAGCCATCCTTGCCTCTACCCAGTTTACATCTACCCACCTTACCTCTACCCACCTTACTTCTGCTGTCCTACTTACCTCACCTCTACCCACCTTACTTCTGATCTCCTCAGCCAACCTCGCCTCTACCCAGTTTACATCTACCCACCTTACCTCTACACGATTCACCTCTACCCACCTTACCTCTGCTCCCCTCACCTATACCCACCTTCGCTCTGCTGTCCTACTTACCTCACCTCTACCCACCTTACTTCTGATCTCCTCAGCCAGCCTCGCCTCTACCCAGTTTACATCTACCCACCTTACCTCTGCTCCCCTCACTTCTACCCACCTTCCTTCTGCTGTCCTACTTACCTCACCTCTACCCACCTTACTTCTGATCTCCTCAGCCATCCTTGCCTCTACCCAGTTTACATCTACCCACCTTACCTCTACCCACCTTCATTTTGCTGTCCTAGTCACCTAACCTATACCCACCTTACTTCTGATCTCCTCAGCCAACCTCGCCTCTACCCAGTTTACATCTACCCACCTTACCTCTGCTCCCCTCACTTCTACCCACCTTCCTTCTGCTGTCCTACTTACCTCACCTCTACCCACCTTACTTCTGATCTCCTCAGCCATCCTTGCCTCTACCCAGTTTACATCTACCCACCTTACCTCTACCCACCTTCGTTCTGCTGTCCTACTTACCTCACCTCTACCCACCTTACTTCTGATCTCCTCAGCCAACCTCGCCTCTACCCAGTTTACATTTACCCACCTTACCTCTGCTCCCCTCACTTCTACCCACCTTCGTTCTGCTGTCCTACTTACCTCACCTTTACCCACCTTCTTTCTGCTGTCCTACTTATCTCACCTCTACCCACCTTACTTCTGATCTCCTCAGCCAACCTCGCCTCTACCCAGTTTACATCTACCCACCTTAGCTCTGCTTTCCTTGCCTCTACCCAATTCACCATTACTCACCTCACCTCTAGTCATCTACCCACCTTACTTCTGATGTTGTTTCGTCCAAACTCACCTCTACCCGATTGACCACTACCCACGTTCGTTCTGCTGTCCTACTTATCTCACCTCTACCCACCTTACTTCTGATCTCCTCAGCCAACCTCGCCTCTACCCAGTTTACATCTACCCACCTTACCTCTGCTCCCCTCACCTATACCCACCTTCTTTTTGCTGTCCTACTTACCTCACCTCTACCCACTTACTTCTGATCTCCTCAGCCAACCTCGCCTCTACCCAGTTTACATCTACCCACCTTCGTTCTGCTGTCCTACTTACCTCACCTCTACCCACCTTACTTCTGATCTCCTCAGCCAACCTCGCCTCTAACCAGTTTACATCTACCCACCTTACCTCTGCTCCCCTTACCTCTACCCATCTTCATTCTGCTGTCCTACTTACCTCACCTCTACCAACCTTACTTCTGATCTCCTTAGCCAACCTTGCCTCTACCCAGTTTACATTTACCCACCTTACCTCTGCTCCCCTCACTTCTATCCACCTTCGTTCTGCTGTCCTACTTACCTTACCTCTACCCTACTTATTTCTGATCTCCTCAGCCAACCTCGCCTCTACCCAGTTTACATCTACCCACCTTCGTTCTGCTGTCCTACTTACCTCACCTCTACCCACCTTACTTCTGATCTCCTCAGCCAACCTCGCCTCTACCTAGTTTACATCTACCCACCTTACCTCTGCTCCCCTCACCGCTACCCACCTTTGTTCTGCTGTCCTACTTACCTCACCTCTACCCACCTTACTTCTGATCTCCTCAGCCAACCTCGCCTCTACCCAGTTTACATCTACCTACCTCGCCTCTGCTCCCCTCACTTCTACCCACCTTTGTTCTGCTGTCCTACTTACCTCACCTCTACCCACCTCACTTCTGATCTCCTCAGCCAACCTCGCCTCTACCTAGTTTACATCTACCCACCTTACCTCTGCTCCCTCCACCTCTACCCACCTTCGTTCTGCTGTCCTACTTACCTCACCTCTACCCACCTTACTGCTGATCTCCTCAGCCAACCTCGCCTCTACCCAGTTTACATCTACGCACCTTACCTCTGCTCCCCTCACCTCTACCCACCTTCTTTCTGCTGTCCTACTTACCTCACCTATACCCACCTACTTCCGATCTCCTCAGCCAACCTAGCCTCTACCCAGTTTACATCTACCCACCTTACCTCTGCTCCCCTCACCTCTACCCACCTTCTTTCTGCTGTCCTACTTACCTCACCTATACCCACCTTACTTCTGATCTCCTCAGCCACCTTAGCTCTGCTTTCCTTGCCTCTACCCAATTCACCATTACTCACCTCACCTCTAGTCATCTACCCACCTTACTTCTGATGTTGTTTCGTCCAAACTCACCTCTACCCGATTGACCACTACCCACGTTCGTTCTGCTGTCCTACTTACCTCACTTCTACCCACCTTACTTCTGATCTCCTCAGCCAAACTCTCCTCTACACAGTTTACATCTACCCACCTTACCTCTGCTCCCCTCACCTCTACCCACCTACGCTCTGCTCTCCTTGCTTCTACCCAGCAACATACAGGTTGGGAGGTATGCCTACTGTAGTTACAGTTATGTCTATGGTGGCACCTCTGTGTAAGGTCTTATAGGTGGGATTTATTCATTTCTTGGTGGCACCTCTTTTATCCCACTGACAAGCAAGGTGAAACTCGTCAGCACCCACCTTACCTCTGCTCCCCTCACCTCTACCCACCTTCGCTCTGCTCTCCTTGCTACTACCCACCTACATACAGGTTGGGAGATATGCCTACTGTACTTACAAATGTCTATGGTGGCACCTCTGTGTATGGTCTTATAGGTGGGGTTTATTCATTTCTCAGTGGCACCTCTTTTATCCCACTGACAAGCAAGGTGAAACTCGTCAGCACTGCTGCATAAACACGAGTAAAAGGAGCCGCTCGCATCAGGGCGCCATAAAGCCATTGCCAGAAACCAAGGTTTTACTAACCAGGTCAGAAGCCCACGAACAAGAGAGAGAAAGAGGAGGCATCGAGGGAGCCAAAGGGCACGAACCCCCTCCATCACAACGGGCTAATTGAGAGGCTTCACCTTAAATTATGCCGCTTCCTGCATGCCAGAATAGGTACGTCTCAGAGTCCACATCTCAGCTGACTGTGGCTTGGCAGGGCCCTGGGCCCGGTCGGGGCTTGACACGAAACATCTGGGAGCCATAGAAAGAAAGCGAGAACACTGGGTGCTGCTAGGCGATCCAATTACCAGGCGGCGGCGCGGCACCCTGTCACAGAGGTGCCACCGCAATACGCAGCCGATGAGGGGGGCAGAGAGACGCAGAAGCCGCTCTATTACAAGCTCGTATTGTGCCGCGACAAACTGGACGGTGAAAGTCTTATTCATAGAAGCCAGATTGGTAACAGTGCGGAGGAAAACAGGATTACCTGCTTCTAAAATAAACGTGGTGAGAAGCAAACAGGAAGTGATCTAAAGCTAGACAGGTCAGTGCGAAAACTAGACCTCCGCTAAAGTGGACCAAAACCTACATTTTTAAAGTGGACTGAAATCGAGCCTGATCGGCCCGCTGTGTGACACCCCCCAGGTCACCCGCTACACTTACCTTACTTCCCGGTCCAACGACGCATGCACGTACCGCGGGCGCATCCCCACTATTCCTCTAACAGGGCGCATGCCCGTTCCGGCCATTTGTGAATGGCCAGCGCGGGCACGCTCCCTGTTAGAGGGAAGCGTGTGATGCAGCCGCCAGCGAGCTCGGAGCCGCTGTGCTAAGACGTTGGTTTAGACGTCTATAGCTCAGCGGCTCCGAGCGCGCTGATTGGAGAAGCGGCCGTGCATGCTCCATAGGACCGCGGTGAGGTGAGTTGAAGTGGGAGATCTGGGGGGTTTCACATAGCGGGGCATCCTCAATTGGGGTGCCCTGGGGGGAAGGACCAAAACCCAGGATATTCAAAATTCTGTGTTTTGGTCCACTTTAAAGAAAACGCTCAAGAAATTGGGTGTCGTTCCTCTCTGGGCCGCTGTGTGGATCTCCTGTAAACTCACCTTTTGCTAGTTCCCATGGCACATGCGTGGGCCACTCATCCAATCTGCGGCGGGGATTCAGCTGCAGCGTGGGCTCCAGGATGAGGTGAGTGGATCGGGGGATCTGGGGGGTTTCACATAGCAGAACCCAATTCGGGATGACCTATGTGCAGAGCCGGATTATGAGGGAGGCAAGGGGTGCATGCTCGGGGCCTCCACCACTTGCCCTGCTAAGGGGGCCTCCACCAACCTTTGGGTTATGGTCTGGTCCAGAAGGCTTTTCAGTCTTTGGTCTGATGGTCTGCGGGGCCGGCAACAAAGCTATTGGCGGCAGTGGGGACGTGCCAGGGCAAGCCTTTTTTGTTTTTTGCAAACCTGCAGCCAAAGCCATCACAGGGCAGGACGGAAAGTCTAGAGCTGCAACGCTACAGTGATGGGTGCAGAGCTGTCGCTGCACATAAGCCACCAAGCACAGCCGCTGGCAGCTCAATGCAGGGAACCAGCCGGGCGACTACACTACCCCCCACCCAGAATGGCAAAGCAGGAGTTCCCGAGCAGCACGCACCCGCACAAGGGTGGCACAATGGACTCAATATGACGTTCCAGTAAGTAGGCGGGTGCCAGAAAACCACAGATCAGTTACTTGGTTGGACTATTATGTTAAAGGGAAAAAAATACTGTATGTGGGGCCTCCACCAGATTTTAGTAGCTAGGGATCTCTACCACACTTAATCCGGCCTGCCCATGGCACATATGGGCCACTCAGCCAATCAGTGGCACGGATGCTGGGGATGCAGCCGAGGCGCGGGCTTGTGGAAGAGTTGAGTGGATCGGGCGATCTGGGGGGTTTTACATAGCAGAACAACCCGATTCGGGATGACCTATGTCTAACAAGGTAGACCACCATACCCAAGTGTCTTATAGCCCTGTGTGTGTATTATCCGTTATGAGGGCCACCATCTGGAATTTTCTGGCCCCATACAGCAGAAATGTCTGGGCTCCCCTTATACCCAGTTTAAACGGAGTGTCTGGCCCCAAAGCAACCAGGCTTACCTCAACCAGACCATATAGGTAACTCAGACTAGGGGTCCAGCCATTATTATATGTTATGGGGGGGCCCAGACACAATATAGGCTGTATAGAGACTGTGCCCTTCTTTCATCAAGTATATGTGATGATTGGGGCCTTTGTTTGAACTGGACCTCTGTCCCCAAGGCAGCCGGGCTTACCTTATTATTCAGGCCATAAAGGAAATGGACTAGGGGCATTCACATTGTAGGTTATGAGTAGGGATGAGCGAATTCCCCACGGTTCAGGTCCGGCAAATTCCGCCAAAAGTGGAATAAAGGTAAAAGACCTGAACTCTGCCCCCATTGAAATCAATAGGGACCCAAACTTTGAGGGGTAGGTGTGACAGGGGCGCAGAGTGTGCAGCAGGAAGCTGCTGTAAAACTTACCCCTTCCCCTTTGTGTCAGCTGATAGTGCTGGCACTAGGAGTGTGCTCACTCATGGAGAACGGCGGCCATCTTTCTGTGGCCCCCTGGTGGGGGACCATTCAAACATGAAGCTACAGCTTTCTGCTGCTGCACCCATAGGTGAAGCGGGTTGATGGGCTACTCAGCAGACCATTAACTAGCTTTTCTGGGTCTGGGCCGGACACCAAACTGGCTGAAGTCCGGGTTTGGGAACCTGAACATTGTGCATCGGGTTCTGCCATCACTAGTTATTGAGAGGCCCAGGCACAATATAAGCTCTATACAGTCTGAACCCCTATCTAACATATATATTGGCCCCTAGCTTGAAATAGCCCCAGTGTCCCTGCTATATAGGGAACTGAAATTCAGGGGGCCCAGCCATCACATTATATGATATGAGGAGCCAAGACACAACATTGTCTGTATTCCTCCCCCCCCCCCCCCCCCCCCCAATAAGATATATATGTTGGCTGGGCCCCAAGGCAAAACAACCTAAGGAAGACATTCTCATATATCACCAAAACTAGCAGCAACAGTGTTGTAGCCAGCGAGTCTCAGGTCAGGGTGGTCATTCAAGCCCCCCTTCACAGCTGGGCTCCTTAGACCTGACAATGGAGTCTCCTGCCCTGTTCATTATAGTACCCATTATGTAGTCACCGTAGTTGCTTCCCCTTACTGTAACCATAATGTATTTTCTGGGACTCTGCCTTTTTTCTTCCGAGCTCCCAGTCCGGTCCACTGTCCCCCACAGAGACCCCATCATTTTTAACTTGGCATGCACATCACTTATGCAACTTTACGTGGGGATATGATAAGAGTCTGGTCCTCTGCCTTTTTCTTCCGAGCTCCCGGTCTGGTCCACCGCCCTTCAAAGACACCCCATTAATTTTAACTCTGTGTTCCCACCACCTCCAAGGCTTTACATGGGCAGATGATAAGAGCCCTTTTCCTTCCGAGCTCCCAGTCCGGTCCACTGCCCCTCACAGAGACCCCATTATTTTTAACTTGGCATATGCATCACTTCTGCGGCTTTATGTGGGGAGATGATAAGAGTCTGGGCCTTGGTCTTTTTCCTTCTGGTCCACTGCCCCTCACAGAGACCCCATTACTTTTAACTTGGCATACGCATCACTTCTGCGGCTTTATGTGGGGAGATAAGAGTCTGGGCCTTGGTCTTTTTCCTTCCGAGCTCCCAATCTGGTCCACTGCCCCTCACAGAGACCTCATAATTTTTAATTTGGCATACGCATCACTTCTGCGACTTTACGTGGGGATAAGAGCCTGGGTCTCTGCCTTTTTCTTCCGAGCTCCATGGCCAGTCCGCTGCCCCTCACAAAGACCTCATAATGTTTAATTGAGAAACCAAAGTCTTGGCCTCTCGAATTCGCAGGGACCTACCTTTTTTAAAAATGCATCTGAGAGCAGGCCCTGTGTTAGAAAGGGGGGGGGGGGCGACTTTTCACTTTTTTTTTCCGCCTTTTAAAACTAAAAATACACGCGGGCACAAACAGAAAAACAAACATAATAAAAGGTGAGACACTCCCCTGCATTCATGCAAAAATAACTCTGGTTAGCAGCGAGTTGAAAGCGCCCGTCTGTCAGACCGTCCAGACCCCTTATTACCCTCAGCCCAGAGGAGAAACACCTCAAGCTGCTGGAAAGGGACAGATGGAGACGCGGAGAGGCGAGGGCGTCTGTCGGCAGAGGCAGCGAGACTGGGAACAGCTTAAAGACCTTTAGAAATTAAAGAAAAAAAAAAAAGAGAGAGGAAAGAAAAGAAAAAAAAAAGTGCAAGCAGTCAAACGTTCAGGAAAGAAATAGAAACTTCCAACTAGGTAAACAGAAATGCTGGAAAGGACCCATTTCTGTAAAAGGTCACGGGGTCGGGTAATAAATAAGCACAATAAACAGCGAGGATTAGGGGGGTTCAGCGGAGAGGGAGGGGCCGGGGCTTTTGATGTAACCCGGCTTCGTGTCACTGGATGTCCTGGTAGCTAGGGTAGGGATGTTTGGGCTGGATGCTAGCCAATCACAGATCAGCATTCCAAGGCAGAAGGAGAAGTTCGGGAGCCTCGGGTTACCACAGTACAGGTAGCAGAAGAGGAGGAGGTGAAGGGGGGGAGGAGGAGGTGAGGTAGGGGCAGCCCAAAGCCCCTGTCAGGGAAGTGATAAGTTTAGCACAGCGGAAACAATGCCAGCTACTGTATATTTTACGAGGTAAAGGAGCACAAGACGGGAAGGGGAATGGAGACAGTACGAGGAGCAGTCTGCGCGCAAGCCACCGAAAAAGAGGTCATTGACTGCCACGGCTGCGCCGCAAACACTCGTAAGGGGCGACCAGGACGTCTCCCCCGTCCAGCGGGTGACGCTGAAATACAAGTGACTGGCTGCCGGGACCCTGTCACCGGCCTCTGTGCTGCATTGTGTAACCAAAGCGTGGCATGACTGTGTCGCGCCAGGCGAATGTTACTGAGGCCTTTCTTCTCTTAGAATGGGAGGAGGGAGGTGGATACTGCTCTGGAGCATTTGTCTGTATTGGATATAGATATATATATATATATTCTGTTCTGGTTAAACCAAACCGAATCAGCAAAAGTTGGGTCAAATTTAACTTTTTAGCGAAACAAAATCGTGAACCACTTTGGGATGCCCTGTTGTATGAAACCCCCCAGATCACCCCTACATAACTCCCCCTCTACCTGGTATAATGGTGCATGGCCAGGCTCTCGTTCCAATCAGATCCATTTGTCGTGACTATGTCATTTTCTTTGATTATTTTTGATGGGGCCGTATCCCCTGCACCTTCGGACTGTGCGCGCACAACTGTGGATGCCCCGCTATGTGAAACTTCCCAGATCAACCCTAACTAACTCTTTCTTCCCGGTCCAATGGCGCATGCACAGGCTCTTGTCCAATCAGAGCAGTTTGCCCTGACTAGGTCATTCAGCTCTGATTATTTTTGATGGGGAGTGCAAGTGGCCGCATCCCCTGCACCTTCGGGCTATGCACACACCACTGGGGGTGCCCTGCTGTGTGAAACCCCCCAGATCACCCCCTAAATAACTCTCCTCTTCCCGGTCCAAAGGCACATGCCCAGGCTCTCGTCCAATCAGAGCCATTTGCCGTGACTATGTCATTCGTCTCTGGTTATTTTTGATGGGGCAACATCCCCTGCACCTTCGGGCTGTGCGCGCACCACTGTGGATGCCCCGCTGTGTGAAACGCCCCAGTTCAACCCTAAATAACTCCATTCTTCCTGGTCCAACGGCGCATGCCCAGGCTCTCGTCCAGTCAGAGCCGTTTGCTGTGACTATGTCATTCTATTTGATGGGGCCGCATCCCCTGCACCTTCGGGCTGTGCATGCGCCACTGGGGATGTGGCCGCTTGCGCTCTCCATTAAAAACAATTAGAGCTGAATGACACAGTCACGGCAAATGGCTCTGATTGGACGAGAGCTTGTGCATGCGACGTTGGACCAGGAAGAGGCGAGTCCCCCCCAAAGGGGGATGCCCTAGGGGGAGGCCTTCGGTGGCCCTGGAATCCTTTAGATTGTTCTGCTTTAAAGTTAAATTTGACCAGACACCCCCCCCCCCCCTCGGGCCAGGATGTGTACCACTTTAAAGCCGATCAAGGCCCTTAAGTCCCAATTTTAACTTTAAAGTTAAAATTGGCATAACATCCCCCTTCCTCCGGGGGATGGAAAAAAATCCCAGGATGTGTTCCGCTTTAAAGCAGACCAAGACTCTTATGAGTATAAAAGACTCCCTGTCTCCTTGACTCCTTGAACGGCCAGAACTCTCAGCTGCTGGCCGTCCTTCAGGGCATCCCCCTTTGGGATGTCTCGCTTTGTGAAACCACCCAGATCACACCTAAATAACTCCCCCTTTCCCAGTCCAACGGTGCATGCCCAGGCTCTTGTCCAATCAGAGTCGTTTGCCGTTATTCGACTCTGATTATTTTTGATGGGGAGCGCAAGCGGGCGCATCCCCTGCACCCTCGGGCTGTGCGTGCACCACTGGGGATGTGGCTGCTTGCGCTCCGCATTAAAAACAATCAGAGCTGAATGACACAGTCACTGCAAACGGCTCTGATTGGATGAGAGCCAGCGAAAGTACCGTTGGACCAGGAAGAGGCGAGTTATCATGGGCGATCTGAGGGGTTTCACACAGCAGTGCATCCCAAAGGGATATGCCCTGGGAGAAGGCCTTCGGCTGGCCCTGGTATCTTTTAGATTGTTCCTCTTTAAAGTTGAATTTGACCCGAAATTCCTCCCACCCCCTCCGGGGCATGGAACAAAATCACAGGATGTGCTCCGCTTTAAAGAAGACCAAGATTCTTATGGGTATAATAGACTCCCTGTCTCCTTGAATGGGCAGAACTCCCAGCTGCTAGCCTTCCCTCAGGGCATCCCCGTCCTGTGTGAACCCCCCCCCCAGATCACCCCCTAAATGACTCCCCTCTTCCTGGTCCAACAGCACTTGCTCTGGCTCTCATCCAATCAGAGCCGTTTGCTGTGCGCGCACCGCTGGGGATGTGGCTGCTTGCGCTCTCCATTTAAAACAACCGGAGCTGAATGACATGGCAAATGGCTCTGATTGGACGAGAGCCCATGCAAGTGCCGTTGGACCAGAAAGAGGCGAGTTATTATGGGTGATCTGGGGGTGTTTTACAAAGCGGTGCATGCCAAAGAAGGATGCCCTGGGGGGGCATTGGCTTGCCCTGGAATCTTTAAGATTGTTCCGCTATAAAGTTAACTTTGACCCGATATCCCCTACCCTCTGGCATAGAACAAAATCCCAGCATGTGTTCCGCTTTAAAGCAGACCAAGACCCTTAAGTTCCAGCCCTGGAGTATAAAAGACTCCCTGTCTCTGTGAACCCCCTAGGTTTGCCCAATATACTTACCAATTAAGCAACACCCACAGCTAGAGGCGGGGGAAGCGATGCAGCTGGCGGCACTCCATTCAGATTTCCTTGCCACATTGAAGTGGACCAAAACCCAGGATTTTGACTATCCTGGGTTTTGGTCCTTGCCCCCGGGGCATCCCGATCAGGGGTGTCACGCTGTGTGAAACCCCCCAGGTCACCCAAACAACTCTTCCTGGTCCTACGACGCATGCACGGCCTCCTGCTCAATCAGCGCACTTGGATTGACATGAGCACCTTCGTCCAGGAACTTGTCTAATGAGAACGGATCTGAGCGCGCAGGCGGCCGCATCCCCTGCTACCCTCTAACAGAGAGCGTGCTCGTGCCGGCCACACACAAATGCTTAGTGCAGGCACGCGACCTGCTAAAGGGATAGCGGAGATTCGGCTGCTGCTCGCGCATGCTCAGTTGGACCAGGAATGTAGTTGAGACCTGGGGGGGGGGGGGTTTCACACAGCGGGGGAGCGAGTATGCTTGCCCTGGAGTCTCAGACTCCAGGATGGGTTTTGATCCTCTTAAAACCCAACACGGGCAGCCACAGGCAGAATCTAAAAGATTCCAGGGCCGGCCGCTGTCCTTTCCCTGGGGCATCCCAAATCGGGATCTTGCACGCATGGCACCAGGGAAAGGTGGGGTTGTATGGGTGATCTGTGTGTGTGTGTGTGTGTGTGTGTGTGTGTGTGGGGGGGGGGGGGGGGGGGGGGTTACACAATGGGGCATCCCAAATCGACAGGGGCAAGGAACAAAACCTGGGAAAGTGAAAAATAGTGGATTTTTTTCCACTTTAAGGCCGATTAGTTAAGTACACGCACCGTGAAAACTGAGAAAAGGTGAGTTTTGAGCCGATTTCAAAGGAGACACATAGGAGCATCCCAAATTGGGGTTTCCCTGCCAGAGAGGAACAACACCTGAGAAAGTCAAGGTTGTTCCTCTTTACAGGAATTTAATTATCCCGACAATCATTCCCCTCCAGCGGGGGGGGGGGGGGGGGGGGGTTGGGCATTGTGATTTTGAGATACCCCATGATTGCCTCATTGATCATTCATTGCAATGGAGTGGGGAAGGTAGGCACTGATTCCATTGCAATAAATTGACAGTGCTGTGCTCAGGCCTGTCCAGGGATGGGAGACCACACGAGGACACAGGGAGCGCCATTATCGGAAACCGAGGTTTCTGAGCGGCGAACACGCTGGATAACTTAAAGTGGACCAAAACCCAGGATTTTGACTATCCTGGGCTCTGGTCCTTGCCCCTTCATCGGGTATGCCCCAGTGTGTGAAACCTCCCAGGTCGCCAAAACACGCCTCTTCCCAGTCCTACGACACATGCACGGCTGCTCGTCCAATCAGCACACTCGGATCTGCTAGAGCCCCTTCGTCCAGGAGCTCGTCTATTACGGGCAGATCCGAGCACGCTAACAGCCGCATCCTCCGCTACCCTCCAACAGGGAGTGTGCCAGCGTCGGCCATTCACAAATGCCTGGTGCTGCCAAGCGCTCTGCTAGAGGGATAGTGGAGATGCGGCAAATGCTTGCGCATACGCCGTTGGACTGGGAAAGAAGGTGAGTTTTTGGTCCAATTTAAAAGCCACTGGCACTAGAGAAAATATATTTTTTCCAGAAATTGCTGTCCTAGGCACGCACCCTAGAGTCTAGTGGCAAATACGGGCCTGGGTCGTTAAGGGGTTAACATCGAACTGAAAATAAAATGGAATAAGGAGCAAAAGAGGCCACAGATATGGGAGCGCACTTGCTCATCCCGGGTGAAATCATGGGAGTGGACAGGATTCCCAGACATACAATATAACACACAGAAGGAGGTGGAGAAAATCTAGGTTATGAAAACAGACACTTATTAAAGTATATAATAACTTTATCCAAATATATTCCAGGTCGATGCAGTGAGCGGCGAAGCTAACACATGGAGCCAGCTGTGCAAATACAGTGAGGTCATGCCGGCAGTTTCCAAAGAGAAAGAGAAGAAAAAAAAAAAAAAAGGAATTCACTGGAAATGATTTTATTAACTTGAAAGCGCGTAGACGTTTCATGTCATAACTACAAGACGTTTACAGAACTTTCTTGGGAAACATTTTCTTTCCTGACATTGGAAAGCCCACGGAGAGAGGGGAAGAAGTAAAGCTGCCGAGCATCCGCTGGCCAAACGTTTCCCTCCTGATATTTGCCTTCAGAAATGGTCGGCAGCAAAAAGACAAGGCCCAACGCTCACAACTGGAAGTCGTCAACACTGGCAGGATTCCCCGCGACATCTACTGGAGCCTAGGATTCTATTACTTAATAAAATAAAGTCTTGTACAGGGATTAAAATGGATCAATACCCACAGAGATTGGACCAGGAATCTATAAGATTCCCGGCCGATTCTTTTCTTCTCCCCAGGGCATTCCACTGTGTGAAACCCCCCCCAGGTTGCCCATAAACTCACCTTCTTTCCTGGTCCAACGCATGTGCGAGCAGCAGGCGCATCTCCGCAATCCCTCTAGCAGGGAGCATCCCCGCCCCAGGCATTGGTGAATGCCCGGCACGGGCACGCTCCCTGTTAGAGGGTAGCGGAGAATGTGTCTGTCAGTGCACTCGGATCCGCTCGTATTAGACAAGCTCCTGGACAAAGGGGCTCGAGCGGATCTGAGAGTGCTGATTGGACGAGCACGGGTAGTAGGACCAGGAAGAGGTGTGTTTGTTCGGGCGGTTTCACACAGAGGGCAAGGACCAAAACCCAGGATAGTCAAAATCCTGGGTTTTGGCCCACTTTAAAGTATAACTCTCTATTACACAATACATGGTGCTGTAAAAAATCACCTACACAATAATATATATATATATATATATATATATATATATAACAGCAGAGAATGGGACCTGAGCAAATTGCAGATAGACTGGGTGCAGAAGCACGCCCGTTGTTCCACTTTAAGGCTGCTGATTCGTTGAGCACACGCAACGTGAAAACTGAGGAAAGGTGAGTTTCTGGCCGATTTCAAATTGGGGTTCCCCTGCCAGAGAGGAACAACACCTGAGAATGTCAAGGTTGTTCCTCTTTAAAGGAATTTCATTATCCGGGCAACCATTCCCCTCCATCGGGGCATTGTGATTTTGGGATGCCTATATATATATATATATATTGTGGTAAATTGTATCAAAATGTCTATTTCTCCCCTGCTTGGCTGTATAATCCGGGCCAGGTTTTCAGGACCCAGGTCACTTCCCCCAATTCCCTAACGGGTTAAGGCCCTCCACAAGTGTGCACGCTGATTACAGGAGAAGCCTGTATAAGAAGAGAGCACACGGCCTTTCCTTTGTCTATGACCAGCCTGTTGGAGTGAGCCCAGGCTGAGCTGCACCGTGGTGAAGGATAGCACTGGACATTGAGCAGAGGGCTGATACGCCCTGTAAAGTGGACTGGAATTGATCAGCTTGCTGGAGTACCCAGCCCAGGACTATTTGGTTGGTGAAGTAACCCTTTTTGCTTACTGCATTTATGCTGCAATCTTTTGGACTATCTACTGAACTTTGCTGAATAAAAGCCGTTTTTGCCGTTCAAATCCGTTGTCCGCCACTGCTGATTGTTTGCCCGCTTACAATATATATAATAAAAACAGCAAAGAACGGGACCTGAGCAAATCGCAAGTGTTTTTCTACACGTTTCGGACCTTCTAACACCCAAACAACAAACTCATAGCAGACCAAATCTCCAATAAGCTCATAAATTATTATTGAGTTATTGAAGTTAGGACTCAATCCCTGGATAGTTCAGTGGATTTCCAGCTGGCTGAAGGTATCAGAGTGTTGTTGTTAATGGTGTGCAATCTGAAGAAAGGCGAGTTACAAGTGGTTTACCACAAGGCTCTGTCCTGGGCCCCATTCTTTTTAATATATTTGTAAGTGACGTAGGAGAAGGCTTGGTAGGTAATGTTTTGCCTGTTTGCTGATAATACAAAGGTGAGTAATAGGGTGGACACTCCTGGAGGTGTCTGCAACATGGAAAATGATTTGACTTTACTGGATAAATGGTCAAAACTTTGAAAACTGGAGTTTAAATGTCTGTAAATGTAAAATACTGCACTTGGATAGATGGAATCCCTGCTCTGAGCACCGTATGGGCAGCACTGTGTTAGCCAGGACTTCATGGGTAAGAATACAATTCTGTGAAACTCACCTGTAGAATAGTTTTTGAGTATATCCAGTCCAGGTCTTCCCAGAGTGATGACATGTGGGTATTCCGCCCCCAGGGGGCGCTCGACTGCAAGATCAAAAGCTGTCGCTCCTCCCGGCCCCCTATAAAAGCAGGTGTCTCTCTATAATTTCTCAGTGGTTAAGGTGGACCAACACCCAGGATTTTCACTATCCTGGGTGTTGGTCCACTTTTGCGGGGCACCCCGATCGCTGTGTGAAACCCGCTAGAAAGCCCCAAAAAACTTACCTCACCGCCGACAGACAAGCTGAGGCCACGTCCCTCTAGCAGGGCGCGCACCCACGCCGGCCGTTTGTGAATGGCCGGCGCGGGTGCGCGCCCTGCTAGAGGGACGTGTGGCGGCCTGCGCATGTGCCGTTGGAACGGGAGAAGGTAAGGTTTGTGGGCGTCCAGGGGGTTTCACACAGCGGGGCGTCCCGATCTCGGATGCCCCGCGGGGAGGGAGCTGATCGCCCCGGAAATCTTATAGATTCCCGGGCCGATCAGCGGTGGGTGTTGGTCCACTTTAAAAAGCAGTAAGAAGAAACAGGCCGGGAGGCCAAGAAACCATGTTACTTCACATAGCTTCAGCTTGTACTCTCTCCAACAAAGAATTTTAGGGACAACAAGTCCAAGAATACAAATGGTAATCACCATAACAGGCAAACAGAGATAATGAACAAAGGGCGGGGTGGGACGACCTGGACTGGATATACTCAAAAACAATTCTACAGGTGAGTTTCACAGAATTTCACTACCGCCTGAAACACCTTTTGGCCAAAGACAGCATCAGCTGAGGCCCTAACATCAACCTTGTAAAATTTGGTGAAGGTATGAACTGAAGACCAAGTGGCGGCCTTACAAACCTGTTCAACAAATGCCTGGTGCTGAAAAGCCCAGGAGGCACCAATAGCTCTAGTAGAATGAGCTGTAATACGAAAAGGTCTATATACCGTGTTGTAAAAACTCCAGAATCCTAGAGATAGAGAATTTGCGGCAAGGGAGACTCTTGGACCCGCATGTAGGCGTGCCAAACTCTGTAGTATATCATGGAAGAAGACTTCTTCCATGCCTGAATCATGGTATGCACAACCGTGGCCAACAGCCCCATTTCCGTCAGGATTGAGGTTTCAATAGCCAGGCCGTCAAAACCAGCGTCTGTAAATTGGGGTGCCGCAGCAACCATGATGTATCGATCCACTGACATCTGAACTATGTCCGCAAACCAACTCCTTCTCGGCCAGCGAGGAGCCACTAAGATGGTTGGTACCCCCTCCTGGGCTATCTTGCGCAGCACTCGGCCCAGGAGTAGAAATGTAGGGAATGCATAAAGGAGCCTGAACTCCATCCAGGGAATTTCCAGAGTGTCTGTGGCAAAGGTCAGAGGATCTCTTGACAGGGAGACGAACCATGGGAGCAAACCGGTCCACGTCCGGCTGACCCCAGGGGAGAGACACAGAGCGTGAAAGGTCTTGTTGGTGAGAGATCATTCCCCCAGGCGTGAGGCGTTCCTGCTCAGGGCATCTGCCTCCTGGTTTTCTACCCGGGGGATGTAAACCGCAGAGATGCAGGGAACATTCTCCTCTGCCCAAGTCAGAATCTGGGTCACCAACTTGAGGGCTCGCTTCCCCCGAGTCCCGCCCTGGTGATTGATGTAGGCGTCAGCTGTCTGATTGTCCGAGCGAACCTGGATCGCACGACCCCTTAAATGTGGAGTCAAGCGAAGAAGTACCAATCGGATTGCCTTCAGCTCCAGGAGATTTATGGGTAAGCGGTTCTCCTGCAGACCCCACTGACCCTGGATCTTCTGCGTCTGCCAAACGCCGCCCCAGCCGGTCAGACTGGCATCCGTGGTAACTATCTCCCACCGGTGAGTCAGAAAGGACTTGCCCACCAATAGGTTCCTGGAGTCCAGCCACCACAAGAGGGACTGCCTGGCCAGGGGGGGCAGTGAAAATTCCTGTTCCAGCGACTCCTGCATCCAGTCCCAGCTGGTCAACTGGTTCAACTGAAGAGGTCTCGTGAAATTGGGTGAAGGGCGCGGCCTCGAAGCATGACACCATTAGGCCCACCAGTCTCATCCCCAGATGGATCAATGGCCGTTGACAAGACAGCAAGGCCTGCACCTGCGTCTGGAGGCCCAACACCTTCTGCTGTGGCAGGAATACCTTGACCTGAGAGGTGTCTAACATCATGCCCGGGAAGGACCTCACCGTTGAGGGAGTGATAGAAGACTTTGGATAATTGATTACCCAGCCGAAATCCTCGAGAGTGGACAACACCGTTCGGGTGTTGCTCTCGGCCTGCTGAAGGGACTGAGCCGCAATCAGTAAATCATCCAAATAGGGCAACACGCGAATGCCCCGATTCCTCACGATAGCCATGATGCCCGCCAGCACCTTGGTGAAAACACTGGGGGCTGAGGATATCCCGAATGGCAGTGCCACAAACTGGTAATGCAGATCCTCCAGAGCAAACCTCAGGAACCCCTGATGCCCCTGGAATATCGGAATGTGCAGATAAGCATCCCTGATGTCCACTGTGGTCATGAAGTCGCCGGGCCAAAGCGAGCTCACCGGGGGCCGTAAGGTTTCCATGTGGAAATGTCTGACTCTGACAAACCTGTTGAGACCCTTCAGGTCCAGGATAGACCTTAACATTCCGTCCTTCTTGGGAACCGTGAACAGATTGGAGTAGAAGCCTTGACCCTGTTCCTGTTCCTGTACAGGACAAATCACACCTAACCGCAGGAGGTGTTGCAGGCCATTCTCAGGCCCTGTGCCTTCAATGGGTTCTGGGATATCCGAGACTGAAGAAATCTTGTGGGCGGCCTGACTGCCAGCTCTATTTTGTAACCGGAGGACACCACCTCCTGAATCCACCGATCCGAGACGCGCTGTCTCCAGATATGAGCAAATAGCAGAAGCCGTACCCCCACCCGGATGGGTGAGGGCGCCTCCTCATGCCTGAGAGGACTTGGCAGGGTGCTTGGACTTGGCTCCCCAAGCGGGATTGGGTCAGCCGCGGGACCTACCTCTACCCCAGGTATCTCTGCGGCCACCTGAAAATGAAGAGCCTCTTCCTCCTTGAAAGGAGCGATAGGCAGATGAGCCCCGAAAGGGCCGAACAGGCCTCCGTCTCTGAGAGAGTCTACCATCCTTGACCAGGAGGTCCAGATGCTCCCCGAACAACCTGTCCCCCACGAAGGGGATACTAGTAAGCAAATTTTTGGCCGCGGCATCAGCCGACCATTGCCGCAACCAGAGGGAGCAGCGAAGTGCAACAAGCAGGGCCGAAATCCTGGCACCAAGCCAGACTCCATCGTCCATGGCAGAGACAACAAAGGCAATGAAATCCACGCAAGCCTTGAGGTCCTCCGCCCGCTTGCGAGCCTTAGCACTATCCACAAGGCGTCTCACCTTCCTTCTGATGGCCAGGGAGACAATAGCTGTGGCACACACAGGCCGAAACAAGGCACCAGCAAAGGTGAAGGCATGACAGATGAGCTGATCCATGCGCTTGTCAGCTGGATCACGTAAGGAAGCGGTATCAGGTGAAGGCATAATAGTAAGTGTTGGACAACCCCGACACAGGGGCATCCACTTCAGGAGGACAAGACCATAGCCGGACCAGCTCCTTAGGGAAGGGATACCGCCTATCCTGGCCGTTAGGCACCGATTGTAGTTTGTTAGGCCTTTCCCATTCCTTGAAAAGCATATTAGAAAAATAGGCCTGCTCTGGAAAGACTCGTCTCTGTCTTTCAGGCCTAAACAAATCAACCTGCTTCCTCTTAGCCGCTCTAGGAGGGACAATGTGTAAAATCTCAAACACTGAGGCAAGCAATTTCTCTGTATCATCAGGGAGCCACGCATCTTCATCCGAGGAGAAACCAGACAAACTGTCCTCGCCAGCAGAATAATCTGCAGTGGACCGTGAATCCTCTGGCACCTTCCTTCAGAGAGCCCAAACCGTCAAAAAGATCATCATCATTATCCGAGTAAACGGGCTTGGTGTGCCGTCTCTTACTCGTGGCCTTTCTAGGAGCCGTTTCGCGAGATCTGTCTCTCGAGACTGGCGACCCTGTATGTCAAATCAACATGGGACACCCTGCTGGCTTCCCCCTCACTGGGGGGCTGAGTGCAGCAGCGGAGGCTCTGGAAAGGCTGTAGGCAAAGAAGGGCTAGGGGCAGGTACGCCCACCCGATCATGCTCCAAAATGACGCTCCGGGCGCAAGTGGTACAAACAGTGCTGAATCCGCCCAGTGGGCATGCACTGCACATGGGGCAGAGCTTCACCCACCCAGATGGGGCCCCCAGCTCACTATCCCCAGATGCCTCCATTATGGTGATTAGACAAAAATTGGTATGCAGGTTACAAGGCACTGACAGCCCAAACCTAATTAGCCCACTTACATAGTCCCTCTTATGTGATCCCTCTTAATAAAAGGGAGAGGGGGGGCGGGGGACCGGGAGGAACCACAACCCTCAATCAATCAATGGGCCCACCTAAAAGACACAAGCAAAAGTGGCCATCAGTATCCCACAGCACATGCACATACTTAATAAAACAATGATATTAGCAAGAGGGACTCACGACACCGACAGCCAAGCAAACCGGAGGGGTCCCAGGCAGAGGGGCAGGAGAGGCGGCAGGCAAAATGGCGCAGAACCAGCAGCTCAGCGCGCCCGCACCTCCGCCGCCTGTCAGCAGAAGCAGCGGCTTTACAACCGCCGGGCAGCGGCCCGCCCCCCCCCCCCCCCAGCTTATCAGTCCAAGATGGAGGGGAGAGGGGAGCAGGAGTCACACTCGAGGGAGCGAGGGAGGTAAGTATAACAGTGTGCAGAGTAAAAATACCATTTTGTGATTACTCACCTGTAAAATGGGTATTATAAGTATGTCTCACACCCTGCTTCGGAAATATTAATTACACGTGGGTTATGGTCCAGTAGAGGGTGAACTTCTGCAGAGATGACTAGAAAAATAAGCCCCTCCCGGTCCATAAATACCTGGGACCTCCCACACATTCCCCAGTATAAGAAAGCAGTAAGGGGACCAGGAAGAGTCAATAAAAACTATGAGAAAGAAGTTTCACCATATAGAGGATCCAAGATACAACTCCAAGATACAAGCAGGGTGTGAGACATACTTATAATACCCATTTTACAGGTGAGTAATCACAAAATGGTATTATTCCAAGTATGTCTCACACCCTGCTTCGGAAATATTAATTACACGTGGGACATCCAATAGCAGTGTCCAAAAAGGGTGGGGATCCCAACAGGCAATAGTGCACAAATTAAACCACTGCAGCTTGCAGAACTTTGCAGCCAAAAACAGCATCCGCTGAGGCCCGCACATCAACCTTATAAAACTTGGAAAACGTATGTACAGAAGACCAAGTAGCAGCCTTACAAACTTGTTCAACAGAGGCCTGGTGCTGAAAGGCCCAGGAAGCCCCAACAGCAAGAGTAGAATGAGCAGTGATCTGGAAAGGGGGATCCCTCCCCTTGGCAGAGTAGGCCCTAACAATGGCCTGATGAATCCATTTACTAATGGTAGACTTAACGGGCGCCAAACCCTTCTTGGGCCCAGAGGTCACCACAAAAAAGGCGTCCGTCTTCCGGAATGGTGAAGTAGCCACCAGATAGTACTTTACACACCTAACGACGTCCAGAGAGTGCAAGGCCCTCTCCTTGTCATTGCTAGGTTTAGGACACAATGAAGGAAGCACAATGTCCTGATTGAGGTGAAAGGCAGAGACCACCTTTGGCAAGAAGTCTGGTTTAAAGCGGAAAACCACCTTGTCCTGATGTCTCTCAAAGTAGGGGGCCTGAACGGACAGAGCCGCTAACTCAGAAACACGTCGAACAGAGGTGATAGCCACCAAAAAGGCAACTTTAAAGGTGAAAATGGATAACACAGAATCCTGCACTGGTTCAAAAGGAGGACCCTGAAGGGCAGACAACACCAAATTTAAATCCCAAACAGGTAACATGGGTTTGCGAGGAGGGCGCACGTGAGTGACCCCTTAAAAAAAGGTCTTAACCAAAGGATGAAGAGCGAAAGATCTCTGAAAGAAAACCGCCAAGGCGGACACATGCCCTGCTGAGTGCTAAGCTGAAAACCCATATCCAGACCATGCTGAAGAAACTCCAAAATCCGAGGAATGGAAAACACCCGACAAGGAAAGGCCCTAGCCTCACACCAATCAATGTAGGTCCGCCAGGTCCTGTAGTAGATATTAGAGGAAGATTTCTTCCTAGCCCTGACAAGAGTCTGGACAACGGCTTCAGACAAACCCTTTTCCTTTAAGATGAAGTTTTCAGCAGCCACTCCGTCAAAGCCAGCGTTTGTAAATTGGGGTAACAAAGCTGACCTTGTGTGATCAGATCCGGAACCAGAGGCAGCCTGAATTGATCGACCGCCAGCCGCACGACGTCTGTGAACCACACCTGTCTTGGCCACCTTGGGGCCACCAGGATTGCCGGCACACCCTCTTGAGCCAGCTTGCGAGTCCCTCCTTGGTGATTGATGTAAGCGACCGCTGTCCGATTGTCGGAGCGAACCTGAACTGGTAAACCCTGAAGAAGATGTGTCAGGTGCAACAGCACTAACCGAACCGCCCTCAGCTCCAGAATGTTGATGGGGATATGGGCCTCCTGAGGACCCCTCAGCCCCTGGAACGGATGTTCCCTCCAGAAGCCTCCCCAGTCTGACAGGCTGGCATCCGTGGTGACCGTCTCCCAACAGGGCGCAAGAAAGGACCTGCCCCCAGGAGATTCTTCTGGTCCATCCACCACTGGAAGGACCGCCGGACAAGAGGGGACAGAACACAAGTCTGATCCAGAGACAGAGGACATTTGTCCCAAACCGATAGAAGATGAAGCTGAAGGGGTCTCATGTGAAACTGAGCAAATGGCACTACCGCGAAGCAAGCCACCATCAAACCTACCAGCCTCATGCATTGCCTGATGGACGGACGAGGGCTGGATAGAAGAAAACGAATAAGAGCCTGAAGAACATTCACCTTCGGCTGGGGTAGGAACACCCTGGTCTGAATGGTATCCAGAGTCATGCCCAGGAACGAAGCCACCCTTGACGGGGATAGAGAGGACTTGGGGTAATTGATTACCCACCTGAACCTCTCCAGCGTCGTCACCACCGTTCTGGTGTCCAGCTCCACCTGGTGGAGAGAGGATGACGTAATGAGAAGGTCGTCCAGGTAAGGCAAGATACAAATGCCCCGGACTCTGAGAAGGGCCTCACGCCAGCCAAAACCTTGGTGAACACCCTGGGCGCCAAAGTCAGCCCGAAGAGAAGAGCCACAAACTGGAAGTGCTGGTTGTCTACCACGAACCTGAGAAACCCTTGGTGTCCCGGGAAGACCGGCACATGAAGGTAAGCGTCCTTGATATCTATTGAGGTCATAAAGTCCCCCGGATGCAGCGATCTGACAGCAGAGCACAGAGTCTCCATGCGAAATTTTTTGGTTCTGATGAACCGGTTCAGATTTTTCAAGTCCAAAATGGGTCTTATGGAACCATCTTTTTTGGGCACCGTAAAGAGGTTGGAATAGTAACCCAGACCTCTCTCTGTAGGGGGGAACCGGACAAACTACCCCCATATCCCAAAGGTTGTGCACCGCCCGAAAAAGGCCCTGTGCCGCCCGCGGGTCCGACGGAACCCGGGACCTGAGGAATCTGGGAGGAGGCCGGCATGCAAACTCCAGCTTGTACTCGGAGGAAATTACCTCCCGGATCCAGACATCTGTGACCTCTAGGTTCCAGACCTGAGCAAAGAGCCGCAGCCGTTCCTCCACCCGCAAGGGTGAGGGCGCCCCTTCATTGCTGAGCGGGCTTGGCAACGGATTTGGCTTTAGTACCCCAGGAAGTCCTGGGTCGGGCACGTCCTCTGCCCCTACCCCAGGCATTTCCTCGGAATGCAGTGAAATACGTTCCCCTGCTTGACCGAGAGCCACGAAAGGAAGGGTTGAATGAGCCCGAACCCCGAAAGGGCCGGCGCTGCTTCTTGCGTTGAGGTAACTTACCCCCTCTGGCAACAGTGTCTAAATGATCACCAAACAGGCACAGACCCACGAAGGGAAGACCTGTGAGCACCTTCTTAGCAGCGTTATCGGCCGCCCACTGGCGCAACCAGACCGGCGTATATACGGATAGTATCATCCAAGGCTGATAAGACAAAAGCAATGAACATCTCACAATGAGTCAAGGCTGTAAACTCCTCACTGCAAGGATCCAATTGGGAACCATCCAAAAGGCCCCTAATTAGAGCTCCCCGCAAACGGGGTGCAAGGCCGAACCCACACAAGTGAATGCATGCGAAGCCAATTGATCGAGACCTCGGTCCTCACCATCCGTCAAGGTAGAGGAATCCGGGGTGTGCACAACTGAAGTATTGGACAATCCCAGGAGGGGCGTGTCGACCTCTGGGTGTGTCGACCAACATTTAACCACCTCAACAGGAAAGGGATACTTCCTATCCCACCGGTGAGGGATACCAGGGAGCCGACTAGGCTTTTCCCATTCCTTAAGGATCAGATTGTTAAAGTGCTTCTGATCCGGGAACTCCAAACGAGGTTTGGCGGTCCCAAAAAATTCCCCCCGTTGCGGAGGGGCCTCCGCAGGCGGGGAAGTGGCAAGTACCTCAAAAATTTGAGTAAGGAGCCTATGTGTGTCGAGTCGACAGTATCCCCGCGCTCTGAGCCGGCATCAGCGCCAGGGTACAGCCGATCCTCAGATGAGGATCCAGAAGGGACCACAAAAAGAGCATCAGTTTTCCTGAAAGGTGCAGTAGCCACCAGATAGTACTTCAGACACCTAACCACATCCAAAGAATGCAAAACTCTCTCCTTAGCATTGCTAGGGTTAGGGCACAAAGAAGGAAGAACAATATCCTGATTCAAATGAAAGGCAGACACTACCTTAGGCAGAAAATCAGGTTTGAAATGAAACACCACCTTGTCCTGGTGTCTCTCATAGTAGGGGGGCTGAATGGACAGCACCGCCAACTCAGACACACGCCTGACAGAAGTGATAGCCACCAGAAACACAACCTTGAGCGTAAGAATGGCCAAGGCAGCATCCTGCACAGGTTCAAAGGGAGCACCCTGCAAGGCTGACAGAACCAAGTTCAAATCCCAAACAGGCACCATAGGCTTACGCGGGGGACGCACATGAGTGACCCCCTGGAAAAAAGTCCTGATCAGAGGGTGCTGAGCAAAGGACTTCTGGAAAAAAATAGCCAGGGCAGAAACCTGACCCTTCAGAGTACTGAGTTGGAGCCCCATCTCCAACCCATGCTGCAGGAACTCCAGAATCCTGGGAATAGAGAACACATGACAGGGAAGAGACTTAGACAAACACCAGTCAATGTAGGCACACCAAACCCTGTAATAAATGGAAGAGGAAGGCTTCTTCCTAGCTTTAATCAAAGTATCCACAACTGAGGAAGACAGCCCCTTCTCCATCAAGATGGAGGTTTCAGCAGCCAAGCCGTCAAAGCCAGAGTTTGTAAATTGGGATGGCGTAGTGAGCCCTGAGTGATCAGATCTGGCACCAAGGGCAGAGCGTACTGATCTACTGCCAGCTGCACCTCGTCTGCGAACCACACTCTTCTTGGCCACTTGGGGGCCCCCAGAATTGCTGGCACCCCTTCCAGAGCAATCTTGCACAGAACCCTGCCCAGCAGGGGAATTGGGGGGAAGACATACAGGAACTGAAAGTCCTTCCATGGCATTGCTAGCGCATCCGACGTCAGGGCCAGAGGATCCCTGGACAGAGAGACAAAAGCTGGAAGCTTGTGACTGTGGCGAGATGCAAACAGATCCACATCTGGTTGGCCCCAACAGTGACACAGAGATTGAAACACCCTGCTGCATAGGGATCATTCTCCCTGGCGAGAGGTCCCCCTGCTCAGAGAGTCCGCCAGGTGATTTTCCACCCCCGGGATGTACACAGCTGAAATGCAGGGGACATTGGCCTCCGCCCAAGTCAGGATCAGAGACGCTTCCTGGAGGGCCCCCTTGCTCCGGGTCCCTCCCTGATGATTGATGTAGGCAACTGCCGTCTGGTTGTCCGAGCGCACCTGAACAGGCAGGCCCTGAAGATGAGTAGTCAAGCGAGCCAGAACTAACCTGATCGCCCACAGTTCCAAGACATTGACAGGTGTGTGGGCCTCCTGAGGGCCCCACCTCCCCTGGAACTGCAGGGACTTCCAGAAACCCCCCAACCTAACAGACTGGCATCCGTGGTAACCGTCTCACAGGAAGGGACAAGAAAGGATCTGCCCCCCAACAGGTTCCTTGAGTCCATCCACCACAAGAGGGACCTACTGACCAGGGGGGAGAGCACACAGACCCTGTCCAGGGACGCTGGGTCCTTGTCCCATACAGACAATAGGTGAAGTTGCAGAGGCCTCAAGTGGAACTGAGCATAAGGGACCGCTTCGAAGCACGCCACCATCAGCCCCACCAGCTGCATCTCCTGCCTGATGGAGGGATGGGGACAAGCTAGGAGGGACTGAGCCTGTGCAATCAGACTGTCCACCTTCTGCTGAGGAAGGAAGATCCTTGCCTGAACTGTATCCAGATTCATTCCTAGGAATGGAGTTACCAAGGAAGGGACCAGTGAGGACTTGGGGTGGTTGATCACCCATCCAAATGACTCCAGAGTGGACACCACCAGCTGAGTATCCAACTCTGCCTGATGTAGAGACTGGGAAGTGATGAGGATGTCGTCCAGATAGGAAAGCACGCGGACGCCCTGACATCTGAGCAGAGACATCACGCCAGCCAGCACCTTGGTGAACACCCTGGGAGCTGAAGTGAGGCCGAAGGGCAAGGCCACAAATTGGTAGTGTTGATCCAACAGAGCGAACCTGAGGGACTTTTGATGACCTGGGAACACAGAAATATGAAGGTAAGCATCTTTGATGTCCACAGAAGTCATGAAATCCCCTTGGCGCAGGGAACTGATGGCAGAGAGCAGAGTCTCCATGCGAAAGCGCCTGCCTCTGACAAACTTGTTGAGAATCTTTAAGTCCGGGATGGGCCTGACAGAACCATCCTTTTTAGGTACTGTGAATAGGTTGGAATAAAAGCCCTTGCCCTTTTCTCTTAAAGGGACCTGTCAGATGACCCCCAGCTCCAGGAGGCCTTGCACTGCTTGCACTAGCTCCTGAGCTGACACAGGGTCCTGAGGAATCTGGGATCTGATGAATCTTGGAGGGGGATCGGCAGCAAACTCCAACTTGTAACCGGAGGACACTACCTCCTGAATCCACCGGTCTGAGACATGAAGCCTCCAGACGTAAGCAAAGTGCTGCAGCCGTCCCCCCATCCGGATGGGTGAGGGCGCCCCATCATGCCTGAGGGGGCTTGGGAGAGGATTTAGCTTTGGGAACCAAGGAGGAGCCAGGACGTCCACGTCCTCTGCCTCTACCCCAGAAATCTCCCCGAGCCCCAGGGAAAGCAACCCCCCCTTCCCTGTCTTGCACCACGGTAAGGGGAGGAGAAGAAACCCTGACCCCGAAAGGGCAGAGGTTGCCGCCTGCGCTGGGGTAACCTGCCTCCCTTAGCAAAAAGGTCCAGGCGGTCTCCAAACAGACGCAGTCCTTTAAAGGCAAAAACCAGTGAGGGCCTTCTTGGCAGCGTTGTCAGCAGCCCACTGGAGCAGCCAAACCGAGCGGCGTATAGCCACCACGAGGGCAGAAGTTCTGGCACACATTCTGATGGTGTCATCCAATGCTGATAGGACAAAATTTACAAAAACATCACAACTGGAGAGTGCATTAAACACCTCACAAGGCAAATCATCAGGGGCACTATCAAGCATATTTATATTAAGGCTTCTAGTGGCCACAGCAGTAATGGCAGAGGCACAGACCGGGCGCAGCGCTGTCCCCGCACATGCAAAGGCGTGGGATGCCAGCTGATCAATACGAGGGAGGACGGCGGCCACTTAATAGGGCCCACCAATAGGCAGGGGCAAGGGGCAATAGTGCGGGAGGGGCATCCCATAGAGGCTCACCATAAGCCTGAACCGCCTACCCTTTGGTGGGGGATTGCGGTGGAGCAGCGCTCCAAAGCACCAACGGCGGTGCTGCCTACCTTCACCCGACCAGCGCAGCCAAGGCTGGGAGGCATATTACTATTGGAACGGGTGGGAATAGTCCTGCAGGGCCGCAGGTTAATAACCCCGCTCACCTGCGAGTAGAGAGCCAATCTCTCGTCCTTCGCAGCCAGACTGCAGAGAAATCCTGGGTATTTGAGGGGCCGGGAGGAGCCTATTTTCGATGTCTCTGCAGTCCAGCGCCATCTGGCGGAGTATATCCCAACTGTAAGTATTAGATTTGGAGCAGGACGTACTGTATACTAAGAATATAAACCTTTGGCAATCTGTCTGCCTCGTGCTCTCCAACATCGAACTAGTGGACATTGGCATCAGAGAACAAACACCCTGAAGCTATTGCTGGAAGAACACAAGCTGGAGGTGGAAGCGTTATGGTCTAGGGCAGTGGTACTCAACCACTTCTTGTAAAAGTCCATTTAAAGGCATGAGAGGTGAAGGTCTGGGCGGGGGGCTGACACAGGGGGTGGATAGTTAGAAATCAGCACACTGGGGGAGGGGCTCCCCCATGATGTCATTAGGCTGGAAAAAAACAGGAGCTTTTTTTTTGGGCCCCACCAAACCTACAGCTCTGTCCCACGATACACTACTTGTATACAGGGGTGGACTAGGACCCAAAATGTTACTGGCAATAAGGTGTGGTGACAAGGATGGATAGATAGGGCTTGGGAGAGAGGGATGAATGGAAGAGAAGCTGTAAGGAAGAGGGATGGATAGACAGAACAGGAAGGGCAGGGAGGGATGGAAAGAGAGCTGGGAGAAGGGATGGATGGGCATAGATGAGGGGGACAATATGGTGGGTTATGGATAGATGGGGCTGAGCTGGAGCGGGGGGAAAGATTTGGATGGGGCAAAAAGACAGAGAAAATACCATTTTGTGATTACTCACCTGTAAAATGGGTATTATAAGTATGTCTCACACCCTGCTTCGGAATGATTAATAACACGTGGGTTATGACCAGTAGAGGGCGAACTTCTGCAGAGATGACTAGAAAAAAGAAGCCCCTCCCGGTCCATAAATACCTCCCACACATTCCCCAGTATAAGAAAGCAGTAAGGGGACCAGGAAGAGCCAATAAAATCTATGAGAAAAAAATGTCACCATATAGAGGATCCAAGATACAACTCAGGGTGGGACGAAGCAGGGTGTGAGACATACTTATAATACCCATTTTACAGTGAGTAATCACAAAAGGGTATTATTCCAAGTATGTCTCACACCCTGCTTTGGAAATATTAATTACACGTGGGACATCCAATAGCAGTGTCCAAAAAGGGTGGGGATCCCAACAGGCAATAATGCACAAATTTAAACCACTGCAGCTTGCAGAACTTTGCGGCCAAAAAACAGCATCCACTGAGGCCCGCACATCAACCTTATAAAACTTGGAAAAAGTATGAACAGAAGACCAAGTAGCAGCCTTACAAACTTGTTCAACAGAGGCCTGGTGCTGAAAAGCCCAGGAAGCCCCAACAGCACGAGTAGAATAAGCAGTGATCTGGAACGGGGGAACCTTCCCCTTGGCCGTATAGGCCCCAACAATGGCCTGACGAATCCATTTACTGATGGTAGACTTGGCGAGCGCCAAACCTTTCCTTCACTTCACACAACGAACCACATCCAAAGAGTGCAAGACCCTCTCCTTGTCATTGCTAGGCTTAGGACACAAGGAAGGGAGAACTACATCCTGATTGAGATGAAAGGCAGAAACCACCTTGTCCTGGTGTCTCTCAAAGTAAGGGGCCTGAATGGACAGAGCCGCCAACTCAGAGACACGTCGACGTGAGGTAATAGCCACCAAAAAGGCAACCTTTTAAGTGAGCATAGAAAGTGCAACATCATGCACCGGCTCAAAAGGAGGCCCCTGGAGGGTCGAAAGAACCAAATTCAAATCCCAAACGGGCCACAAAGGCTTTCTAGGGGGCCGCACATGAGTGACCCCCTGGAAAAAAGTCCTAACCAGAGGATGTAGAGCAAAAGACCTTTGAAAGAAGACCGCCAGAGCAGAGACCTGCCCTTTCAAGGTACTAAGCTGGAACCCCAGGTCCAGACCGTGTTGAAGAAACTCCAAAATCCTAGGAATCGAAAACACCCTGCAAGGCAAGCCCCTTGCCTCACACCAGTCAATATAGGACATCCAAGTCCCGTAGTAGATGTTAGAAGAAGATCTCTTCCTAGCTCTAACAAGAGTCTGAATCAAAGCATCAGACGAACCTTCCTCCTTTAAGATGGAGGTTTCAGCAGCCACGCCATCAAAGCCAGCGTTTGTAAATTGGGGTAACGTAGTTGACCTTGAGTGATCAGATCTGGAAACGGGCAACCTGTACTGATCTACCGCCAGCCGTACGACATCTGCGAACCAAACCTGTCTTGGCCACCTTGGGGCCACCAGAATTCCTGGCGCATCCTCTTGAGCCAGCTTGCGCACCACCTTGCCTACCATGGAGAAAGGGGGAAACAGGTACAGAAACCCCAGATCCCTCCAGGCAAGAGACAAGGCGTCCACTGCCAGGGCCAGAGGATCCTGAGACAGAGACACAAAGGCCGAAAGCTTGTGATTGTGACGTGAGGCAAAGAAATATACCTCCGGAATCCCCCACTTGTGACAAAGGGACCGGAATACCTTGCACTTGAAAGACCATTCCCCGTGGCGAGAGGATCCCCTGCTCATGGAGTCCACCTCCATGTTTTCCACTCCCGGAATGTACACAGCTGAGATGCATGGGACATTCCTCTCTGCCCATGCAAGAATCAGAGAGACTTCCCTGAGGGCACTCCTGCTGCAAGTCCCTCCTTGGTGATTGATGTAAGCAACCACAGTCCGATTGTCTGATCGAACCTGAACCGGTAAGCCCTGGAGATGATGTGTCAAGTATGACAGAACCAACCGAACAGCTCTCAGCTCCAGGACATTGATGGGGGTGTGAGCCTCCTGAGGACCCCACAGCCCCTGGAACTGATGTTCCTTCCAGAAACCCCCCCCAGCCCGACAGGCTGGCATCCGTGGTAACTGTCTCCCAACAAGGGGTCAGAAAAGATCTGCCCCTCGTCAGATTGCTTGGTTCCAGCCACCACTGAAGAGACTGCCGAACCCAGGGAGACATCAGAAATGACTGATCCAATGACAGCGGACATCTGTCCCAGGCTAACAATAGATGAAGCTGGAGCGGCCTCATGTGGAACTGAGCAAAAGGAACTGCCTCGAAGGAAGCCACCATCAATCCCACCAGTCTCATCCCTAGCCGGATATACGGGCGAGGGTTGGATAGGAGAAGGCGTATCAGATCTTGAACCATCTGCACCTTGGACTGAGGTAGGAAAACCCTGGTCTGAATGGTATCCAGATTCATGCCCAGAAACGGGATGGTTGATCACCCAGCCGAACCTCTCCAGCGTCGCCACCACCACCCTGGTGTCTAGCTCCGCCTGTTTGAGAGAGGATGCCGTAATGAGGAGGTCGTCCAGATACGGCACAATGCGAATGCCCTGGGCCCTGAGGAGGGCCATTATGCCCGCCAGCACCTTGGTGAACACCCTTGGTGCCGAGGTCAGCCCGAAAAGGAGGGCAACAAAGTGAAAATGCTAATCTCTCACCACAAACCTGAGAAACCTCTGGTGTGCTGGGAAGATTGGTACATGAAGGTAAGCATCCTTGATGTCTATGGACGACATGAAGTCCCCCTGACGAAGAGAAAGGATGGCTGAGCGCAACGTCTCCATGCGGAACTTCTTGGCTCAAATGAACCTTTTGAGAAGCCTCAGATCCAGAATGGGTCTTATGGATCCATCCTTTTTAGGAACCGTGAAGAGGTTGAAATAATAGCCCCGGCCTCTCTCCGAGAAAGGCACCGGGCATATGACTTCCATGTCCAGAAGATTCTTTACAGCCAACAGGAGCCCCTGCGCAGCCCGGGGATCCGAGGGCACCCGAGACCTCAGGAATCTGGGAGGAGGCCGGTACTCGAACTCCAGTTTGTACCCGGAAGAGACCACTTCCAAGATCCACTTGTCTGTGACCTCCCTAGCCCAGACCTGGAAGAAGTGCCGCAACCGTCCCCCCACCCGCAAGGGTGAGGGCGCCCCCGCATTGCTGAGCCGGCTTGGCAGCGGGCTTGGGCTTGGAACCCCAGGCAGGTCCAGGACGAGCACGTCCTCTGCCTCTGTTCCAGGAATCACCTTTGAAGTTAGAGTAGGCAAAACCTCTGCCTGCTCTGGCACCGCGAAAGGAAGGATTGAAGGAGCTTGCCCCCCGAAAGGAGCGACGCTGCTTCTTACGCTGAGGTAACTTTCCACCTTTCGCCACTGAATCCAATTTATCTCCAAACAGCCGCATACCCAGGAAGGGTAGCCCTGTAAGTGATTTCTTAGCCGCAATGTCAGCCGCCCACTGGCGTAACCAGACCGATCGGCGAATAGCCACCAGCAATGCAGAGGTTCTACTACACATAATAATTGTGTCATCCATAGCAGATAACACAAAGGTCATGAATAATTCACACCGCTTAAGAGCTGTGAAAACATCACTGGCCGGGTTAAACTGGGAACCACTCAACAGGTCCCTAACCACAGACCTGGCAGCCACAGCCATGAGCGCCGAAGCACAAACAGGCCGCAAGGCTGAACCCACACTGGCAAAGGCATGGCATGCCATCTGATCAATGCGCTTGTCCTCACCATCTTTAAGAGTGGTGGCGTCTGGAGAATGTACAATGGAGGTGTTGGACAATCCCAGAACGGGCGCATCGACCTCGGGAGGGGACGACCAGCGCTTCACCGCGTCCACCGGAAAGGGATACCTCCTATCCCATCTCTGAGGAACACCGGGGAGCCGGCTAGGCCTCTCCCATTCCTTAAGAATCATGCTTTCAAAATGATTCTGATTTGAAAAATCCAAGCGAGGCTTAGAAGACCCAAAGAATTCCTCCTTCTGCGGAGGGGACTCCTCTGGCGGAGAAATAGCCAGTACCTCAAATAGGTGGGGGTCTTTGGGGGTATCCACGGCATCCCCCAGCACCTGCCCAGCATCAGTATCAAAAAACTGCTGATCCTCAGCATCAGATTCCTCAAACAATTCCCCCTCCTCAAGTGGGAAATAATCAGACCAATCAAGGGAATCATAGTCATCAAAATCCAGAACCGGCGCGGCCAGAGACAGATGCCTTCTCTTAGTTGGGGCCTTTCTGGCCGCAGAGCTAGAAATCAATTTCTCGATGTTGGCCAATCTAGCACATACATCAGAGTGCGACTCCCCGCTAATGACAGTGTCACTCGGGGTAAGGATAAGGCGGGGTGGAGTAGGTGAAGAGACCGGCGGCACGGACCCAGACGCCTGGGGACCCCGACTGCCGTGTTATGGCCTGCTGAGCACATGGTATGCAAACCAGCACATTATCCCCCATAAGGGATACCCCACAACCCACACACTGCCGGCATTGCCCCGAAGGGAGCACGAGCCCGGTATCCTGGGGAGCCTCCATATGGTGATTTTAAGGTATTCGCCAATGACCAGAGGGAATTACGCTACTTAAGCTACCCGGCATGCCCCTTTAAGTCCCAGGTGGGAGGATTTGTGTGTACCCCAATTTAACTCCAAGGGACCCTAGGACCGGGAGAACCCCCTTTTAATACAATTGATAGGGAGTCCTCCTGAAAGACACAAGGAGAAGTGACCCATAAGAAGGCACAATCATGCACACAACATAAAGTACATATATATATATAAATCTATAATCATGTATAAATAAGTAGCAAGGGCCTGGGCAAGCTGCCCCAACGCTCTAAAAAGGCTGCACATAATGACAAGTAAAGGGGGGGGGCCCAAGGGGCACTCACAGACAGCAAGGCAATGGCGGCCGGCCAGCAGCTCAGAAGACCAGAGGAGAGAGAGATAGAGGGAGAAGAAGGGCAGGCCAGCGCGGATCGCGCGCCGCGCCTGGTCCCGCCCCCTTTCCTCACAAGTGAAGACGCGGTTCCCAGCAATGGCTGGGCTCCGCGATGCCAGAGACAAAGGGGGGCGGGCGGTCGGTGCTGTACGAGCACCTGAGGGGAAGACGCTCCCCCACCAAAAATGGCCACCACATGCGGCCATCGCACCCCAGCGCAGAGTGCTACACTCAACACTCAAAACACACACACACATTCACACAGACAAAGAAGAAAGTCTATGGGAAAACTGCCCCCCCCCCCGAAGAGGGGAACAGAGGGACCCGGAAGGGGGGAAACCCACACTACAGAAACCGGGATCACCAACCCGGATACCACCTACCCCTTAATATGGGGTCTCACGGGGGAGCGTGGCTCCCTAGATACACCTCTAAAGGTGTTGCCTACCCTCGCCCGGACTTACAGCCAAGGCTGGGAGGCATAGTATGGTTTAATTTAACAAGGTCCGGGCAGCAATAGGGGCAAAGTGGCCGGGTGTAGACCCGGCTTACCTGCAAGGAAGAAACACAGCCATCTTCTGACTTGCTCGCCGTCCTGCAGAGAAGATACTGGGGAATGTGTGGGAGGTATTTATGGACAGGGAGGGGCTTCTTTTTTCTAGTCATCTCTACAGAAGTTCGCCCTCTACTGGTCATAACCCACGTGTTATTAATCATTCCGAAGCAGGGTGTGAGACATACTTGGAATACAAAGTTTGTGTGCACTTTGCAATGCCACTTCCTACCCGTGCAGTACTTCATATTGCAATGTTAGGTGCCAGGGAGCCATGAAACTGACAGGAAGACTAAGCACTACATCGCCGATCATGGGGGCAGCTCTGAGCATGGCAACACAGAAGCAACTGAGTGCAGGGCTGTCAGGGCAGGGGTCCGTAAATCTGGCGCCAAGGTACACATTCGGACGTCGGTCCGCCAGTTGAGTATCGCTGGTCTATAGGAATGTTTTCGTGGCACTTTCTGGGCCATGTGGAAACCACTCGCAACCAATTAGGGTAAGAATCCATCCTTGCAGAGAACGTACAGCCATACATGCTGATGTCATCCTTGGAGGTAGATGGGATCTTTCAGCAAGACCATGCGACATGTCACATGACTAGAAACATCCAACATCAGTTAGAAGAGCCAGACCAGAACTTCGAAGTACTACCCTGGCCCCTAGACTTGAGAACATCCATGGGGCCACCTTGATCATTGTGTTCACTCTATGGATCCTCCCCCGGGCACCCTCCAGCAGCTATGAGGGGCACTGCATCCATCCATCCTTGCAGAGAACGTACACCCATACATGCTGATGTCTTCCCTGGAGGTGGATGTTACCTTCCAGCAAGAACATGCGACATGTCACATGACTAGAAACATCCAACATCAATTGGAAGATCCAGACCAAGACTTCCAAGTACTACTGGCCCCTAGACTTGAGAGCATCCATGGAACCAACTTGTCCACTCTATGGAGCCTCCCCCGAGCACCCTCCAGCAGCTGTGAGGGGCACTGCAGTCAACATGGCTCCAAATACCTGTGTCCACCTACCAGCACCTTATTGACTCACTTCTAAACCTTCTGGCTTCTGTCTGTGCTGGATACTGTGTCGTTAACATTCAAATATTTATCATTTGTTTCTTGTATGTGTATACAGATTTGGCAACAAACTATTTCTGAATGGCCAATGGCAGGCACACTGCTGCAGATCCAAATGGCAAGTGGGCCCGACAAAGTTTTGTTACAAGGCCCAATAATGTGTAGACCCCCCGCAGTAAAAAGTGCATCTCCCCATGCCTTCTGTTTGTAAATCTGTGACATCCATATTTATGTAGGGGAAGGGGAATTGTGCCAGGGTGTCAGTGTCCTGTGGCAGCAAAGTCCGGGATACTCTTACACAAAGAATGTCTGATCTGCCTCCAGGGAGTCTACAGTAGCTGCCGGGAAGGTGAAAGGTGCCTGGGCTCACCATCACTGAACAATGGAGGAGGTTAGACATGGGACACACGCACGTGTCATGGCTTCCGATCTGCTTTCAGAGGCACTTCTCGGCTGCCAGCAGTTCCACTATGTTTTTCCCCTACACTGAACACAGTCGGAGCTGCCAAGAATTTCCCGGGCAGCTAAAATTTTATATTACGATGGTTCATTATGTAACAGGTATGTAAAAAAAAAAATCACTGGATTTCTTCAACATCCCCAGTCTGTGACTCCTATTCAGCAAGCAGGATAGCCGGGCTGGCACCAGCACGAGGGCATACTCTGTGTCATCTTGTGGAGCTTATTTGGCCTTGGCCTAGGCCAGGGGATGGTTCTCCAGTGGGCTCTAGTCATTATTTGATGCAGATCTGATTATAGCTGGCCTAAGGACCAGGGGACAATTAGCAGCAATAGAGAATGTAATAAGGAATGGAAGATGATATCATCACTTTTAGGTCCCCCAGGGCTGTGTCTTGCCCCCAGTTGTTTGAGGTCAAAGGACTCCTATTAGGCAAGTAGGATAGTCGGGCCGGCACCAGCACTGGAGGTACTAGGTGTCATCTTGAGGAGCTTACTTGGGCTCAGACTAGGCCAGGGGATGACTCTCCAGTGGGCCCTAGCCATTATATGAGGTGCAGATCTGATTGTAGCTGGCCTAAGGACCAGAGGAAAATTAGCAAGAATAGAGAAGGTAATAAGGAATGAAAGATGATATCATCACTTTTGGGTCCCCCAGGGCTGTTTCTTGCCCCCAGTTGTTTGAGGTCAAAGGACTCCTATTAGGTAAGTAGGTTGGCCGGACTGGTACCAGCACTGGACTTACCCGGTGTCATCTTGAGGAGCTTACTTGGGCTTGGCCTAGGCCAGGGGATGACTCTCCAGTGGGCCCCAGCTATTATATATTGCTGATCTGATTATAGCTGGCCTAAAGACCAGAGGACAATTAGCAGCAATAGAGAAGGTAATAAGGAATGGAAGAAGATATATTCACTTTTGGGTCCCCCAGGGCTGTTTCTTGCCCCCAGTTGTTTGAGGTCAGAGAACTCCTATTAGGCAAGTAGGATAGCTGGGCCGGCACCAGCACTGGACATACCCAGTGTCATTATTACACACCAGCAGAGTCATTTCTAATCCACAGTGTCCACAGTCTGGTGATCAATAGTGAAGGGAAGGGGTGCAGGCTCTATTGTCTTGTTCCAAAGCTGTTTCACCTAGCACAACCACAAGCGCGCAGTAAGCAACGGGCGATTCAAATGCTAATTAGGTGCTGCTGTGATTAAAAAGCTAATTAGGCGATGACATATGCTAATTAGGGCAGTGGTGAGGGTGGAAGGCACTGGCTGTGATGACTCAGGCTGCATAATACTAGTGTACTCATTCTCTCTAAGCTGACAAATGGGGGCAGAGCTATAGACCACCAGTTGAAGCCTATGATTGGTGGTCTATTACTCTTTATCTTGTTTATACTTCCAGGAGCAACTGTGCTCTGACAGAAAATACCGTTTTGTGAGTACTCACCTTTAAAACGGATATTATAAGTGTGACATACACTCCGCTTCAACTCTTCATGACATTTGGGTTATTCTCCAGTAGAGGGCGAACTTCTGCAGAGATGAATGCAAAAAAGGAGCTCCTCCCAGTCCATAAATACGTGGGACCTCCCACCAATTCTCCAGCGCAAGATAGCAGTAAGGGGACCAGGAAGAACCAAATATAACAATACTAACAAAAGACAATGGTTCACCATATAAAGGATCCGGAATACCAAAAAGGGTGGCTGAAGCGGAGTGTATGTCACACTTATAATATCCGTTTTAAAAGTGAGTACTCACAAAACGGTTTTATTCCAAGTGTGACAAACACTCCGCTTCAACTCTTCATGACATTTGGGACATCCAATAGCAGTGTCCGTCATGGGTAGGAACCATAAACAGTAAAGAATGCACCAACTTAAACCACTGCAGCTTGCAGAACCTTGCGGCCAAAAACGGTATCTGCTTAAGCCCGCTCATCAACCTTGTAAAACTTGGAAAAGTATGAACGGAAGACCAAGTAGCAGCCTTACAAACTTGTTCAACAGAAGCCTGGTGCTGAAAAGCCCAGGACGCACCAACAGCACGAGCAGAATGCGCAGTGACCCTAAAAAGGGGGAGTCCTCCCCTTAGCAGAATAGGCCCCAACAATGGCCTGACGAATCCATTTGCTAATGGTAGACTTGGCGTGCGCCAAACCTTTCCTGGGCCCACAGGGCACCACAAAAAAGGCATCCGTCTTGCAGAAAGAAGAAGTAGTCACCAAATAGTACTTAACACAGCGAACCACATCCAAATTGTGCAAAACCCTCTCCTTGTCATTAATAGGCTTAGGACACAAGGAAGGGAGAACAATATCATGATTGAGATGTAAAGCAGAAACCACCTTAGGAAGGAAATCTGGCTTGAATCGAAAGACCACCTTGTCCTGGTGTCTTTCAAAGTAAGGGGCCTGAATCGACAGAGCCGCCAACTCAGAAACACGCCGAACAGAGGTAATAGCCACCAAGAAGGCAACCTTCTGAGTGAAAACAGAAAGAGCAATATCCTGTAACGGCTCAAAAGGAGGACCCTGGAGAGCCGAAAGAACCAAATTCAAATCCCAAACAGGAACCACAGCCTTCCGAGAGGGTCGAACATGAGTGACCCCCTGGAAAAAAGTCTTAACCAGCGGGTGTAAGGCAAAAGATCTTTGGAAGAAAACAGACAGAGCAGAGACCTGCCCTTTCAAGGTACTAAGCTGGAACCCAAGATCCAGACCGTGCTGAAGAAACTCCAAAATCCTAGGGATCGAAAACACCCTGCAAGGCCAGGCCCTAGCCTCACACCAGTCAATATAGGACCGCCAAGTCCTATAGTAAATGCCAGAAGAGGACCGCTTCCTAGCTCTAATCAAGGTCTGAACAACAGCCTCAGACAAACCTTCCTCCTTCAGAATGAAGGTTTCAGCAGCCAAGCCGTCAAAGCCAGCATTTGTAAATTGGGGTAAAGTAGTTGACCCTGAGATATCAAATCCAGAAACATGGGCAGCCGGTACTGAACTACCGCCAGCCGTACGACGTCAGCGTACCAAACCCGTCCTAGCCACCTTGGGGCCACCAGAATTGCTGGTGCACCTTCCAGAATCTGCTTGCGAACTACCTTGTCCACCCTGGAGAAGAAAGGAAACAGGTACAGGAACCCCAGATCCTTCCAGGCAAGGGACAAGGCATCCACTGCCAGGGCTAGAGGATCCTGAGATTAAGACACAAAGGATGGGAGTTTGAGATTGTGCCATGAGGCAAAGAGATCCACCTCCAAAATCCCCCACTTGTGACAAAGGGACCGAACAAAACTCTGAGACTGAGAGACCACTCCCCTCGGCGAGAGAACCCCCTGCTCAGGGAATCCGCCTCCGTGTTCTCCACTCCCGGAATGTAGACTGCCGAAATGCAAGTAACATTGCTCTCCGCCCAAGTCAGGATAAGAGAGACTTCCCTGAGGGCACTCCTGCTGCGAGTCCCTCCTTGGTGATTAATGTAGGCTACCGCCGTCCGATTGTCTGATCGAGCCTGAACCGGTAGGCCCTGTAGGTGCGACGTCAGCCGTGCCAGGACAAGCCGGATGGCTCTGAGCTCTAAGACATTGATGGGGGTGTGAGCCTCCTGAGGACCCCACAACCCACTGAACTGATGACTTTTCCAGAAACCTCCCCAGCCCGACAAAAATTGAAACATGCAGATACGCATCCTTGATATCTATGGACGTCATAAAGTCCCCTTGACGAAGGGAATTGATGGCCGAGCGCAGAGACTCCATGCGGAACATCTTGGTTCTGATGAACCCGTTGAGGATCTTCAGGACCAGAATGGGCCTTATGAAACCATCCTTTTTGGGAACCGTGAAAAGATTGGAATAGTAACCCCGGCCTCTCTCTGAGGGAGGCACCAGGCATATGACTCCCATGTCCAGAAGATTCTTTTTTTTTTTTTTTAAACTGCTAACAGGAGCCCCTGTACAGCCTGAGGGTCCGAGGGCACCCGAGACCTTAAAAATCTTGGAGGAGGCCAGTACTCGAACTCCAGTTTGTACCCGGACAAGACCACTTCCAGAATCCATCTGTCTGTGACCTGGAAGAAGAGCAGCAGCCGTCCCCCCACCCGTACGGGTGAGGGCGCCCCTTCATTGTTGAGCTGGTTTAACAGCGGACTTGAGCTTGGAACCCCAGGCAGAAGCGGGACGGGCCCGACCTCTGCCTCTGTTCCAGGAAGAACCTCTGCCCCCGGAGTAGGCAACATCTCTGACCGCTCTGGCACCACGAATGGAAGGGTTGAAGGAGCTCGCCCCCCAAAAGGAGCGACGCTGCTTATAACGCTGAGGTAATTTACCTCCCTTAGCAACCGCATCCAACTTATCTCCAAACAGCCCGTACCCAAGAAGGGAAGGGCTGTGAGCGATTTCTTGGCCGCAAAGTCCGCCGCCCACTGGCGAAGCCAGACCGATCGAAGAATGCCGAAGTTCTCCTACACATGACAATAGTGTCCTCCATAGCGGTCAATACAAATTCCATGAATAATTTGCACCTCTTAAGGTTAGTGAACTCGGCGCTGGCCGGGTCAAATTGGGCGTCAAGTAACAAGTCCCTAACCAAAGACCTAGTAGCCACCGTAGCAAGTGCAGATGCACACACAGGTCGCAAGGCTGAACCAACACTGGCAAAAGCATAACCTGCCATCTAATCAAGGCGCTTAACCTCGCCATCCTTAAGGGAAGTGGCGTCTGGGGTGTGGACCACAGAGGTGTTGGACAATCCCAAAAACTGGCGCATCGACTTTGGAAGGAGAAGACCAGCGCTTAACCGCTTCCACCAGAAAAGGATACTTCTTATCCCATCCCTGAGGAACACCTGGAAGCCGGCTCTGTTTCTCCCATTCCCTAAGGATCAATGCCTCAAAATGACCTTGGGTAGGAAACTCCAAGCATGGCTTGGAGGACCCTAAAAATTCCCCCTTTTTTGACAGGGGGTGCCTCTGGAGGGGCAATATACAAAACCTCCAAGAGATGTGCCAAAACCCTGGAAGTGTCAACGGCATCCCCAAGCGCCTGCCCAACATCAGTATCACCAAAACATGCACCTCATCAGCATCTGATACCTCAAACAATTCCCCTCTATAATGGGGAATAATCCGACCAATCAAGGGAATCATCATCAAAATCCAAAGCCGCCTGGGCCAGCGACAAATGACTCTTTTTAGCCTGGGCATCTTGCCCACCGCGCTAGCAACAAATCTCTTGATGCTGGCCAAATTAGTACAAACATCAGAGTGCGACTCCCCGCTAGCGACCATGTCACTTGGGGTACGGATAAAGCAGAGAGGGGGAGGCGCCGACCCAGACGCCTGGGGGCCCAACTGCCGCATTATGGCCTTTTGTGCACATGGTATAAAGATCAGCACAATATCACCCGTAAGGGATATCCCCCAACCCACACATGGCCGGGATTGTCCCAAAGGGAGCCCAAGCCCAATATCCTGTGGAGCCTCCATATGGTGATTTTTTTGATAGTCGCAAGACCTAGGGAATTATGCTAGTAAGCATAATGAACTAGAAACTCTCTGGGTTACCATGCAGACTAAGGAGGGAGCTGTGGTCAGAATTGGTGTGATATATAGGCCCCCTGGACAATCTGAGGATCTAGATAACCTGTTAATAGATGAAATCAGTGGAATGGCAGAGAAGGGGGACATTGTAATTACAGGTGACTTCAACATGCCTGATGTGGACTGGAATATCCCAAGTGCATCGACATGCAAGAGCAGGACTATATTAGAGGCACTTAATGGAGTGTCTCTAAAACAACTTGTGACATTGCCAACTAGAGGAGATAACATTCTGGACCTAGTTCTGACCAATAGGGATCTGGTGTCCGAGGTCAGGGTTGAAGAAAATCTGGGTTCCAGTGACCATCAATGCTTATGGTTCAGAATAAAAACAGACATTGTGCAATCACACACCAGAACCGAAGTGCTAGACTTTAGGATGACAAACTTCAAGGAAATGGCGGAGTATGTAGAAAGAAAATTAGGTGAGTGGAACAGAGTAGCAGAAGTGAGTGCCCAGTGGTCACTATTAAAAATGGCCATCTTAAAGGCAACTAAGCAATATGTGAAACAAACTAGCAAGAATAAAAGGAAGAAGAAACCATTATGGTTTACTAGGGAAGTCAGCACTATCATAAAAGATAAGAAGTCTGCCTATAAGAAGTATAAAGTAAGTGGAAGTGTAGCTGACAGAGAGGCGTATAAAATTAAACAGAGGGAAGCAAAACTAATTATAAGGACTGCTAGAGGGCAAAAAGAGGAAGAAATGGCCAAATCTATGAAGAGGGGAGATAAAACCTTTTTCCGATATATTGGTGACAGAAAGAAGAAAAACAATGCAGTCTCAAAAATTAGAAATAGGGAAAATAAATATATTGACGGAGATAAGGCTGTGGCTGACCATCTGAAAAGCTACTTTTGTTTGGTATTTTCAGATAGTAGCAGGCATGGTCATAGCACAACATCCAGCTGGGAGGGCACAGCTCCGGAGTTTCTGGAGGCTGATGTCCTATCCGAGCTGGCACAGCTAAAGGTAAGTAAGGCGATGAGTCCAGATGGAATCCACCCCAGAGTTCTAAGGGAACTTAGGTTTGTGATTGCAGCCCCTCTGACTGATTTACTTAACCATTCCCTTTCAACTGGTGAGGTTCCAGATGATTGGAGAATGGCCAATGTCGTACCAATCCATAAAAAGGGGAGTAGAGAAGAAGCCAGTAATTACAGGCCAGTTAGTTTAACATCTATAGTGGTCAAATTAATGGAAACACTCTTAAAAAAAACAGATAATTTCCCATCTAAAAATGAATGACCTATTGGACCCAAAACAGCCCCGCTTTACTGAGGGCAGATCATGTCAGACCAATCTTATTGATTTCTTTGACAATGTCACTAAAGTGTTAGATGAAGGTGGTGCTGTGGATATCGCCTATCTGGATTTTAGCAAAGCCTTTGACACTGCACCACATAAGGAGCTCATAGATAAGTTATTGAAGGTAGGACTCAATCCCTGGATAGTTCAGTGGATTTCCAGTTGGCTGAAGGATCGGTATCAGAGTGTTGTTGTAAATGGTGTGCAATCTGAACAAAGGCGAGTTACAAGTGGTGTGCCGCAAGGCTCTGTCCTGGGCCCCATTCTTTTTAATATATTTGTAAGTGACATAGGAGAAGGCTTGGTAGGAAAAGTTTGTCTGTTTGCTGATGATACAAAGGTTAGTAATAGGGTGGATATTCCTGGAGGTGTCTGCAACATGGAAAATGATTTAGCTTTACTGGATAGATGGTCAAAACTGTGGTAACTAGAGTTTAATGTCTCTAAATGTAAAATCCTGCACTTGGGTAGAAGGAATCCCTGCTCTGAGCACCGTATGGGCAGCACTGTGTTAGCCAGGAGCTCGGAGGAGAGAGATTTAGGGATACTGATTACTGATAGCTGCAAGATGAGTGGACAGTGTAGCCAGGCAGTGGGAAAAGCAAGCAGGATGCTCGGCTGCATAGCTGGAGGCATCACCAGTAGGAAGAGGGAGGTTGTGATGCCGCTGTATAGAGCCCTGGTGAGGCCACAGCTAGAATACTGTGTGCAGTTCTGGAGACCTTACCTGCAAAAAGACATTATTCAAATAGAACGTGTCCAAAGGCGGGCAACGAAAATGGTGGAAGGACTTAAACTTAAAACTTATCAGGAGAGACTTAAAGAACTTAATTTGTACAGTCTGGAGGAAAGAAGGGAGAGGGGGGACATGATGGAGACCTTTAAATATGTGACAGGATTGAATAAGGTTCAGGAGGGAAGTGTTTTTAAGAAGAAACTTAACGATAGAACAAGGGGGCACAACCTGAAGCTAATCGGGGGGAAGATCAGGAGCAATGTTAGAAAATATTATTTTACAGAAAGAGTAGTAGATGCTTGGAACAAACTTCCAGCAGAGGTAGTTGAAAAATCAACAGTCACTGAATTTAAACATGCCTGGGATAAGCACACATCTATCCTAAGATAAAGAGTACATACAGTATACATATAAGGGCAGACTAGATGGACCGTATGGTCTCCTTCTGCCATCAACCTTCTATGTTTCTAAGCAACCCCGGGATGCCCCTTTAAAGTCCCTGTGGGAGGATTTTGAAAAAGAAGTGTAAACTTTTAATGCTAGGGATTCCTAGGAAAGACATGAATGAAGAGGACCCCATAGGCACAAGTACACACACACACCCACACACAATTAAACACATGTGGCAGGAACAATGTCATAAAATGAATATATTAAACATATATATATATTGAAATATATAAAGGTATGCATAGGTACACCAAGGCAGGCAGCGCTGCCAAAATAACAAGGCATTATCACAACCAGTAAGGAACACAGGTGGGCCCCAATGGGGCACTCACGTGGAAAGAAGATGGCGCCCGGCAAGCAGAAGCAACACATCGGCTGAGGGAAAAGAGGGGAGAAGAAGGGAGGCGGGCCCACACGGATCGCGCGCAGCGCGAGGCCCCGCCCCTCTCCCTCCGGCGATAGAGAACGCCGGTTGTAGAGGCCGGGTCAGACAAGGCGGCAATAGCGGGGGGCGGGCCGCGGCAGCGTGCGAGCGCCCGGCTCCCTCACCGGAGCACTGAGGGGGAGAAGCTCCACAGAGGCCGCGGTGCCGGAGGCCGGCAGACGCAGCCCTAAGAGAGTCCTCCATAAGGAGGCATGAAGTAAAACACCAACACAGACACTCGAAATGGAAAATAAAAAACACACACAACATGCATACAATGGAAGACCCCCCCCCCCCCGGCCAGGAAATAGAGGGACCTGGAAGGGGGGAGATCCTGCACCGTACAGTGCACAAGGGAAGAACCCGGATTCCGCCTACCCCATAATGAGGTCTCACGTGGGAGCATAGGCTCCCTATCACACCTAAAGAGGTGTATCCTACCCTCACCAGGACCTGCAGCCAAGGCTGGGAGGCTCATACAGTACTAGGAAACAAAGGTCCGGCAGAAATAGGTAAAAAATGAGGCCGGGTGCGAGCCCGGCTTACCTGCAAGGAATAGAAGTCTTCTTCTGTCTTGCTCGCCTTCCTGCAGAGAAGAAACTGGGGAATTGGTGGGAGGTCCCAGGTATTTATGGACTGGGAGGAGCTCCTTTTTTGCATTCATCTGTGCAGAAGTTCGCCCTCTACTGGAGAATAACCCAAATGTCATGAAGAGTTGAAGCGGAGTGTATGTCACACTTGGAATAGAGGGAGAACAGCCATTAAGTTACCGAATGATAGTTTACGCACTTTGCCTACAGAGTCCCTTTTAGGTCAATTTGAATCTCTAAAATGGTGGTTTATTTGGCCACTGGCCCAGCAATAGTTGCCATAAACTGCTGTTTTGAGTCAGGTCTAGAATAGATCACTAACCCCCTCCCCCTGGGTGCCAACTGTTACTCATAAAATTAAGCATGGCCAAAAGGACACTTTGCTTTCCTGAGCAGCCCTATAATGAACCTGGACATCACACCTTTGAGAACAGAAGATCTTTCCTGGAGATGACAGACCAAAATTAATACCTTAAGATGTTTGATTGATTTACCACCACAGTGTCTGTGGTGATCAATAGTGATCAATAGTGAAGTGAGGGGGTGCAGGCTCTATTGTCTTGTTCCAAAGCCTTTTCACCTAGCACAAACACACAGTAGGCCACAGGTGATTCTAATGCTAATTAGGTGTTGCTGTGATTGAAACGTTAAAGCAGGTGATTATACGTATGCTAATTAGGGTGGCGAGGGTGGAAGGTACTGAATTTGGTGGCTCAGGCTGCATAATACTAGTGTATTATGCACAGCTATAGACCACCAGTTGAAGCCTATGATTGGTGGCCCACTACTCTTTATCTTGTTTATACTTCCAGGAGCAGCTGTGCTCTGACAGAAAGAGAGAGGGCAGCCATTAAGAGGTGAGTTACGGAATGATAGTTTACGCACTTTGCCTACAGTCCCTTTTAGGTCAATTTGAATCTCTAAAATGGTGGTTTATTTGGCCACTGGCCCAGCAATAGTTGCAATAAACTGCAGTTTTGACCAAGTACGGTCAGGTCTAGAAAAGATCCTTCACCCCCCCTTCGGGTGCCAGCTGTTACTGTTAAAATTAAGAGTGGCCAAAAGGACACTTTGCCTTCCTGATCAGCCCTTCCATGAACCTGGACATCACACCTTTGAGAACAGAAGATCTTTCCTGGAGATGACAGACCAAAATTAATACCTTAAGATGTTTGATTGATTTCCTGCCCGCTGAATAGAGACTATGGCCATTCAGAGCTGTCCTTCACCCACCAAACTATGGCTCCTCTGTGACTTAAAAAATAAAAAAAAAGAGAGGGTGGACGAAAAACCCAATGACCAGACACCGTTCTATGAGCGCATACAAGATTTATTCTGTGGAGCCACAACGAAGTCATACAAACTGTGGGCTAAGGCGCCCACACTGCAACTGCTCACACCACACAGGGCACAAAGAGGACGATTCTACTGTCACCGCACCTCTAACTCCATCACCGCCGAAAATTAAAAAAAAAAAAAACCTTTCCAAGGTTCTGATTTGGAAAACAAACATAATTTAATCTCCTCAGAAATAGCCGGGACAAATGTCACGAGGGACAGTGACGCTTTAACTCCAAACTGCAAGTTACCTTCAAGCTGCTATCGATATTTATTTGCCTCGTCCCCCATGGTCTGTCAGCGGTTCCTCGCCGCGATACGCTTGTTTGTTCTTTGGGGTTAAGAGTCTGGCTCGGACCAGGGGAAAATAAAAAAACCCACAAAAGCATCTGGTGAGAAGAGAGCTGGAGCCAAGAGTGTGGACAAACCACGGGCAAGCCACAGACGCATTGGTCATTGGAATAATTACCGGAAAAAGGCACAGAGTCTCCGATGACAGGGGGGGGGCAGGTGCGGGTACAGAAAGGCCCAAAGCAGTATGTGTCACCGTGCAGAAGGGAGGAGAGATGGCTGCATTGAGGACCTGGAGCGAGGGGTGGGGGGTGGAAGGAGAGGAGATGCCAAACTCCATGTTTCGGGATCAGGTCAAGAACGCAGCACATCGATCTTCATAAGCAGAGCATACGAGGACACCCATAATAACCCCCTTTTTTAAAGCAGAATAAAAGACATCTCAGCGGCCCGTCTGCATGTGCCCGATTACCGAAGAATTGCGGCATACAGAAAATGAAGGGGTAAGGATTGAAATGTATACAGAAACGTATACAAATTAAATATCAAATTGCTCACACACCAGCGGGCAGCTTTTACTTTTGGTATTTTGCGGATTCCGGTATTATTAGTAACGTTTTCAAAATGGTCTTTTCCCTCAAATAAGGTTATAAAGCAAAAGCAAATGTTTCAAAAGCTGCCCGGAGACATCCATCACCTGTCTATAAACATTCAGAGGATGACTTAACATTAGGCACATGTGGCCAGCCATGGCAGGCTTTTGGGGTGTGCAACCTGTGCGCCACCTCCAATCCCTCTATCGGGGGGTTGGAAGCAGGATCAGATTATGAGGGGGCCAAGTGCCTTCACCATTTGCCCTGCAAAGGGGTCTCCACCAACCTTTGGGTTATGGTCTGGTCTAGGAGGCTTTTCAGTCTTCGGTCTGACGGGCAGTGGGGCCAGCAACAAAGCTATCGGCAGCAGTGGGGTCCCCCCGCACCTGGACAAGCCTTTTCTTGTTTTTGCAAACCCGCAGCCAAAGCTACCACAGGGCAGGATGGAGAGTCTAGAGCAGCAAAGCCGTCGCCAGCAACGCTACAGTGATGGGTGCAGAGCTGTCACTGCACATAAGCCACCAAGCACAGCCGCTGGCAGCTCAATGCAGGGAACTGTTTTCTGCTGGACCAGTCGGGCAACTACACTACCCCCCACCCAGAATGGCAAAGCAGTTCCCGAGCAACACGCACCCGCACAAGGGTGGCACAAGGGACTCAATCTGACATTCCAGTATGAAGGTGGCTGCCAGACAACCACCAATCAGTTACTTGTCTGGACTATTATTTTAAAGAAAAAAAAAATACTGTATCTGTGGCCTCCACCAAATATTGTGCCCAGGGGCCTCCACCACCAATCCGGCCCTAGTTGGTAGCATTCAAATTCCTCTTTAGTAAAACATAAAGAAAACAGGTCTCTCTTCTCCACATTTCCCCAATCTATCATATTTATTGAATATTGGGGGTCATGCAAATTTTTGATTGAAGCAAGTTAATCTCCGATTGCATATTTGGATGTGAATTGCAACCTGCATCTTCATGAGCTTTTTCCCCGCAAAAAGTGCAATACATTTTTATCCCCCCAAAAAAACACCTGTACCTGCAATGGGGCATTTTTACAAGTGAGGTCCATCATTTTTTCAATGACATTAGGATAATTATTTTTAAATGTGCAAACAACAGAACCCGGTGCTGCTGGCTGCTCATCTTAAGCTGATGGAGAGATGTGGATTACTGATTCATGCCTGTTTTAAAGAGGAACAACATACAGAAATTTAACTTTCCTGTGTGTCGTTCCTTCATGCGGCGACATCCTGAATTGGGATGCCCCACTGGGTGTATTCCCCAGGTCGCCCAATCAACTCACCTTCCAGTCGCTCCCACGTAGCAGAGTTGAGCGCAGGGTCAGGGTCACTCAGCTCCCTTTGGCACCGCTGATGGCTAAGCACCCGAGCGGCAGCGAAGGGAGCCAAGTGCACTGGCAGCTGCATCCCCCGCTCACCTTGCAGCTGAAATGTGCCCACGCCGCTCATTCACAAAGGCCGGACATGGGGGATGCAGCTGGTGGTGCACTCGGCTCCCTTCGCCGCCACTCGGGTGCTTAACCACCCCGTGCAGGGATGCGGCTGCAGTGCAGAGAAGCGGCGAGGGCTCAGGAGAAAGTGAGTGGATCTGGGTATCTGGGAGGTTTCACACTATGGGGTATCCCAATTCGGGAAGCCCTAACAACAGGAACTCGGATGGCCCAGGAGTCTTTTAGACTCCAGGGCCTTTGAAGTACTTCTTTAATACGGTGCCATCTCAGGGCTCCGTACATTTCTCCAGATCCTCTGAATCTTTTGATGATAGTGGGGTGGATTCAGAGCCTAGTGAGAGAACTCACTCCTTTTGTTGGAGAGTAAACTGCCATTGACTTTCGTTGTCTACCTTTGTGGCTCAACACCAGGTGAAAATGCATATCCGGTTGTTGAATCAGCCCCAAGGTAGACAATGAAAGTCAATGACTTTCTTTCTTTAAAAAAAAAAGGAGTAAGAAATCTCACCTGGCTCTAAATTGACCCCATTATATAGTATAGAAAATTATATTTTCTCAAATTTCGCTGAAATCGTTTCACAATTTTTAGACGCGTTTCTTCAGATTGGCGAACTCCTGAGAGACTGTGCCTCTCTAACATGCTCTTTTATTTTAATACACAGTCACGCGCGAGTTGAAAATTGGTCCTTTCCAGACTTTTGCTAATCATGTCCTAACTTTCTGGAGGAGGGTTACTGCCATTAATTTCTAAAGGAGGTCATTTCTGTCAAATGAAATTGTAAAATAACTTTTGGCTGATTTATTTTAAATACAATGATACAGTAGGGGGTGATGCTGAAGATACTGTATAGTGAAGCAAGTTCAACTCTGGATGCACATTTGGATGTGAATTGCCGACAGCATCTTGGCAAGCATTTGAATTTTAACACACAAAAAGTGCAATCAGTAAACAGAGCCATTTGCTGAGCATTATATATATGCACCGCCAATGGCTCTGATTGGGCGAAAGCCTGTGCATGCAACTGGTAAGAGGTGAGTTGATCTTGGCGATCTGGGGGGTTTCACACAGCGGGCCGTCCCGATTCGGGAAGCCCTCGGGACGAGGAACAAAACCTGGGATAGTCAAAATCCCAGGTTTGTTTCCGCTAGGTTCCAAAAGAACCCTCCTCGCTCCTCATACACTGCCATTGGCCGGTGCCTGTGCCTAACATATGTCTTCATATCTTCATATATATGTCTTCATATATTTTATAATATATGCAAAAAAGTACAGGGTACTCTGCTGAATCTCCCTAACAAGTGAAAAAAATGTGTGTCATCCTTGAAGATCTCATTGTTTTACTCCAAGGAATAAGTGCACTTCCACACTCCATTTAAAGTGGAGGCCCTGGAATCTAAAAGGTGCCCCGGCCACTGGCCTTCCCCTGGGGCGTCGCTGAAGTCACCTGCTTCCTGGCTCCCTCACCAACTTGCGGCAGCTCGTTCAGATAGGCAGGGAGTGCAGCCACTCATGCTCCCTTTTCTAAGACTCTGCATGTAAACAGAGCCGTTTGTTGAGCATTACATATGCACCGCAAATGGCTCCGATTGGACGAGAGCCCGCACATGGGCCATAGGACCGTTAAGAGGGGAGTTGATCTCGGCAATATGGGGGGTTTCATACAGCGGGCCATCCCGATTTGGGAAGCCCTGGGACAAGGAACAAAACCCGGGATAGTCGAAATCCCAGGCAGGGCCGGCGTCAGCACCCAGCAAGGCAGGGCAGCTGCCGGGGGGCCACTGAGAGGGCCAGCCTTTGGGGTGTGTGGCGGCGGACTGGGAGGGCACTGCCACAGCTGGTGCCCGCATCTCCTCGAAATGCGGGTTCCACACAATGGGGCATCTCAATTTAGATTCCAGGGGAGGAAGTGCTGGGTTTTGTTCTGCTTTTAAGTTGCCCATCCCAGCTGATTTCCTATCCCTGGAGCATCCCTACCCTACTGTGTGAAACCCCCCTGGTATTGCTGGCATACCCACTATGCAAGCAATTTCACCCCTGAGTTTTGGTCCACTTTACAGGGGACGTTAACTCAAACTGGTGAGCCCAGTGCATTCACCAGTTCGAGGAAAGTAATAAACAAAGGGGGGTCACACACAGGGGCATCCAAAATCAGGAGAATCTAGATTCGTTTAGACTCCGAGGTCAGGTTTAAAGAGGTTTGGTGCGCTTCAAAGTAGACCAAAACTAGAGTTTTGGTCCAAATAACATGATCCTTAGGGGGCACCTAGATTTGGGACATCCCTCAGTGATGTGACGTGACTCTTCACCACAAAGGGACCCACTGAGACCATGCTGCCCAAGGGCGCACATAAACCTGGAGCCGGTCCTGATCCTAGGTTTTGCTCCGCTAGGTTCCAAAAGAAACATCCTCACTCCTCATACACTGCCATTGGCCGGTGCCTGTGCCTAACATATGTCTTCATATATTTTTTGATGCCGTAAAATAAAAGTTTGCATGCGGCTGATAAAAAAAATGCCATTTTGTGAATACTCACCTGTAAAATGGGTATTATAAGTATGTCACACACCCCGCTTCAAGACATTCATTACACTTAGGTATACTGACCTGTAGATGGCGATCTTGCAGAGATGATAACAAGAAAAGGTCAGACCCTCCCGGCCCATAAATACCTGGTACATCCCACTCATTCCCCAGTATAAAGATAGCAGTAAGACCAAGGGACCAGGAAAGCCAATAAAAACTAACAAAGATTCACGATATAAAGGATCCAGAATACAAAAGGGCAGGGTGAAGCGGGGTGTGTGACATACTTATAATACCCATTTTACAGGTGAGTATTCACAAAATGGTATTATTCTAAGTATGTCACACACCCCGCTTCAAGACATTTGTTACACTTGGGACATCCAATAGCAGTGTCCATAAAGGGCGGGGATCCAAAACTTTGCGGCCAACAACAGCATCCACTGAGACCCGAACATCAACCTTGCAAAACTTGGAAAAAGTGTGAACCGAAGACCAAGTAGCAGCCTTACAAACCTGCTCAACAGAAGCCTGGTGCTGGAAGGCCCAGGACGGCCCAACAGCACGAGTAGAATGAGCAGTAACACGAAAAGGGGGACTCCTCCCCTTGGCAGAATAGGCCCCAATGATGGCCTGGTGAATCCATTTACTAATGGAAGACTTGGCAGGAGCCAAACCCTTCCTAGGCCCAGAGGGCACCACAAAAAGGGTGTCAGTCCTACGAAAAGGAGAAGTAGCCACCAAATAGTACTTCACACAGCGAACCACATCCAAAGAATGCAAAACCCTCTCCTTGTCATAGCCGGGCTTAGGACACAAGGAGGGAAGAACAATATCCTGATTCAAATGAAAAGCAGAGACCACCTTAGGAAGGAAATCTGGCTTGAAGCGGAAAACAACCTTGTCCTGATGCCTCTCAAAGTAAGGAGCCTTAATAGACAAGGCTGCCAACTCCGAAACACGTCGAACAGAAGTGATGGCAACCAGAAAAACAACCTTCTGAGTAAGCGTAGAAAGTGCAATATCCTGCAAAGGTTCAAAAGGAGGACCCTGCAAGGCAGACAAAACCAAATTCAAATCCCAAACTGGGAGCAAAGGCTTCCTAGGAGGCCGCACATGCGTAACCCCCTGGAAAAAGGTCTTAACCAGAGGATGAAGAGCAAAAGACTTTTGAAAGAAAACCGCCAGGGCAGAAACCTGCCCCTTCAGCGTACTAAGCTGCAAACCTTGATCCAGACCACCTGTTCAGGGAGTCCGCCACCGTGTTCTCCACTCCCGGAATGTACACCGTCGAGATGCATGGGACATTGCTCTCTGCCCAGGCAAGGATCAAGGACACTTCCCTGAGGGCACGCCTGCTGCGAGTCCCTCCCTGGTGATTGATGTAGGCGACCGCCGTCCGATTGTCCGACCGAACTTGGACCAGTAGGCCCCGCAACGGATGAGTCAAGTGAGCCAGAACCAGCCTGATGGCTCTCAACTCCAGAACATTGATGGGATCGTGAGCCTCCAGAGGCCCCCACAGTCCCTGAAACTGAAGATCCTTCCAAAATTCCCCCCAACCTGACAGGCTGGCATCCGTAGTGACCGTCTCACAACGAGAGGTCAGAAAGGACCTGCCCCTCGTCAGATTGCTTGGTTTCAGCCACCACCGAAGGGAAAGCCGCACCCGGGGGGACATCAGAAAGGACTGATCCAATGACAGCAGGGACCCGTCCCAGGCCGCCAAGAGATGGAGCTGGAGCGTCCTTGTGTGAAACTGGGCAAAGGGAACCGCCTCGAACGACGCCACCATCAATCCCACCAGTCACATCCCTAGCCGGATGGACGTACGGGGAATGGATAGAAGACGCTGAGTCAATTCCTGAATCAGAAGAACCTTGGCTCGGGGGAGAAACACCCTGGCCTGAGAAGTATCCAGCGACATTCCCAGGAACTCCACCACCCTGGAGGGAGTGAGGCAGGACTTGGGATAGTTGATCACCCAACCGAAACTCTCCAGAGTGGACACCACATTCCTGGTATCCAGCTGCGCCTGACTGAGGGAAGCCGCCATCATGAGAAGATTCTCCAGATACGGCACGATGCGGATACCCCTGATACCCCGAGGTAAGGCCAAACAGAAGAGCCACAAACTGAAAATGTCGATTGTCCACGACAAACCTGAGGAATCTCTGGTGTGCCGAAAATATTGGAATATGCAGGTAAGCATCCTTGATGTCTATGGACGTCATGAAGTCCCCCTGACGAAGTGAATGGATGGCTGAGCGCAGAGTTTCCATACGGAACTTCCGGGGACGAACGAACCTGTTGAGCAACTTCAGATCCAGAATGGGACGAACGGATCCGTCCTTCTTGGGCACCGTGAACAAATTGGAATAGAAGCCCAGGCCCCGGTCTGAGTGGGGCACCGGAAAGATGACAGCCATGTCCAAAAGACTTGCTACTGCCGCCGAAGCCCCTGGGTGGCCAGAGGATCTGACGGCACCCAAGAACTGAAGAATATGGGAGGGGGCCGGAACTCGAACTCCAGCTTGTAACCGGAAGACACCACTTCCTGAATCCACCTGTCCGAGACCCCTTGGACCCAAACCTGGCAGAAGAGTATCAGCCGTCCCCCCACCCGCAAGGGTGAGGGCGCCCCCTCATTGCTGAGCCGGCTTGGCAGCGGCTCTAGGCTTGGAGCCCCAACTGTGTCCTGGACGGGCCCGACCCCTGCCCCTGGTCCAGGAATCACTTCTGGACAAGGGGAAAGCCGAACCCCTGCCGACTCTAGCCCCACGAAAGGACTGAGAGAAGGAAGCCGCCCCCTGAAAGGGGCGACGCTGCTTCTTACGCTGAGGTAACTTACCTCCCTTTGCCACCGAATCCAATTTTTCTCCAGCGACTTTTTGGACACAAAATCAGCCGCCCACTGGCGTAACCAAACCGACCGGTGGCTAGCCACAAGCAGGGCCGCAGCTCTGCTACACATCACCAAAGTGTCGTCCAGGGCGGACAGCACAAAGGACAAAAACAACTCACAGCGCTTAAGGTCGGCAAACTCCCCACTAGCCGGATCAAGCCCGGAAGAGGTCAACAATCCTCTAATAACCGACCTGGCAGCTACCAATACAAGCGCAGAAGCACAAACCGGCCGCAAGGCCGATCCAACACTGGCAAAACCATGACAAGCCATCTGGTCAATGCGTTTATCCTCACCATCCTTGAGAGTAGTGCACTCCGGAGAATGGAGGACTGAGGAACTGGACAACCCCAAAACAGGAGCATCCACCTCGGGGGGAGACGACCAGTGCTTCACCGCGTCCGCCGGAAAGGGATATTTCTTGTCCCAACCCGGTGGGACACCCAGAAACCGAGTCGGCCTCTCCCATTCCTTGCGAATGATACCATCAAAATGCTTTTGATAAGGAAATTCCAAGCGCGGCTTAGTCACTTCAAAGAACTCCCCCTTCAGCGGAGGAGCCGCCTCGGGGGGTCGGCACTGGAAAACAATTTCTCAAGATTGGCCAATCTGGCACACACCTCAGATTGCGACTCCCCGCCAATGACCACATCACACAGGGTACGTGTCAAGCGAGAGAGAGACGGAGAGGAGACCGGACGCCTGAGATCCGGTCTGCCGCGTAATAGACCACTGCGCACAGGGTACACATAGAAATACATCATCCCCCAAAAGGGATACCCCACACCCCAAACACAGGATGGATTGCCCAAGGGGGGCACAAGCCCAGTATCCGGGGAAGCCTCCATATGGTGATTTTTTTTTTAATAATATATATATATATAATATATGTATTTGTACAATGCTCCGAGGGAATTACGCAATAATGCAACCCGGGATGCCCCTTTAAGTCCCGAGTGGGAGGATTTTAAGCCAACTAAAATTTAACCAGGGACCCTGGACCGGGAGAACCCCCCTTTAATAAGATCAATGGTCCACCTGGAACACACAAACAAAACACACGCTCAGAATGCTAGCAATGCATAAGGGGTTAACAATAGATGCATCTGATGGGCCACAGGCCACTCACCCGACCTTCACCCAAACACCGCACGCCGGGCAGGAGGGGAGTGGAAGACGCGCATGAGCAGTAGGAGGAGGGAGGGCGGGCCGGCACGGTTCGCGCCTGGCCCCGCACCTCCCCCGGCCAGAAGCCGGGACCCAAAAGCGGCGCACACAGCACGGGGGCGCCCGGCCCCGCCCTGAGGAGAAGAAGCCCTCATGGGCACACACAGCCGCCATTGCGCACACCGGAGGCCGGCGCCGCGGAACCGCCGGCGCCAGCCCAACGTTTAAAACACATACATACAGTTAAAGCACAAACACACATATACACCATAATGGGATGAATCCATAAGCCCCCCCCCCCTTCTAAGGGTATCCGGGAGAGGGGGAATCCATGCCAGGGTAGGGCCAAGGGACGGGGCATCCCAAACCGGGATCACCAACCCGGAGATAGCCGCCTACCCCTTGTTATGGGGTCTCACGGCTCCTAAGCACCAGGGGTGCCAACTACCTTTGCCCGGACCAGCAGCCTAGGCTGGGAGGCAAGCACTTTAAATAAGGGGATCCGGGCAGAAATAGAAGAATAGAAGGCCGGGAGTCATCCCGGCTACCTGCAAGGAGGAGACATCATCTTCTGACTTGCTCGCCTCTGCAGAGATGGAAAACTGTGGAATGAGTGGGAGGTCCCAGGTATTTATGGGAGGGTCTGACCTTTTTTTGTTATCATCTCTGCAAGATCGCCATCTACAGGTCAGTATACCAAGTGTAATGAATGTCTTGAAGCGGGGTGTGTGACATACTTAGAATAATACAGGGTGCTCTGCTAAATCCTAATTCCTGCAAATTTTAATCATCCTGTGCTGAATTAAACCCTAAAATGGACCAGAACCCAGCGAGATCGGCCCGGGAATTTATACACTTACTTTGCTTCCCGGTCCAATGCCGCATCCGCAGTATCCCTCTAGCCAGGCATGTGCCGTGCCAGGCCTTTGTAAATGGCCAGCGTGGGCATGCTCCCTGTTAGAGGGAAGTGTGTGATGCTCGGAGCCACTGGCCTTAGACCCTGGACTAGATGGCGTGGCATCAGCGGCTCCGAGCGCGCTGATTAAACGAGCGGCCGCTCATGCGCCATAGGACCAGGAAGAGGTGAGTTGTGCTCAGCGATCTGGGGGGTTTCACAGAGCGGGGCATCCCCAATCATGGTGCCCCAGGGGAAAAGACCAAAACCCAGGATAGTTAAAGCAGATCAAATCCCGGGATTTTTACTATACCGGGTTATTTTGCCTGCCTTGGGAGCATCCTGAATTTGGATGCCCCACTATGTGAAACCTCCCAGTACTCCCACACAAACTCACCTTTCCTCAGCCCTACAGAAGCGGACTCTTGTCCAATCAGAGTCGTTTGTTGTGCATATGTAATCGCTCGACAAATGGATCTGTTTACATGCAGGGCTTCGGCAATCAGAGCTCAAGCAGCCGCATCCCCGGCAGCGTGCGCACTCTGCCCCCAGCCTATCTGAATGGCTGGGCGTGGGAAAGCGCGCACAACCCAAAGATGCAGCCGATGTTTACATCTGGGAGAGAGGCAGGAAGGAGGTGAGTGTTGGTGCACCTGGGGGGAGGGGTTTACACAGTGGGACACCCTGATTTGGGCATCCGGGGGGGAAGGCGTTGAAATCTTATAAACTCCAGGACTGAGCCGCAAGGGTTTTGTTCTGCTTTATTTTAGAAGCACTTTGTTTTAGGAGATTTCATATCTCCTGTTTTTTGCATTAGACATACCTCCCAAGTGTCCCTGATTTGGAGGGACTGTCCCTCTTTTGAGTCCATGTCCCCCTGTCCCTCGTTGTTCCCATTTGTCCCTCTTTGAGGTGTAACATTCAGATCTGTATCAATAAATGATTCATTTGCCCATTCAAAGTGTTTATATAGTTGTAACCGTTACACCCTATCTCCTATCCATCCCTCAATGAGAGGCATGGCTTCATATATATATTGTCCTTCTTTCCTACCCTGAAAAGTTAAAAGCTAGCATTAGCTATATAAAATCTAAGAGGCTGATTCACTACTAGAGGTGGTGTTGCCAGATGAGTGTCTGTATAGTGGCGCTTAGAGCGACTGCTAGTAGACGCTATAATGGGTATAGGTTGCTGTAACCTAGCGCTGCGGTCGCTGTAGTAACCTGCCCGGCATTGATGAATATGATGTATGTTGGTCTCTCTAAAAACAGTATAACGCTGCAATGAGCGAGAGGTAGCGCCAGCTCAGTGCGTCCGGCACTCGGCGCTTCACACCATATTTAACAAAAAAGGACAGACACACAGCATCGGCGCTCAAAAGCTGGTCGCTGTAGCATAGAGCGCCAGACTCTGTGTGATCAAAGTCTGTTTTTGAACACATAAACACCTGTAACAAAGCGTAAACACATGGAATGTCATTGTTTTAACACTGTGACAATAATACTTTAGTGCCAGACCTGTAATGACAATTCTGCATAAAAATCTAAAAAGTCCAAAAAAATGTATAAAAGTGTTTGTTTGCAGCCAGGAGACGTCACACAATGATTGGAGCAAAAAAAAAAATGTAAATTCTCAAACACGCTATTTATACACAACTAATGAAAGCCCATTGAAATGTATGGGAGAGCGACACTGAGCAACAGGTACTACATGGCGCTGCTGAGCCGCCTGTAATAATACACGTGACGCTATATGGCGCTGTTAGAGGCACTCACCAGATTCGCTTTCTTAAATGTGGTTTCGCGTACAGCGCCCGGCGTTCACCAGGCGCTGCCTGCCGCTACGAGGCGCTACCTGGCGCTATCCCTTCTTAAATAACCCCCTAAATAAAAATCAGATCCCTATTATCTATTAGTAGAAGCACTGCGGTAAATGAGAAAAAAAGGTTCAAACGCAATTTCACGCCAGAGAATCTTTAACAACATAAAGACTCATTCAGTCCCATGCTAACTGGAAAAAAAAGAGCTCAAAAGCCATATAGAAGCCCTGTGAGTAATGGGAGTTAGGGAAGGAGCCCCTGTAATTAAATAGAACTGCTACAGCGGCCTGTGCCCTCAAACCTGTAACAGCGAAACCACTTGAAAAGCAGAGCTACATTAGAGTGCGGGCTGGGGAAGGAATTCCATCATTCTGAGAGCTATGCATTTCAAAAATAAGCCTTCCATGTGCCCAACAAAAAAAAAAAGGGGGAGAGAGAAGGAGAAACCGCAGCTTAATCGTTTTCCGCCACTAGAGGAAGAAGCAAGAAAGAAGGAAAAGGCAGAGCGGAGCGAAGTGCTTTGAATGAGGGGTAATTAGAGAGAGCGAGACACATTCCTGGCTTGTCCTCTGTGCGAAGGAGCAAAGGAGACATTTTTTTTGAGGTGTAATGGGGGTGAGATCACACAATGGAGGGAGTCCTCTGACTGATCCAGGTCGCTGACAGTAACATATAGCCTGGGTGCGCCCAGCTATGCTCTCGTTTCCTGCGGTGGGTCGTGCCATCAATGTTATCCAGACCTTTCTTCATTTGACCTTATAACCCAACTCCAGGCAAAAACTTTTATTTTAATTTTGCACAGGGTGGGGTAGGGTCTATGACCCTATTAGGTAAAATCTAAATGCATTTGGCACTTGAGGTCTGCTTGAAAACAGCTGTACAGCCAGGAGTGTGAAATTCTTGAACGAGATTGGGGACCAATCGAAATTGTAATGCCCGCTGTGTGAGTCCCCCATGGTAGGCTTATCTTTTGTGGCAGTTCTGACAGTAACCCTTCTGCCCACGGCCGCATCTCAGGCGTCCCTGTAGCTGATATTATATAGGTCCATTTATATAGGTTAGGGGAAGGGAGCGTTTCTAGACTAGAGGGAAGCCTGGGATGCGGCCAGCAGGCTGGTCATGTCAGCTGGCATTCTTGAGATGAGCCAATTGGCAATCTCAAAAATGTCATGCCCGATGTCCTCTCCCGGGGGGAGGGCAGGGATTAAGTATGGGTTTTGTGACACTTTAAAGAGGACCAAAACCCACCCTGGAGTCTATGAGACATACTCGCTCACCCCTTGGCACCCCAGGTTGTCTGAAAACTCACCTTCATTCCCGGCTCAACCGTGCATGGCCACATCCTCGCTATCCCTTTAGCAGGGCACGTGCCCGCGCCAGACACTTGTGTATGGCCTGCGGGCACGCTCTCTGTTGAAAGGTACCAGAGGATGCGGCCACCAGTGCGCTCCCATTAGACAAGCTCTGGGATGAAGGGGCTTGAGCGGATGCAAGCGTGCTGATTGACAAGAGGGCTGCGCATGCGTCATAGGACCGGGGAAGGGTAGGTGAGATCGGACGACCTGGGGGGTTTCACACAGCAGGCCACCCCCATTTGGGTTTGCCCGGAATGCAAATCCTGGGTTTTGGTCCACTTTAATACAAAGTTGGGCTGGTGAAGAAGCGTGCCAGCTTTCTGGTGGCATGCTTGGTATCCCAGTCATGTGATGCTTGCACCACAGTTATGGAGCGCACAGAAGATGGAAGCTTGGGGACCAATCTAGTTCAAGACACAGAGTAGGACTCTCAGACACTGAGAGTAGGACTCACTGACACAGAGTAGGACTCACTGACACAGAGTAGGACTCACTGACACAGAGTAGGACTCACTGACACTGAGAGTAGGACTCACTGACACAGAGTAGGACTCACTGACACTGAGAGTAGGACTCACAGACACTGAGAGTAGGACTCACAGACACTGAGAGTAGGACTCACAGGCACAGAGTAGGACTCACAGACACAGAGTAGGACTCACAGACACAGAGTAGGACTCACAGACACAGAGTAGGACTCACTGACACAGAGTAGGACTCACTGACACAGAGTAGGACTCACTGACACTGAGTAGGACTCACTGACACTGAGTAGGACTCACTGACACTGAGAGTAGGACTCACTGACACAGAGTAGGACTCACTGACACTGAGAGTAGGACTCACTGACACAGAGTAGGACTCACTGACACAGAGTAGGACTCACTGACACAGAGTAGGACTCACTGACACAGAGTAGGACTCACTGACACAGAGTAGGACTCACTGACACAGAGTAGGACTCACTGACACAGAGTAGGACTCACTGACACAGAGTAGGACTCACTGACACTGAGAGTAGGACTCACAGACACTGAGAGTAGGACTCACAGACACTGAGAGTAGGACTCACAGACACAGAGTAGGACTCACAGACACAGAGTAGGACTCACAGACACAGAGTAGGACTCACAGACACAGAGTAGGACTCACAGACACAGAGTAGGACTCACAGACACAGAGTAGGACTCACAGACACTGAGAGTAGGACTCACAGGCACAGAGTAGGACTCACAGGCACAGAGTAGGACTCACAGACACTGAGAGTAGGACTCACAGACACAGAGTAGGACTCACAGACACTGAGAGTAGGACTCACAGACACTGAGAGTAGGACTCACAGACACAGAGTAGGACTCACAGACACTGAGAGTAGGACTCACAGACACAGAGTAGGACTCACAGACACTGAGAGTAGGACTCACAGACACTGAGAGTAGGACTCACAGACACTGAGAGTAGGACTCACAGACACTAAGAGTAGGACTCACAGACACAGAGTAGGACTCACAGACACTAAGAGTAGGACTCACAGACACAGAGTAGGACTCACAGACACAGAGTAGGACTCACAGACACAGAGTAGGACTCACAGACACAGAGTAGGACTCACAGACACAGAGTAGGACTCACAGACACAGAGTAGGACTCACAGACACTGAGAGTAGGACTCACAGACACTAAGAGTAGGACTCACAGACACAGAGTAGGACTCACAGACACTAAGAGTAGGACTCACAGACACAGAGTAGGACTCACAGACACAGAGTAGGACTCACAGACACAGAGTAGGACTCACAGACACAGAGTAGGACTCACAGACACAGAGTAGGACTCACAGACACTAAGAGTAGGACTCACAGACACTGAGAGTAGGACTCACAGACACAGAGTAGGACTCACAGACATTGAGAGTAGGACTCACAGACACCGAGAGTAGGACTCACAGACACCGAGAGTAGGACTCACAGACACCGAGAGTAGGACTCACAGACACCGAGAGTAGGACTCACAGACACCGAGAGTAGGACTCACAGACACTGAGAGGAGGACTTACAGACACCGAAAGTAGGACACTCCAGGCTAGCTTATCCGCTTCTCATATATAAATCCGCCTCCCGCTCCAACCAGACGGGAATCTCCTGCTGGAGTCAGTTCTGTGTGGAAGAAGCTGCCATCAGGTTTTAGAGTAATATGTGGGTCACGTACCTCTACGGTGCAGCTCTTGGACTATTTGCTAAACTGGTTTTGAAGTTTAGCCCTTTTATGGGGTTAAAATGGACCAAAACCCATGGCTAATGGCTTTTATGGGGTTAAAGTGGACCGAAACCCATGGCTGAATCTATAAGATTCCAGGGCCGTCTGATTCCCTCTCTCCTATTGTCTCCACACACTTTGTTTAAAACTTGTAGCACCAATTTGTTTTGTACTATATGTTTTACCTGGTCGGTAATCATACCTTGTAAAGCGCTACGGAAGATGATGGCGCTATATAAATAAACATTATTATTATTAATAGTAATAACAATAATAATTTCCTCCAGATTCAGGGTACCCCCCTGTATGAAACCCCCCCCCAGGTCGCCCAGTAAACTCACCTTCTCACCCTGATGCAAGGATGCATGTGCAAGCTGTGGCCACAGCCTGATTTACCTTTAGCAGAAATTTGTGAATGGCCGGCGCGGACACGCTCTCTGTTAGAGGGAAGCGTGGGTTTCAGCCACCAGTGCACTTGGATCGGATTAAATGAGCTCCAGGACGCAGGAGGCTCGAGTGCGCTGATTGGACTAGCGGCCGTGCATGCGTCGTAGGACTGGGAAGAGGTGAGTTTGTTTGGGCAATCCAGGCGGTATGACCAATACCTAGCATAGTCAAAATCATGGGTTTTGGTCCACTTTAAAGTGGACCAAAATCCACGGAGATCGGCCCGGGAATCTATAAGATTAATTCCCTCTTCCCGGGGCTGTGTGAAACCCCCCAGGATGCCCCATACACTTACCTTGTTTCCCAGTCCAACGGTGCATGTGCAAGCCATGGCCGCATCCCAGCTTCCCCTCTAGCAAGGCGCATGCCCGCAACAGGCATTTGTGAATGGCCAGCGCGGACACACTCCCTGTTAGAGGATAGCTGGGGATGCGGCCGCCAGTGTGCTCAGATCCACTTGCATTAGACGAACTCCAGGACGAAGGGGCTCGAGCGGATCTGACCGCACTGATTGGACGAGCGGCCGCGCATACACCATAGGACCGGGAAGAGGTGAGTTTGTTTGGGCGATCCGAGGAGTTTCACACAGCAGGGCACCCCCTATCGGAGTGGCCTGGGGGCAATGACCAATACCCAAGATAGTCAAAATCCTGGGTTTTGGTCCACTTTCCCACGCCGATCGGCCGGGAAATCTAAAATACTTTACAAAGTTTTAAAACCCATGCATCTATAAGATTCCCGGGGGCGATCGATTCCCTCTCCCCAGAGCATCCAAAATCGGAATGCCCGGGTGTGTGAAACCCCCCAGGACTTACCTTGTTTCCCCGCTCCAATGGTGCACGCACAAGCCGCAGCTGCATCCCCGCTATGCATTTGTGAATGGCTGGTGCGGGCATGCTCCCTGTTAGAGGGAAGCGGGGGATGCGGCCGTCAGCACGCTTGGAGCCGCTGGCCTTAGACGACGTGACGTCAGTGGCTTCGAGGGCGCTGCTTGGACGAGCGGCCGTAGGATCAGGAAGAGGTGATCAGCGATCTGGGGGGTTTTACGAAGCAGGGCATCCCCCATCGGGGTGCCTCGGGGGAAAGGACCAAAACCTAGGATAGTCAAAACCCTGGGTTTTGGTCCACTTTAAAAAGAAGAAATACACTAGAATGCTCTGTGTATACATATAAAATGTTCCATAAAATGGACCTAAGAACAAAAAGAGTCAGAGCAGCAGTGAGAATAATGCACACTGGGTAATGCACTGAAATGGCTTCGAACTCTCTGGCAACCGGCTCGTGTTCCCACAGTAAAGCACTGTTACATGCAGTGGCTCGGGGATACTAATTCGCACTTTGAGACACCCTGACTGGCACAGGCCTAGGACTATTCCACACAGCAGACTCCTTTCTGACCCCCGGTGACCCGAAACGCTGCCGCACCCCCCCCCCCCCCCCCCCAGTGATTTATCTGCTCTGTCACATTCATACCTTGCACATCCCCTGCACTCTAGAAGGGCTTGTGTGTGTTTTTTGTGTGTGTTAACTTCTGTGCTCACCCCTAATTCTACAAGCCTTCCGTCCTCAGGGCCGACCCCAAATCCCACAGAGAACAGTAAACACCAAGGAAAACACTGGGACCCAATGTGGACTCTCAGACAGTGCGGCCACCAGCCCTTCCGGGCTAAAGGGCCGTGCGGCGCGCGCTCTCATGAAAGAGGAGCTATGAATAGCCAGGTGAGCAGCGTGCGGCTTAATGAAGCCACACTGCCGCCATTAATTCCAGATTCCCCTACATGACTCGAGCTTTTCATCTGCTGCTCCTTTTGGAAATCAAATGCTGCACCAGGGTAGCAAACGGCAGAAACCGCAGGGAGATATGGGGGACGAGCGGACGGGCGGCAGCCAGTCCATCCGCGCAATGGCACCAATTTTCTGGAACAGCCAAAGTGTTCTGTGAGGCCGGTATTGACGTGTGAAAGCGATTAGCGCCAAGAAAAGTCTGCGGATTGCTGCAAATGCCGCGTAAGAAAAATAACTTACTGTATGAGGCTCCGCCAACGTAACCAATCAAAATATCGCAGGTGAAGCCAGGACATTTGGTGGCCCGTGCGGCACAATCGCTGGCCCCGCTAGAAGCTTCCATCAGTTGCTAACAGTCCGATAACATTTAGGAGGTTATTTAAGAAGGGATAGCGGCAGGTAGTGCTTCGTAGCGGCATGCAGCGTCTGGTGAACACCGGGCGCTGTACGTGAAACCACATTTAAGAAAGCGAATCTGGTGAGCGACTCTAACAGCGTCATGTAGCGTCACATGTATTATTACAGGCAGCTCAGTGTATAGCGCCGGAACACTAGGTTCAGCAGCGTTAAGTAGTACCTCTCAGTGTCGCTCTCCTATACATTTCAATAGGGCTTCATTAGTTGTGTATAAATAGCGTTTTGGCAATTTAATTTTTTTTTTGCTCCAATCATTGTGTGACGTCTCCTGGCTGCAAACAAACACTTTTAGAAACTTTTTGGGACTTTTTATATTTTTATGCAGAATTGTCATTACAGGTCTGGCACTAAAATGTCAGAGGATCAGAGGATCTCCTGTCCCCTCCTTCTCAGGCCACCGATCACGGGCATCTGACAGCTGAGAGGCCTGGAGCAGTCATGATGCCGGCCGAGTGACGTCATAAGCCCCGCCCCCAGCGGCAAGATGGCGGCGCCCGTCGGAGGAAGAGGGGAGAGAGCCTGACTGTCCCATCATGCACTGCGTCGCACCTCAGATCTCGCGCATGTGCAGTGTCACTGCATAGGCTGCAATGAGCAAATCCCGCAAGATTTGAAGAGTGGCACTGGATATTTGAAGAAAGACCATGGGGAAGGGTGAGTACGGCTAAGGCTTTACAGCCTTGACACTGGGACGGCTAAGGGGGGGGAAAGAGGCCAGGAATGCTGCCAGATGTCGTCATTTTAGATAACGCCGACATCCAAAAGGCAGTGAGGAGGTGGGAGGGATGTTTAGAGAGGAACATCAGAAAAGATCCGATATTCCTCTTTAAAAGGGACATTCCAGGCAATGGCAATAATAAGGCAGCAAAGTCTGTCCTTCATTGCCTGCAGAGCCAGGTAGAAGCCAAAGCAGGGCTCTACATTATGCCCCTCCTCTTAATTTTATCTCTGAAGGATTACACAAAATTAAGTGGTCTAACAGAAAGGGACACATTTTGAAACCTGTGTTCAAAGGGATGGGGGGTCTTGGGTGGCAGGGCATGGCAACAGGATTCCTTACGTCTGCATCTAGAGCACTACAAAAAAACACAGAAAAATAAAGGTTATAGTTAAAGTGACAGGATTCATTTGGGTGGTAACTGCCATTGAATTAAGCCTGTGAAATCGGGACCACATTTTAAAACCTGTGTGCAGAAGGATGGGATCAGGAAAGGCAGGAGAAGGTGACAGGATTCATTTGGGTGGTAACTGCCACTGGAATAAGCCTGTGAAATCGGGACCACATTTTAAAACCTGTGTGCAAAAGGATGGGATCAGGAAAGGCAGGAGAAGGTGACAGGATTCATTTGGGTGGTAACTGCCACTGGACTAAACCTGTGACCATGCCTTACAAAGGGCCACATTTTGATATCTGCGTAGAAAAGCACTTTGTTTAGGTGTTGTGGGACCCCAATCTTTGCCCTTTATGAACCCCCTTCACTCTAAATATCATTACATCTGCAGATCAAACACATTTCTTTATTTCATCTCAAGAAAAGATTTTTATAAAGAAGATTATTGTATTGATAATTGAGCAAATCTTTTAACTGCAGATATGCACAAGATACTTCTTTAGGAAATCATTGAATATGTTTCCACAATCCACCCAGATCTTAAACAGGACCAACAGCCTGGCACAGTTTGAAAAGGAAGGTAGCGGCCATTTTGGAGCTTCCACTCCCAGCATCTCAGCCATGCTGCTGCCTGGATTCAACTGACATAACTGACAATGCACAGTAATAGGAAACCCAGAAGTACTTCCTGTTTGCCGGCTGCCTGTAGATGCATGAGTCGCCATTTTGATTTTAAAATTCACCACAGTAGGATTTGGAAAAAGTTAAAATAAAGACCTGAGAAAATGTCATAGTCATAGAAGTCCATCTCTCCAATGCTCCAATGCTGCTAATAATCAGAAAAGGTAAATGGTAGAATAGGGTCAAATTGGCGTCTGTCGGGTTGATCTTCAGTCTTGCCCTTTCTCTGCTAACCAATAGGAAATAGTCTTCCCCTAAACCAGAGGTGCTCAACCCTGCTCCTTACGGCCACCAACAGGCCAGGTCTCCTCATTGATGCACAGGTGAAGCAATAGACTGAGCACTACTTACCTCACCTGTGCATCTATGTAGAGATCTGCAAAACCCGGCCTGGTGGCGGCCCATGAGGAGGAGGGTCGAGCATGTCCACCCTAGACAGAACCCTTCAACTCCCAAGTTCACATGAAATTGCACCATTAAATTCCCGTACAGTTAGCTCCATCATTGGGCAACACCAACGTCCCGATGACATCACCTGCCCCAATGTGGAGGAAAATAAGTGCTATGTACCACCAGCAGCCAACCGCTGACATGCCAGCCGAGGCCCGAGCTATTTTTATGGAATGACCATCCCTGTCTTCCCTTTTCTAATGTTTTAAAACAGCATTCCTGGCATATCGCACTCACGCCCATTGTGCTCCGAGCTGGGCCTAGTCCAAGATAAGCCTCGCTCAGCGGCTGGAGATCACTCGCTCCACCAAAACACAACACAGTGACGCAAGATGGGGAAATTTAACCCCTGCACCGCTGATAAATAGGCCTGACATGGCTTTCTGCTAGATAAGGAGGTGATAGCGACCTAAAAAATGATTATCTGAAATCATGATATTTACATGGCAGATATAGTTCAGGGTTTTCTGTCTGCTCAGTGATGTCACTGGACTAGATAGGTAATCTTCTCTGTGATGTCATTTGTCTCTAGCAAATGAATAGATGGCATTCTCTGTGATGTCATTGGTCTCTAGTGAATGGATACATAACATTCTCTGCGATGTCATTGGTCTCTAGTGGATAGATATGTAACATTTTCTGCGATGTTGTTAGTCCCTAGGAAATAGATCACATTCCCTCTGATGTCACTGGTCTCTATCGAATAGATGTCATTGGTAATGTGACGTCATTGGTCTCTAGTGGATGGATACGTAACATTCTCTGTGATGTAATTTATCTCTAAGGGATAGAAAGTTAACATTCTCTGTGATGTCATTATTCCCTAGTATACAGACAGAGGACATTCCCTGTGATGTCACTAGTCTCAAGCGAATGGATAGATGACATTCCCTGTGATGTCACTGGTCTCTATTGGATGGATAGATGACATCCCCTGTGATGTCACTGGTCTCTAGCATATGGATAGATGACATTCCATGTGATGTTACTGGTCCCTGGCAAATGGATAGATGACATTCCATGTGATGTTACTGGTCCCTGGCAAATGGATAGATGACATTCCATGTGATGTCACTGGTCCCTGGAAAATAGATAGATGACATTCCATGTGATGTCACTGGTCTCTAGCAAATGGATAGATGACATTCCATGTGATGTCACTGGTCTCTAGCAAATGGATAGATGACATTCCATGTGATGTCACTGGTCTCTAGCATATGGATAGATGACATTCCATGTGATGTTACTGGTCTCTAGCAAATGGATAGATGACATTCCATGTGATGTCACTGGTCTCTAGCAAATGGATAGATGACATTCCATGTGATGTCACTGGTCTCTAGCATATGGATAGATGACATTCCATGTGATGTTACTGGTCCCTGGCAAATGGATAGATGGCATTCCATGTGATGTCACTGGTCCCTGGAAAATAGATAGATGACATTCCATGTGATGTCACTGGTCTCTAGCAAATGGATAGATGACATTCCATGTGATGTCACTGGTCTCTAGCAAATGGATAGATGACATTCCATGTGATGTCACTGGTCTCTAGCATATGGATAGATGACATTCCATGTGATGTTACTGGTCTCTAGCAAATGGATAGATGACATTCCATGTGATGTCACTGGTCTCTAGCATATGGATAGATGACATTCCATGTGATGTTACTGGTCCATGGCAAATAGATAGATGACATTCCATGTGATGTCACTGGTCTCTAGCATATGGACAGATGACATTCCATGTGATGTTACTGGTCCATGGCAAATGGATAGATGACATTCCATGTGATGTCACCGTTCTCGTGAATAGATGGATGAAGATGAGGCGTCATTCTCCATGAGATGTCACGGGACAGGCTGCCTTTCCTGTAAGGCCTGCGTGAAGTGGCGGGGGCATGCATGGACCCATCCTCAGAAATCAGTACTGTACGTTTCTGAGCACTGAAGGCTGGAGGCGAGTAGGTTTTTCTTTTATCTCTGGGGAGGAGTGACATTGTGATTGGATGGGGCTATAAATTTCCTGGAGGCCACCCTGTTCAGGGCACAGATGTCCACCTTCCCTCACCTCTGGTGCCCTACCAATGGAATAACCAGTCGCAGCAGGAAGACGCTTATATATCCCAGAGGCGTGGCTTCTGGTGATCCCCATTTTCACAGTGATGCATCCTTCGACATCCAGGCAATGTCCCCGCTGCCACATACAGAGGGATCATGCTGAGGCACTGCCTGCCACACCTTTACACTAGAGCAGGGGTACTCGACCACTATTTGTAAAGGTCCAAATACAGGCATCCGGTGAGAGGTGAGGGTCCGGACTGGGGGCTGTCGCAGGGAGTGTATAGTTAGAAATCCGTGCGCTGGGGGGCTATAGATTCCCCAGGCAAAACTAAAAAAGGCTGGGGCAGAGCTTGGGGGGCAGGAATGGATGGGGTAGAGCTGGAGGGGGCAGGAATGGATGGGGTAGAGCTGGAGGGGGCAGGAATGGATGGGGAAGAGCTAGAGGGGGCAGGAATGGATGGGGATGGGATTGACAGGGCAAAGCTAGGGGGTCAGGAATGGATTGGGCTAAGCTGGGAGGACAGAGATGGATAGGGCAGAGATGGTGGGACATGGATAGATGGGGCAGAGATGGTGGGACATGGATAGATGGGGCAGAGATGGTGGGACATGGATAGATGGGGCTGAGCAGGGGCAGTGAGATAGGATTGGACGAGGCAAAGAGGCTGAGAAACAAAGTTTGCAATGCCACTTCCTGCCTGTGCAGTACTTCATTTTGCAATGTTAGGTGCCAGGCAGCAGAGCCATGACACTGGCAGGGAGACTAAGCACTACATTGCAAATCAAGTAAAGTGGGCAGCGCTGAGCACAGCAACACAGAAGCAACTGAGTGCAGGTCTGTCGGGGCAGGGGTCCAGAAATCTGGTGCCGAGGTCCGCATTTGGACCCAGGTCCGCCAGTTGAGTACCGCTGCACTAGAGAAAAGCCAGTGCAATAGCAGTATTGGTAAGGTATTGGCAATGGGTTCAGATTTTGTGATCGCTGCACCTCTGACTGATTTACATTCTATTTTAATGGATGAGATTGCAGCTGATTGGAGAATGGCCAGTGTTGTACCAATCCATAAGAAGGGGGTCAGAGAAGAAGCCAGTGACTACAGGCCAGTTAGCTTCACAACTGTATTGGTGAAGGAAATGCTCTTGAAAAAAAAACAGATAATTTCCCATCTAAACATTAACAACCTGTTGGACCCAAACAGCGCGGCTTTACTAAGGGCAGATCATGTCAGACCAATATTATTGATTTCCTTGACAAAGTCACTAAAGTGTTAGATGAATGTGGTGCAGTGGATATCGCCTATCTGGATTTTAGCAAAGCCTATGACACTGTACCACATAAAGATCATAGATAAGTTATTGAAGTTAGGACTGTAAGTTGTTGTATCGTGTAAGCATGTACCGTGGATGTAAGCAGGAAATCCAAGGTAAAGGTAATACCATTTATTGGCTATCCAGATAAATAAGCTAGCCAATAAATGGTATTACCTTAACCTTGGATTTCCTGAAGTTAGGACTCAATCCCTGGATAGTTCAGTGGATTTCCAGTTGGCTGAAGGATCGGTATCAGAGCGTTGTTGTAAATGGTGTGCAATCTGAACAAAGGCGAGTTACAAGTGGCTTTGTCCTGGGCCCCATTCTTTTAAATATGTTTGTAGGTGACATAGGAGAAGGCTTGGTAGGAAAAGTTTGCCTATTTGCTGATGATACAAAGGTGAGCTATAGGGGGATATTCCTGGCGGTGTCTGCAACATGGAAAAACATTGGCTTTACTGGATAAATGGTCAAAACAGTGGAAACTGGAGTTTAATGTCTCTAAATGTAAAATCCTGCACTTGGGTAGAAGGAATCCCTGCTCTGAGCACCGTATGGGCAGCACTGTGTTATCCAGGACCTCGGAGGAGGGTGATTTAGGGATACTGATTACTGATAGCTGCAAGATGATTGGACAGTGTAGCCAGGCAGTGGGAAAAGCAAGCAGGATGCTCGGCTGCATAGCTCGAGGCATCACCAGTAGGAAGAGGGAGGTTGTGATGCCGCTGTATAGAGCCCTGGTGAGGCCACAGCTAGAATACTGTGTGCAGTTCTGGAGACCTCCCCTGCAAAAAGACATTATTCTAATGGAACAGGTCCAAAGGCCGGCAACAAAAAATAAAAACTTAAACTTTGAATCAGGAGAGGCTTAAAGAACTTAATTTGTACAGTCTGGAGGAAAGAAGGGAGAGAGGGGACATGATGGAGACCTTTATATATGTGAAAGGACTGAATAAGGTTCAGGAGGGAAGTGTTTTTAAGAAGAAACTTAATGATAGAACAAGGGGCCCAACCTGAAGCTAGTCGGGGGGAAGATCAGGAGCAATGTTAGGAAATATTATTTTACGCTCCCAGGGCACAGACTCGGGCAAGAACGAATGTGCTGATTAGCTGAACAGCCTGCTCAGCCAATCAGTGCACTCGCTGACAGCTAAGCAGCCAGGTGGCGCCAAAGGGAGCCGAGCTGCACCCCCCCCCCCCCTTCGGCTCCATGCATGCTCCAGCCCGCACATGCAAGTTAATGGGTGGTAGGTGCACGAGTGGACCTGAGGTTGCCCCATACACTCACCTTCCTGTTGCTCCCACGGCGGAGACTCTGGCGAGAACGACCATGCTGATTAGCTGAACAGCCCGCTCAGCCAATCAGTGCACTTGCTTTCACTGGCACCGCCAGCCGTATTCCCCCGGGTACTATATAGCTGTACGCCTATGCCGGCCGTTCAGAAGGGCCAAGTGCAGGTGCTTGCATGACTAAAAGGTGAGCGGGGATGCGGCCCCGTTGAGGGCTCCAGCAAAAGGTAAGCTCCCCAATGGCCCCTGGATCTTTTAGACTCCAGGGCCCGCGGAGTTCCTCTTTAAAGTGGACCAACACCCACGGGTGATCGGCCCGGGAATCTATAAGATTCCCGGGCTGATCACCCCCCACCCCGCGGGACATCCGAGATCGGGATGTCCCGCGGGGTGAAACCCCCCCAAACACCCCAAACTCCTTACCTTATCTTCGGCGGCGGCCGGCCGCCGCCGCCTCCCTCGCGCTCCTGTAGGCGTGCGCGCCCCCGCGCCGGCCGTCTGCGAATGGCCGGTGCGGGCGCGCGCGAGTCAAAAGTGACGCGAGGGAGGCGGCGGCAGCCGCTTAGACGTTCCTGATCCTCGCTTGTACGTCGGCGCTGGGAGCGGGGAGAGGTGAGTTTTTCGGGGGGTTAGGGGGGGTTTCACACAGCGGGGCACCCCGATCGGGGTGCCCCACCGAAGTGGACCAAGACCCAGGATAGTCAAAATCCTGGGTGTTGGTCCACTTTAAAGGCTTCCAAATAACAGCAGCTGGGTGATTTCCCAGGGGAGTGGGCCTGAGAGAGCCACCTGCTGGTGAGACATAGTTCAAGGATCCAGGTGGAACAGTGCCACCATCAGACCACCAAGGAGTACTGCAGCCAGGAACCCAGTCTCTAATTCTATTTTTTTTTCTGTATGCCTTGACAGCCCCTTTAAAGCAGACCTTCACCCTAAATAAGAGCATATCTTATATGTTTCCCACACCCTGTACATACAGATTGCTCACATTAATCTGGACCTTCACCCTGAATAAGAGCCAATCTTATATGTTTCCCACACCCTGTACATACAGATTGTCCACATTAATCCGGACCTTCACCCTAAATAAGAGCCTATCTTATATGTTTCCCACACCCTGTACATACAGATTGCCCACATTAATCCGGACCTTCACCCTAAATAAGAGCCTATCTTATATGTTTCCCACACCCTGTACATACAGATTGCTCACATTAATCTGGACCTTCACCCTGAATAAGAGCCTATCTTATATGTTTCCCCCACCCTGTACATACAGATTGCCCACATTAATCCAGACCCTCACCCTAAATAAGAGCATATCTTATATGTTTCCCACACCCTGTACATACAGATTGCCCACATTAATCCGGACCTTCACCCTAAATAAGAGCCTATCTTATATGTTTCCCACACCCTGTACATACAGATTGCCCACATTAATCCGGAACCTCACCCTAAATAAGAGCATATCTTATATGTTTCCCACACCCTGTACATACAGATTGGCCACATTAATCCGGACCCTCGCCCTAAATAAGAGCCTATCTTATATGTTTCCCACACCCTGTACATAAAGATTGCCCACATTAATCCAGACCTTCTCCCTGAATAAGAGCCTATCTTATATGTCTCCCTAAATAAGAGCCTATCTTGTATGTTTCCCACACCCTGTACATACAGATTGCCCACATTAACCCAGACCTTCGCCCTGAATAAGAGCCTATCTTATATGTTTCCCACACCCTGTACATACAGATTGCTCACATTAATCCGGACCCTCACACTGAATAAGAGCCTATTTTATATGTTTCCCCCACCCTGTAAATACAGATTGCCCACATTAATCCGGACCCTCACCCTGAATAAGAGCCTATCTTATATGTTTCCCACACATTGTACATACAGATTGCTCACATTCAAAGTCATCCTACCTGCATCTACTGCATGTTATGACCCTTTAAACATCCAAGATGGCGGCTCATGGAGCATCAGGCAGCCTGCAAACAGGAAGTGTCTTCTGACTGTGTCAATCTGCATTCTGGGATTGCTGTCCTTCTCCTGACCCCAGCTCTGCTATGTCTGTGCAAAGCACAGCTACCCTGTTTCCCCGAAAATAAGACATCCTCCGAAAATAAGGCCTAGTGCCTGCTTTCGGAGGATATCGTTATATAAGTCATCCCCCGAAAATTGTATTGTAACCACTAGGGGGCGTAATGACGGGGCACGTAAAGGGGGAGCTCCAGGGAGGTGGAGGAGACGCACGCTGCCTGTCTTCTGTCAAGACATCCCCCGAAAATAAGGCCAAGTGCCATATTTCCGGGGAAAAATTAATATAAGACAGTGTCTTATTTTCGGGGAAACAGGGTATAACCCCCACCCCTGCACTTTATCCCACTCTCCTGTGGGTGATGCTTCTGACTGATGCTTCTGAGTCAAGATGGCGGCGCCCGTATCCTAGATGCTGGGGAATAGCTTTTTAAGGGTTTGGGCTTTTCATTAAATCCTGCTGAAGGTCCGGTTTAATTGTGGGGGCTTCTGAGCAGCAGGAAGGGGTTGGGTTTGGATGCCATGGAACAGAACCATCCCCGGTACAAACTCGTTTTAGGTCTGCTTTAAACCCCAGCTCTCTCTCTCTCTCTAGCGCAGCATCTGTATCCAGTTCACTTTTGGCAGAACCCGGGACCCGAATCTGCAGAAAGTTTTATCTGTTTACCTTCGTCTCCCCCTCTAAATGCTTAACAGACCTGACCAGAAATCCCAAATACTTGAGCTGAGCCATCTTGTCATTACAGAGGAGGATGCAAGCGGGACAAATATAGGGTGTGTTTATTACAAGGCAGGCGAGCGGCCCTGGCAGGGTGATTACAGGGCAGCCTTCTATGGCTCATGGTACAGACACCGCACTAACATTCGCTCACACACCATCTGCTTTAAGGTTCCTTTTCTCTTTCTTACAAGAGCAGACGCTGAAAACAAATCCAAAAACCACCGCTCAGTTATCCTATCTGGCAATCGGGGGCGCGTGCCATGCCGCATCTTGGCGAGGGTGAGCCCCGGAGTAAACTGCGCGCCGGCCTTCTAACTGCCACTTCATAAATTGACTGCAGAGCAATACACGCGGGAATCCAAACTATCCGACGTGCAATTATTCTAACCGGGTAACACAACTCCGTGTTGCTAAAGGAAGTCATAACATGCTCTACAAAAAAGCATGTAGGGAGGCTCTCAGCTCATAAATTGATCAAAAAAATACATTTTTATTAATTAAATAATTATAATCACTATATACAATACACTCAACATATTAAAATCCCTTAAAAAACACATAAATCGAACAATAACACACAAGACAAACCAACATAAAGGTGTGTAGGCGATGGGGAGAGTCTCACCACACTAATTAATATCAAATGCCTAAATATATGTGCTAAATCATTCAACGGGGAGGCCGATTCAGTAATAGCGCCAGGTAGCGACAGATAAGCGACTGTAGCAGTATTTTCATAGCGCCCGCTAGTAGTCGCTGTGCTTGGCCGTTGTTCGGTTGTTGACAGCGACTCAGTCGGTGTGCCGTAATGTTGAATACAAGGTTACGAGTCGCTATTTGACAGGTTCCGCGCTGTATGGGAGCGCATGATAGCGAATGGCCATAGCGAACGGCTCCCAGCATATTCATTAACAAATCACGCTCAAAAAATTCTCGCGCTGTGAAATGCTTGTTTAAACCCCAGAGCGCTGGCGGCGATGGGTTAAAAGTCATTTTTTTTAACCCCCAAACAACCATATTTTTGGAAACAAAAAAAAACAAGTTTTTAAAAACATTTTGTAATATGAATACATTAATATCAGACCTGTAATATCAATTCTACACAAATTTTTTCTTTTTTTTTACCTTAAAACAAATATCTAACATGGCAGAAGTGGTCACAGAATTTTTGACATAAAAAAAAAAAAACATTAATAACAATTATTTATGAATATTTAAAGATTGTTCCATTGAAATGCATTGGAGAGCGCCAGGTAGCGAGAGGTCATACCTGTCGCTGTTCAAGTTCGCTCGCTGGCGCTGTGGGGTGAGGCTGGAAGAATGATGAATGAGTCGCTATCTGGTGCTATCTCAGTCGCTAAGCAGGATCGGCTTGATAAATGTGTGATTGTGGTGGGGAGCCGGCGTTCTCGTGGCGGTGACCGTCATTACCGTTTGCTCACCAGTCGCTACCTGGCGCTATCTCTTGTTAAATAAGGGCCATAGTGTTCCAACAGTGCAACTGAGCATGTGCAAATCCTGCCTATGATCCTTGATAAAGCTGCGTTACGCAGTGAAACGCGTTGGCGGTGACTAGGCGGACCCCTGCACTAATACAACAAAGGAACCTTGCAATTTTTGAAAGCGAACTCCCTCTCCCCCTCATGGACACCAGCGGCCGAGGTGAACCGAAAGTAGGGTGAGAGCTTCACCTTTGCTACTATATGCTGTACATCAAGGATTTTAAATGTGAGTGCACAGGTTTTTATTATTAAAAGCGATATTACGCTATATATTTCCTTCATTGATTTCTTCCATGCAAAAACTCACATTGAGCCACCTTCAAGCCCAAAATCCAGGGATATTCATCCCAAACAACAAGAGGATCAGATTTGGATTGAATAGAGCTACGGAGCAAGGAGTGGCTTATTCTCAAGGCGTACCAATATACGCCACCTGGTAAGGGCACCAAAAATAGGTGGTGGGCACGCGGTGGATGATACCTATGTGTTTGAGCACTATTGAATACCTGCTGCATGAGATTTGGGATATCCGGCATAAATTGCAGTTTGAAAATCTAACACCACGAGTCAATTTCTGGGACTTCATTAAATGTATATAATCAAGGGACTTTGACATCAGATTTTTTATGGCTGATTTGGGCCAACTTATAATAATTGTATTTTTTGTTAACTAATCACTTGCTCTGTGTATTCTGATTATTTTACTGCCTATGATCCGGATCACTATAAAATCTATATATTTATAAAATGCAAGTGCTACGAGGCAAACAATCAATTAAGAATTAATATTCCCAACCATAACAACTCATAAGCATATTAACATATCAATCTACTCTATTCAGCAATTACAGAATAATATGAAAATATAATCACCTGTATATATTATTAGGCATCCCAAAGAGGAACCACTGATGTATATCACAATACCAATCCAGAAATTAAATAAAAAATCTATCACAAAAAAACATCACCAGAAATAAAACCAAGGTAGCATCAAAAAACATGTGTGAAGTCTCCCCACCGCCTACCGCACCAGGAGCCACGCGTTCCGTGGGCACATCACCCACTTCATCAGGCTGATCTCATGCTGGCTACACGGAGCTTAAGTAGAGCACTGGCACCTCCCCCCAGAAATCACAAGTGGATCCCTCACCTGCGCCGAGGCTGTGTATCCGGGTCAGCAGACAACGTCCGGGTGTCTGAACACGCTTTCAAATGACGGCAGTCAGCTGGAGATGATCTTGCAGAGATTGACTGTGTAAACAACACTGCGTCCATAGCAACCAAGACTATAACATGCTCTACAAACTTACTTTACTAAAGCTACAGTATAGGCCACAACTTTAAAGTAGACCAAAACCGAGAATTTTCACTCTGGTTTTGGTCCCTACCCGTGGGGCATCCCGATTTAAACCCGGCAAACACCCGTTTTTGACGGTGTCGCAGTCAGTTAATCAAAACAAGTTCGGGGGGCACCCAGAATGCTGGAGTCCCCCCAACACATAACCCCCCAAGACGCCCTTAATCCTCACCTTCACTATGAGCCAGCACTGGGAAAGGAGTCCCGCAATTGGCCGCCGTGCAGTCGCAAGGGCCATGGTCGCACCCTCGGCCACGGCGTCTGTTTGTGGGATCACCGGCGAGGTATGAATAATGGGAGACTGGCAGGGATTTATACAGCAAATTAGGGAGCCCCAAGGGTGGGTATCCTCGAGCCTCACCGAGAATGCAGCCAAACGATTGGCCATCGGGGCTCAAGTAGGTGGGGTCTTCTGGGAGAACCTGTCTGCTACCCACATGAGCGCCGGTGGCCAATCATGCAGCAGGATTCTAACTGAGGCTCGAGGATAAGGTAAGAATATCGGGCATTCTGGGGGGGATACGAGAGGGGGCTCCCTCATTTTGGATGCCCCCCCAGACTGTCTTAATGCGGCATAACAGACAGTTCACTTTAAAGTGGACCAAAACCCACGACCCTGGAATCTAAAAGATTCGAGGGCTGCTAGATTCCCATCCCTCCAAAATCGGGATGCCCCGCTGTGTGAAACCCCCCCAGGTCACGTGGAAACTCAACTTCTTTTCCGGTCCAACGGTGCATGTACGAGCAGCGGCCGCATCCTCGTTATCCCTTTAGCAGGGTACAGTCCCTGTTAGAGGGTGCTCCTGCCAGTGCGCTTGGGTCTGCTCGCCTTACAACGAAGGTTCGGAGAGGATCCGAGCGCGCTGATTGGACGAGAGGCCACATATGTGCAGTAGGACCATAAAGAGGTGAGTTCGTTTGGGAAACCCGGGTTTCTGACAGCGGGACATCACCCATGAAGGTGCCCCGTGGGCGAGGACCAAAACCAGGATATTCAAAATTTTGGTCCACGTTAATTGTATCTGTTCCCCCCATAAACAGGCACCGACTGGCTATTGAGTACTCAAGAAGAATTTCAGGTGGGCTGTGCTGCATTGTGGTCGACTGGGCTGGCACCTCATTTGGACCCTGTGCTGGAATTCATGTAACCCTCTTCTAACACCATCTTTCAGCTCCATGCCTGCCAAGTCTACCCCGACACCTTCCCCTATTGTACCCCCCTATCCAAGACACCTGCCCGTAAACCTCCTTCACAGGCTGTCACAAGTTATTATCCATGAGCTATGTCCTAAATGACGTCGGCTCTTCTAAACTTAGGGGAAGATATTAGTAGCAATCTAAGATGATCAGTGCTGGATAAGCGGTGGCCAAATTTGGAACTCTTGCCATATTATACATTGGTTTGTGCGGGTATCAAGCATTTCAAAAGTATTTTAGTCGGTGGCCAGGAAAAATTGGCACATTGGGCCATTTTACAGCAGATTCAAACAACTAGAGACGTGGGCAAACTTAGCTTATTTCCGAATTCATTAAATTGGGCCCTCTGTCACAAAACCTGGTCCCTGGATTATTCGGTTATCTTATCTCATTTCAGTAAATGCTGCATTTCACATTGCAACCTCTAAGGGTGCAGTGTACTACAAATGTCTCATTGCTTTTTGAGTGCAAACGGTGTGGTGCATAGTGTTTGATAATAGATTGGCTTTAGAGAAATTATGCAGAAGATAGGTTAGAAAAGAGTTAAATTAGGGGATGTGATAGGCTACCCTAAAAGGATGCATTTTTAGTATCCCAAAGTAGCCAGGAGAGGTAAACTGGCCTGGACAGAGTGCACAAACTGTTTTAAAATACTCGTATAATTTATTTTTATGAAATGCCATAATTTTCGCTCAATAAGACGCACTTATATTTTCCCCAAAAGTAAGTGAGTGTGTGTGTGTGTGTCAGAGAGTCTTATCAGGCAAATGTAAAAACAAGAGAAAGTCAACATTTTACGGGCGCTCCCGTGTTGCTGGCGCCACACTGGGGGAGGCAAGAGGAAGATGGATGAGTGGCGAGCCCTGTCCCCGCCTCTTCCGGTCAGGGCACACGGAGCCAGGTGTTTGCGTGTCCCGCCCAGTAAGAAGCAACGACAGCAGCAGCAGGGACAGGGCCCACCGCTTCTCCATCTCCTTCTGGCCTCCCGCAGTGTGGCCGCCCGGCCAGCAACGCAGGAACACCCGTAACATGTGAGTTGACTTTTTTTTCATCTTCTTCTGCCGCCTATGGGGAACGGGAGGGAGGAATGCCACACTGCCTATCGGGAATGGGAGGGGGGAATGCCACACTGCCTATAGGGAATGGAAGGGGGGGAATGCCACACTGCCAATGGGAATGGGAGGGGGGATGCAATTGGAGGATTCTGCACCTTGCCTATTATTTGGTTCACAACGTTTGGTTCAGAATATTATTTTTCTTATTTTCCTCCTCCAAATCCTATCCTGCGTCTTACAGGGCGAAAAATACAGTAAATGCAACACAGATAAACAGACAATTAAAAATGAAGAAAAGGGGTGAGGAGACCCTCTGCTGGTGGATATCCGTTAATATAATATAACAATATGGTTCAAATAAAGTGACACAAAGAGCAGCAAAAGGGGTTTTACAGAAACAAATATTTAAAAAAGTATATTGTGCAAGCAGATAAATAAAGTACTAGTGCAAAGCAATGGTTACTGACAATGCTGAAAACTGTAATGCAAAAAGGACAAAGTAAAGTGCAAAGTGCAAATAAGCTTCCATAATGATGCCCACAATAATATTCACAGGAAATCTATAAATATAAACCAGTGCACAACCAATGAAAATGAGGACCAACAATGCAATAATCAGGAATACATCACCCAGAGGGAACCGCAAACCCACAGCACCTACGCGGCCGTGGCTACCACACCACTTCCAAAAGGGTGAACTTCAATAACAGTTGCTTTGCCCTAGCACTTTATTTAGCTGCTTGCACAATATACTTTTTTAAAGTAGACCAAAACCAAAAGAGATCAGCCCGGGAATATATAAGATTCCAGGGCAGCTTGATTCCCTCCCCCCGGGGCATCCAAGATCGGGATGCCCCACTGTGTGAACCCCCCCCCCTCAGGTCGCCCAGAAACTTACCTTCTTCCCAGTCCAACGGTGCATGTGCAAGCAATGGCCGCATTCCCGCTATCCCTCTGGCAGGGTGCGTGCCCGCTCCAGGAATTTGTGAATGGCCAGCGCAGGCACGCTCCCATGTTAGAGGGTAGCGGGGGATGCGGTCGTCAGCGGCGCTCGCCTTAGACAGGGCCAGGAGCAGATCTGAGTGCACCGATTGGATGAAAGGGCACGCATACGCCACAGGACCGGGAAGAGATGAGTTCGTTTGGACGACCTGGGAGGTTTCACACAGTGGGGCATCCCCGATCGGGGTGACCCAGAGGCAAGGACCAAAACCCAACATAGTCAAAATCCTGGTTTGGTCCACTTTAATTTTTTTTTCTGTAAAACCCCTTTTGCTGCTCTTTGCGTCTCCTCACCTCTTTTCATCCTTTTTTTAATTCTCTGTTCATGTGTGTTGCGTGTATTTAATAAAGATAAATTGTACCAGTATTTTACAACAGAGTTAGTCCAGGCCAGTTTACCTGTCCTGGCGCCTTTGAAGTTTGTTTGGTATTTTGACCTTGCGCATCTGTTGCATTTGATTTATTCTTTTTTAGTAGTGCGACTCTTTTGTTTTTGATGCATTTTTAGTAAATGTTTAAAACTATTAAAGTTTAGAATCAATCTAATTGCTGAGTGTAGGGCATTCCAGAGAGGGCCGGCACGGTAGGGTGGTAGACAGAGATTAGGGAAGAGTGCAGCACCATGGAGAGCTTTCTGGGTGAAAATGAGCAATTTAAACTGCCTATTCAAAGTTTTTATATTGTTGTAAATGTTACATTCTATGTCTTATTCATCCCTCATTGAGGGGGCGTGGTTTAACAATTGTCCCTCTTTTTCACCTTGAAAAGTCGGTACGTTTCTAATTAAAGTTTATATATAAAGCGCCGACATCTTCCATCTTCTTATATCAACAGGGTAAAACGACTAACTTAAAAGACCAAAACTTACAGAGGAGAGAATCCTTAGAGAGTCCTTCTCCTCCCACAGCGTGATGTACACATCACATTGCATTGTAAGCTATCTACATTCCAATAAAAGGCTCATGACTGCTTTAGAAAGTATCACAGCTGATTACAATAAGAATCAATTAAGATAAATTAATTGCTATTTGGCTTATATAATGTAACACAACTGACCTCTCAGCAGGAAGCTGGTCAGCTTTTCAGACTGACTCATCTAGTTTGTTATATATATTTCACCTTGTTTATATATTTTGAAATATACATAGAAATTGGGAGCTAGCTTACCTGAGGTTGTCCCATACCTCCAGTGCTGGACATGGGGGGAGGGGTGATCAAAGCCTCCAAAACAGCTAAAGCTCCCCGGTGCTCATTACCAAAGTGGTCTTTTTAATACTCACTGCATTACACTAAAAAAAAAAAAGCCACTGCATAGAGTTTACAGATATTGCAGTAAGAAGTTTGGTTGGTTCGTACCTCCTATTCCTCAGTGCAGGGGTAGGATTTAGCAATCTCTCCCCAGTTATGCAGTACCAGTTGTCGCCAGTTCCCAGAACCCAACGAGAACTGACACAAAAAAAAAAAAGACTAAAAAGTAGTAAAATCTATTAATATTGCTTTTACAATTGTATAATAGTGTTACACAGTTTGGTGTTTATTAACATGGTGCAGACATTTTATGTCCCTAGTCCAGGTATGTGCCCCCCATCCCCCATTGAAAAGGGGGGCCAGCACAGCTCAGTGGCTCCGAGCGCGCTGATTGGACGAGCGCCCGCGCATGCGCCGTAGGACCGTGGTGAGGTGAGCTGATGCAGGAGATCTGGAGGGTTTCACATAGGAGTGGACCAAAACCCAGGATAGTCAAAATCCTGGGTTTCGGTCCACTTTAAAGAGCGTGGGCCACACTGGAAATTTGGAAACCGGTCGCGGGCCACAATGTATAGGTTCAGAATTTGGAATGTCTAATTTCAAAAGCATAACGAAGGCATATGAAATACGCAAAAACTCCATTAGATTGATTTTTTACACTCATATGTCTTTCCACCACATCACTCCATTACCATGTGTATATCTAATGATCGCCACATGCTAGCAATACACATGCTGATTGCCACCTTCCATATCTATAGCCTATCGCCCCCATCAGTCCCAAATCATAACCGTATTACCAATACTCAACCCACATACTAATGCTAAACATACAATTAAATATGGAAAACACTGTTATCTTGTTATGGGGCCAGAGATGTCACCAAGGGTTTTTATTGTACTATCAATGTCACCACGTTCCTCCAAGCCACCGATGCCACCTCTATTTGGCAATGTGCCCATCCTATATCACTCTCCTTACAACCTCTCATCCTTACTGAGCCTTTATTAAAAGTGGAACAAAATCCGGGATTTTAACAGTTTTGGGAAGCCCCGCTGTGCAAAACCCCCTAGATTGCCCATAACTCACCTTATCCTGGTCAAATGGCGCATGCGTGCGCTCTCCTCCAATCAGAGCCATCTGCCATGACTCTGCCATCATTCAGCAAATGGCTCTGATGTTCTTTAATGGGGGAGCATCCCAAGAGATGCTCAAATTCTGAATGGCAGGGGTGGGAGCGCATGCACGGGCCAAAGATGCATGGGATTTGGCTGCTTGCACTCCCTATTGCAAACAATCAGAGTCATTTGCCGAATGACATAGTCAAACCAAACAGCTCTGACTGAACGAGAGCCCATGTTGGACTGGGCGCTGTTGGACTGGGAAAAGGCGAGTTATTATGAGTGATCTGGGGGGGGGGGGGGATTCACACTGGCTCCAAGGGTCACAGGTTGAGCAAATAAGGACTAGAGCACTGTTTCTCAACCCGCGGTACACATACCTCAAGGGTATATAGGCACTCAACACTTTATGTATAGATAAGAGGCATGTTTATGAATAGGCACTTAGCACTTTTTGCATAGATAGAGGTTCATAGAGGAGTAGACACTTTAAGTTATTGCAGCTGGCACGTAGGCATTCACATTGCCATAGGATTAGTGAGACACAGTCAGGATTAAGGCGGACCTAAACCTATCTAGGAGAATTTTTAACCTCTAGGTCCACAACATTAAGGGTTACATTGACCGGTGGTTGGCCCACCCCGCCCCTTCCCTTGTCTTTTGGAGAGATTCATGTAGTGTGTATGTTTTTAATGGATATGTTTTTTAAAATGTTTGTGTGTTATGTACTACTTATTGTAATAAACATTGATATATGAAGTTCAGTTGGTGGTGCCACGAGTTTACTTGGGTGGTTTGGGGAGAAGTGGGACTCCCCTCCTTGGTTGTTGGCATACCTCAAGGGTTACACGTCACAGCTTGAAAGGGTACTGCACCAACATGGTAGGTCTGATGGGTTTGGTATATTATTTTAACAGTAATAAATTATTTTTTTCTGTCTTAAACTGGACCAACACCTGTTTTTTCTTTAACGGGTGTTGGTCCCGCAGACAGCGATTAAAGTGGACCAAAACCCAGCTCGATCGGCCCGGGAATCTCATAGATTCCCTCCCCCCTGGGGCATCCAAAATTGGGATGCCCCCGCTGTGTGAAACCCCCCAGGTCACGCCATTTACTTACCTTGCTTGCCGGTCCAACGGCGCATGCGCGGGCTGCGCCCCCTGTTAGAGGGAAGTGGGGGATGTGGCTGTCAGCGCGCTCGAAGCCACTGGCCTTAGATGCTATCTTAGATGACGTGACGTCAGCGGCTCCGAGCGCGCTGATTGGACAAGCGTCCGCACTTGCGCCGTAGCACCGGGAAGAGGTGAGTTTCTTCGAGCGATCTGGGGGGTTTTACACAGCGGGGCATCCCCGCTGGAGCCCCCTGGATCATAACCCCCGATATCCTTTCCTTCATTTCAATCCAGCACCAGGAAAGGAGTCCTGAGATTGGTCGCTGGGCAGTCATGTGGGCCATGGTCGCATCCTCGGCGCCGGCCACTGGAATGCTCCGGCAGCCAATTGCGGAACTCCTTACCTGAAGTGAAAGTAGGGATATCGGGCGTTCTGGGGGGAGGGGTTATGTTCCAGGGGGCTCCCAGCATTCTGGATGACCCCCCCCCCCAAGCTTGTTCGTATTCGCTGTCTGAGGGACAACACCCGTTAAAGGAAAAACGGGTGTTGGGCCGGTTTAAAGTGGACCAAAACTCAGGATTTTGACTATCCTGGGTTTTGGTCCTTTCCCCCGGGCCCCCCGATCGGGGATTCCCCGCTGTGTGAAATCCCCCAGATTGCCGAAGCCAACTCACCTCTTCCCAATCCTATGGCGCATGTGTGGCCACTCGTCCAATCAGCGCACTCAGAGCCGCTGACATCACATCGTCTGAGGCGAGCGGCTCCAAGCACGCTGACGGCCGCATCCCCTGCTACCCTCTAACAGGAAGCGAGCCTGTGCCGGCACACGCCCTGCTACAGGGATAGCGGAGATGCGGCTCACGCATGCGCCGTTGGACCAGGAAAAAAGAAAAGTGTATTAGGAGACCTGGGGTATTTCACACAGTGGGGCATCCTGATTTTGGATGCCCGGGGGAGGGATTTGATCGGCCTGTAAACCTTATAGATTCCCGGGCCGATCGCTGTGGGTTTTGGTCCACTTTAAGTGTTACAATGCCTGTGGCCTACTTATTTTGGTAACATTTATAAGTGATCCTATACTCGGGGGTACTATTTGAAATTTTTGTGTAGCTAGGGGATACTTGGTTGGAGTTTCTTGTTGCTAGGGGATACTTGGCTGGAGTTTCTTGTTGCTAGGGGATACTTAGATGGAATGTCTTGTTGCTAGGGGATAATTGGTTGGAGTTTATTGTTGCTAGGGGATACTTGGTTGGAGTTTCTTGTTGCTAGGGGATACTTGGTTGGAGTTTCTTGTTGCTAGGGGATACTTGGTTGGAGTTTCTTGTTGCTAGGGCATACTTGGTTGGAGTTTATTGTTGCTAGGGGACACTTGGTTGGAGTTTATTGTTGCTAGGGGACACTTGGTTGGAGTTTATTGTTGCTAGGGGATACTTGGTTGGAGTTTCTTGTTGCTAGGGCATACTTGGTTGGAGTTTCTTGTTGCTAGGGGACACTTGGTTGGAGTTTATTGTTGCTAGGGGACACTTGGTTGGAGTTTATTGTTGCTAGGGGACACTTGGTTGGAGTTTATTGTTGCTAGGGGATACTTGGTTGGAGTTTCTTGTTGCTAGGGCATACTTGGTTGGAGTTTCTTGTTGCTAGGGCATACTTGGTTGGAGTTTATTGTTGCTAGGGGACACTTGATTGGAGTTTATTGTTGCTAGGGGACACTTGATTGGAGTTTATTGTTGCTAGGGGACACTTGATTGGAGTTTTTTGTTGCTAGGAGATAATTGGTTGTAGTTTCTTGTTGCTAGGGGGTAACTGGTGTTAAACAGCTGAGAACCACTGGACTAGAGGATGATGGGTGACAGAGATGACTGCAGGGAAATTAGTGGAAGAGGGGGACCTCCCAGTGGCATGTGACGTGATACACCTCAAAGGGGCCCACTGAGACCGTCATGCCCACATAAACCTAGAGCCAGCCCTGGTTGCAGGACTCTCAGGCTGTAGCTTCAGATGAGAAAAACCTCCTGGAGTCAGCAGCAATACTCACTTTCCTCCAGCTCGGCCCAATTCCTCTGCTGCAGGGTTCCAATGAGACGTAGCAGCTCCCTGTGGCCTTCATGGTCCAAAGGAGATGTAGTAGCTCCCTGTGGCCTTCCTGGTCCAAAGGAGACTTAGTAGCTCCCTGGGCCTTCCTGGTCCAAAGGAGACTTAGTAGCTTCCCTGTGGCCTTCCTGGTCCAAAGGAGACTTAGTAGCTCCCTGTGGCCTTCCTGGTCCAAAGGAGACTTAGTAGCTCCCTGTGGCCTTCCTGGTCCAAAGGAGACTTAGTAGCTCCCTGTGGCCTTCCTGGTCCAAAGGAGACTTATTAGCTCCCTGTGGCCTTCCTGGTCCAAAGGTGACTTAGTAGCTCCCTGTGGCCTTCCTGGTCCAAAGGAGACTTAGTAGATCCCTGAGGCCTTCCTGGTCCAAAGGAGACTTAGTAGCTCACTGTGGCCTTCCTGGTCCAAAGGAGACTTAGTAGCTCCCTGTGGCCTTCCTGGTCCAAAGGAGACTTAGTAGCTCCCTGTGGCCTTCCTGGTCCAAAGGAGACTTAGAAGCTCCCTGTGGCCTTCCTGGTCCAAAGGAGACTTAGTAGATCCCTGTGGCCTTCCTGGTCAAGCTCCATAACAGATAATACTTTAGAATCTAAAGTCGCATCTTGTGGACAAGCCAGTCCCTTGGATGAGAAGACCACGTCCATCTGCAGGTTGCCATTGGTGGGTAGAGGTTGTTTGCTCTTGTCACAAGGGCAGGGTTGTACATAGAACAGAGGCCCCCAAAGCTGGAAGTGACTAAGCTGGACAAACAAAATGACTGGACAGAGGCTCACGTAAGGAAGACAGCGACTCACAGCTCTGCCTTTGTGATTCAAGCGCCCATCACCTCCCTGCGCCCGCCAGGTAGCCACAAAAACCCAAATCTAAGAACAGACCCGACCTTTTCCCGTGTTTGTTTTCCCTGCAGAGACTATAAACTGCGGTTACCGGTAGTCACATCTCAACCCCATCCCTTGCGTCACACCGGTATATCCACGAGCAAAGGAAAGAAAAAAAAAACAGACGCACCAAAGGGGGGGGGGGGTTAAGGCGTCGCTCCTGCTAAACCATAATTGCAACAGGGGTTATGTTCCAATGTTCCTTTAGGTGATGAGGAGGAACCTTTTAAAAGGGGATGTGGGTAGTGGAACACTCCCTTGTTTACAAGGCCAGCTCCTTTCTAAAAAGCCAGTGATAGGAATACTGTAATTTACATGACGTCATGGTGGAAGCCGGGCCATTTCGGTCTACGCCAGACCTTGAACGCAATTACAGCTCAGGAGCAGGAAAAAAAAAATGTGAAAACCTCAAAATACCAAAGTCATCTCTATTATACTTGCATTGCCGTTTATTTTCTCATTCTCACTTAAACCGGACCTTCAGCGTCAATAATTGAAAAGCCCAAATCACTAAAAAACTATTCCCCAGCATCTAAAATTAAAAATACAATTCTGTGATTACTCACCTGTAGAATTGGTATTATACGTATACAGCACGTCCTGTTCCAGAATATTCCTTACACATGGGTAATACATCCACAAGATGGTGCTGGACTGCAGAAAACAGCTTGTGGCTCCTCATGGCCCTATATAAGTCAGGGACCTCCCACAAATTCCCCAGTATTGACAAGCAGTTAAGAAGAAGCCGGGAGAACAATAATAACAAGAATCAAAAATGAACATATGAACAATCACCATACAGAGGTAAATAAGAATAATGATAACAAGGGTGGGGTGGAACAGGACGTGCTGTATACGTATAATACCAATTCTACAGGTGAGTAATCACAGAATTGTATTATTCTAAGTATACAGCACATCCTGTTCCAGAATATTCCTTACACATGGGACATCCAATAGCAGTGTCCGTAAGGTAGGGTGGGATCCCCAAAAGTAACAAAAAAGCAGAAACATGACCTTTGAGGGCACTAAGTTGAAGACCCAAATCCAAACCATGTTGCAGGAATTCCAGAATCCTGGGGATAGAAAACACACGACAGGGAAGCGACTTAGTCACACCAGTCAATGTAAGCATGCCATACCCTATAGTAGATGGATGACGAGGACTTCTTCCTAGCCCGAATCATGGTATTAACAACAGAGGCAGGCAGCCCCTTCTCCATCAGGATGGAGGTTTCAGCAGCCAGGCCGTTAAAGCCAGCCAACAGGGGGCCACCAGAATGGTTGGTACCCCCTCCTGAGCAATCTTGCGCAACACCCTGCCCAGCAGAGGAAAAGGAGGGAACACATAGAGAAGCTGAAAGCTCTTTCAAGACATTGCCAGGGCATCCATGGCCAAGGCCAGGGGGTCCTGTGACAGAGAGACAAAGACTGGAAGCTTGTGATTGTGACGGGACGCAAACAGATCCACATCTGGCTGACCTCAGCGGTGGCACAGGGAGCGAAACACCCTGCTGCTGAGGGACCATTCTCCCAGGCAAGAAGTCCCCCTGCTAAGGGAGTCTGCCTCCAGATTCTCCACCCCCAATACACGGCTGAGATGCAGGGAACATCTCCCCTTGCTGTCTCCCAGCAAGGGGCCAGAAAGGATCTGCTCACCAACAGGTTTCTTGAGTCCAGCCACCACGAGAGAGACCATCTGGCCAGAGGGGACAGAACCAGCACCTGATCCAGGGACCGAAGGTCCCGATCCCAAACTGATAAGAGGTGAACTTGAAGGGGTCTCATGTGAAACTGAGCGTATGGAACCGCCTCAAAGCAAGACACCATCAAGCCCACCAGCTGCCTCCCCCGCCGGATGGAGGGATGAGGGGAGGACATAAGAAGCCTGGCTAGGGCCTGAAGATTCTCCACCTTCTGCTGAGGGAGAAAAATCTTGACCTAAGATGTATCCAGAGTCATGCCCAGAAAGGACCTCACCATTGACAGTGACAGGAAAGACTTCGGGTGGTTGATCACCCAGCCGAAGGACTCCGGTGTGGACAACACCAGCTGGGTATCCAGCTCGGCCTACTGGAAGGACTGAGACAGGATGAGAATGTCGTCTAAGTAAGAAAGAATGCGAATGCCCTGAGATCTCAGCAGAGCCAGTACGCCCGCCAGCACCTTGGTGAATACCCTGGGACCCGAGGTGATACCGAAAGGCAAGGCCACAAATTGATAGTGCTGATCCTCCAGAGCGAACCTGATGAATCTCTGATGACCTGGAAAGATTGGTACATTAAGGTAGGCATCTTTGATAACTAGAAATTTTTCAGCCAGCCCAAAGATGTTGTAAAATCTTCTGTTTTATTTATCTTCCATTAAAATCAGCAATCCAACAGGACATGTAGTCAAAAATATGTACAAGATGGGCCCTAACGCCAACGCGTTTCGGACAATAGGTCCTTAATCATGATCATATCATCTTTGATAACTACAGAGGTCATGAAGTCACCCAGGCGTAGTGAATTGACAGCCGAGCGCAGAGTCTCCATGCGAAAGTGTTTGGATCTGACAAATTTGTTAAAGAACTTTAAATCCAGGATAGGTCTGATGGACCCGTCTTTTTTGGGAACAATGAAAAGATTGGAATAGTAGCCTCTGCCCCTTTCCCTCAAGGGCATATGGCAGATGACCACCGACTCCAGAAGGTTTTGGACAGCAAGGCACAGACCCTGAGCTGACAGGGGGTTTTGAGCCATCTGGGATTTGATGAATCTTGGGGGCGGCCAGGCAGTAAACTCTATCTTGTAACCGGAGGACACTACCTCCTGAATCCACCGGTCTGAGACGTGAAGCCTCCAGAAGTCCCCCCACCCGGATGGGTGAGGGCGCCCCTTCATGCCTGAGAGGCCAGGACGGCCACGTCCTCTGCCCCTTCCCCAGTGATCTCCGCGGACCCCAGTAAAGGAGACTCCTCGGCCAGTTCTGGAACCACGGAAGGATGGGAGAAAGGCACCGATCCCCCGAAAGGACCGGGACGGCCTCCTACGTTGAGGTAACCTACCACCCCTGGCAAACAAATCCAAGCGTTCACCAAAAAGGCGCAGGCCCTTGAAAGGGAAACCAGTGAGAGCTTTCTTAGCAGCATTATCAGCTACCCACTGACGTAGCCAGACAGAGCGGCAGAAGTTCTACCACACATTCTAATGGCATCATTCATAGCAGAAAGAATATATGCAGTAAATTCCTCACAAAGCAGGAGAGATCTATACTCTTCTCTACCCGCATCCTCAGATGCCCCATCCAAGAGACACTTAAACACCCCTTAATAGCAATAGCCGTAATAGCAGAGGCACAAACCGGGGCGCAGCGCCGTCCCCACACAGGTAAGGGCGTGACAGGCCAGTTGGTCCAAGCGCCGGTCCTCCCCATCCGGCAGGGTAGTGGTATCAGGAGAGTGCATGACAGATGTATTGGACAACCCGAGAACGGGCGCATCCACCTCGGGAGGACATGACCAACGCTTAACAACATCAGCAGGAAAGGGATATCTCTTGTCCCAACTCTTAGGCACCCCTGGCAGCTTGCTAGGCCGTTCCCATTCCTTGAGCACTAGATTATTAAAAGTGAGACTGCTCAGGGAACTCCCAGCGTGGCTTAACCGTATGAAAAAGCTCGCCCTGCTGCTGCGGAGCCACTGCAGGAGGGGAAATATGAAGCACTTCAAAAATATGAATCAGCAATCTGTCAGTGTCATCAGGGGACCACGGGTCTTCCCCAAAGGGAGTCCCAGTACTACCGTAAAACTTAGGCTGTTCCTCAGAGGATTCTGAATCAGAAAATAATTCCCCCTCCTCAAGGGGGTAGGGACCTGAGAGTGAGTAAGGGCCCTCATCTTCTACAGGGAAGAGGGAAACCGCGGGTGCTAAATGCCGCTTCTTAGCAGAAGCCTTACGCGGGGCAGACCCGGCAAGATGTTTTTCAATGCTGGACACTCGTGCAGCTAAATCAGGTTGAGACTCCCCGCTAGTATGCCCCTCCGTGGGGGTCAGATGTAAGTGTGGGGGGGTAGGCGAAGCCAGAGGGGGCGCAGCACCAGTAACAGCAACCCAGGCTGCACCGCAAGTACCTGCTGGGCGCAGGGTACACACACCCTGACATCATCACTTATAGGGGATACCTCACACACAACACATAGCCGGGCTTGTCCCGAAGGAACCCCAAACACATTATTCCCAGAAGCCTCCATATGGTGATTATAGTGACACAATAGACCAATATAGGGTTAACGCTAATGATAGCAACCCGGTATGCCCCAAAAGCCCGCTAGGGAGGTGGGAGATATAATATATATATATATATATAACAAGCCTCCCCGCAGGGGCACTCACGGACCGCGGTAGGAAACAGCAGACACGCAGCACGAGGGAGGTAAAAATGGCGTCCGCATATACCTCGAGGGGCGGGACGCTAGAGAAGTGATGCGGAAATCATCATCCGCAGAGCCCGCCCCCATCCGAAGAGCGTGCCAGATACAACAAAATCAATCCTGGCACATGCAAGTGAGCATTCAGGTTGCTTGACATGCCACCCCCCCCCCCCCCCCCCCGAGATCTCCCCAGGGAGAACGAAGCAAGGGTAGCAGTGACCACATAACAAGGAGAGGAGGGGGCAGAGACCTAAGAGGGGTAGGGATTAAAGGGAAACCCCGGGAGCCGGAGGGGGCATCCCACAAGGCTCACCACAGGCCTATACCGCCTACCCATGTCAAAGCAGAGACTGCGGTCGGAGCAGCGCTCCTCAAGCACCTAACCCGGGTGCTGTCCTACCTTCACCCGAGCCAGTCAGCCGAGGATGGAAGGCAGTGGGTCCAGAACGGGTGGTAATAGTCCTGCAGGGCCGCAGGCTTGTAAGCCCCGCTCGCCTGCGTATATAGAGAGCCATCTTCTATCTTCGCAGACTGCAGATGAAAACAGGGGAATTTGTGGGAGGTCCCTGACTTATATAGGGCAGGGAGGAGCCACAAGCTGTTTTCTCCAGTCCAGCGCCATCTTGTGGATGTATTACCCATGTGTAAGGAATATTCTGGAACAGGACGCGCTGTATACTTATAATATATTTGAAGTTTTTGTCAGTTAATTATTATTCTTTCTCCCACTGGGCTGCAACTCTGTTCAGGATACCGGCACCGCCATCTTGCCTCAGAAGCATCACATACTTTACATATTTAAAAACGAACTAGCTTTAACAACATGCCGTAAGTATGATGAACTGGTAAATCAATATTTAACAATACAATTGACCGATAATAATTTTCCAGCTAAAAAGGAGGGGGGAGGGAAGGGATCTGGGGGAGGGGGGAAACACAGAGATAAAACCCCACAAGGATCTAATTCTCCCATCAAATAGAAACGTAGGAGGTCTGCCGGACATATACGATTCATATAAAAATAATTAAATAGGTAAATAAATACAAAATAAATAAAAAAGGAAATTAATTTACAGGCTTAGATATGTATATAAGTGTATACTTGATATATATTAATATAAAAATTTATATATATAACCACGGATGTGCATGCAATGCTTCTCAATTCACAATGATAAACTAAATAAGTACCTCCGAGCAGATAGTGCCCTATACAGACACTGAAAGATGACACCTGGGCTACTATCAATGAGGATGGAGATACCAGATCTAAGTGAATAAAAAAAAAAAAAAATCACATACTAAGGAGAGTGGGATAAAGTGCAGGGGGTTATAGCTGTGCTTTGCACAGACAGAGCAGAGCTGGGCTCAGGAGAAGGACAACAATCCCAAATGCAGAGAGGCACAGTCAGAAGACACTTCCTGTCTGCAGGCTGCCTGATGCTCCATGATACGCAATCTTGGAGCATCAGGTTGCCTGCAAACCAGGTTGTCCCCTGTACTTTATCCCCCTCTCCTCTCCTCAGTATGTGTGGTGCTTCTGAATCAAGATGTCAGCCTCCATATCCTAGAGTCCTTGCAGCCCAGTGGATGAAAGAATAATAAGTAATCAACTAAAAACTTAAAATAGATTAATTTTAGATGCTGGAGAATAGTTTTTCAAGGGTTTTGGCTTTTCATTAAATCATGCTGAAGGTCTGGTTTAAAACTGAAACAGAATTGACAAATGGTGCTTTGTTTCTCTAAATTATGCCAAGTGAGCCCAAATCTGACGAATAAGGTGAAAGAGCAACAATAATGGGCCCCCTCTGTTCCTCTGGGCCCCGCTGGGGTCACACTCCATGCACCCCTTTCAAGTTATGCCCCTGGTTGTACGGCTTTAAATAATTTCACAGGTTTTGTTTCTCTTATTTGGGATGCCTCACTGTGCAAAATCGCCCACCCTTACCTTGCCAGCACCCACACTGCATGAATAGGCCCCATTTAAAGCGGATGGAAACCCAGAAATGGGTCCACCGCTCTATCTTTGCTCAGCCTATTGGCTCTCTCAAAAGTGCCACCATGACAAAGTATAGCCGGATGGTCACATCCCCAGCAGGCTGTTCGGGAACGGCCACAGCTACAGTGAAACTAGGGATACGGCCACCAACGGAGATTGCGCCGCGGGACCTTCCGTTAATTGTTATAATCCCCGATTATTATCTCGCAGCATACGACTTTACGACTTAGCTATTTTTCATGTGTGTCAGTGTAAAAACAATTGTCACTCCTTTGTAGTTTTCTGTATAAATATGTGTCTAAGTTACAGACCTGTATTATGCCTGAAGAAGCAGCTTGAACAGCTTCGAAAGCTTGCATTTTCAATCTTATTGAGTTAGCCAATGAATGGTAAAGAATATATGAAGGCCTCGATTCATTAAAGGTAGAAAAAAATTCTCATGGTAGTAAAAGATTCAATTCATGAGAAATAAGCTTGAGAATTTCAATGTTGCTGAATCACCAGCTAAGAAAACAATGAAAGTCAATGGCACTTGTTTACTCCTAAGAAAAGTAGAGAACTGTTTACTCCTTTCTACACTGTATTAAAAGCTGCCATTGACTTTCATTGTCTTTTATCTAGTGATTCAGTAACAGTGAAATTCTCAGGCTTTTTTCTCATGAATTGAATTTTTTACTACCATGAGAATTTTTTTCTACCTTTATTGAATCGAGGCTGAAATAGTGTGAGGAGGGAAACACCATCACCAAGGGATGTGATTAGGATTAGATCCTGATGGGTGAATTGCTTCATTCCGCAATTAAAAAGAGACCCTGATGAATTAGGAATCCAGCATTATTTCCCAACGAATGAATCACAAGTTACTGTATTCTCCAAGTAAAGCAAAAAAAAAAAAGAATTCCCAGGGGTCTAATCACCGAGCGATGCCGCACGCTTCCTTGAGAAAGACACGAGCAACATATTGGATTGGCATCCTTTCCAGTGAAGTTTCTGTTTGAACTCCTTCCATCTTTCCTACACATTCGATGATTAAGTAGAGGTTGGGCCCCGGCGTGACACAAGGTCCCTCAGCCTCGAATGCTCTTAGCGGGAGTGTTTCCTGCCTCTCCAAGAATACACACAGTTATTTTTTGCCTGGAACACAATGCCGTTTGCCAACCCTCCTCCTCCCAGGTCAGGCAACTTTACTCCGGGCACATTAAATAAACAATGAGCAGCCATTGTCGATAAATCTCTTCTTGCAAAGCGTTTGGGAAGAACCCCACCACCTTAGAGGAAAAGCAATATCTCATAAGCGGTCAAGCCCCGGAAGCTCTCCCAGTGCCATCATTCAGATTTCTTGAGGTGAGATAAAGGACAATGCTGGTGTCATGGGGTTATCTCATTTAAACAAGACATTTTAGGCAGTGCACCTCATTTCCAGCAATGCAAGCACGCTTCCTCCGTCTCCGAAAATAAGAAAAGCCAGAGGGAGCATGCTTGACATGTTTATGATCCCCTTCCATGATCTATTCTGTATCTCTTAGATACACATGTTTGAGATACCTTCAAGTTGTATATACAAAAGAGAGTTTCCGGAAACATTTACTTTGCTGTATACATTTCAGTTACTGTGCTGGACACATGGCATGGTAAAAAACAAACCTCGTTAGGTGTGTGAGGAATAGGGCAAATATTATATTTCATTTTATTGCTGATGCCCGGGTTGCCCCTTTAAAATTCTATGTCACTGTCAGGCTACCGGGTGTGAACCCTGATTGTGGAGACTAAGAACCGACTCGCCTCTCGACCGGGAAGCCTGGAATCCAAGGACCAACCTGGTTTTCACTAGAGCCTTTAAAGGTGAGGATAGGCTGGGCTGCAGGAAGGCCCCAGGTCAGGCAACCTAGGAGTGGGTTTTGGCAAGTTCTGGGTAGAAGACAGACCAGAGCTGGATTGGAAGCGTGGAACAAGCTGAAGTCGTGGCTGGCAGAACAGGATTGAAGTTGTAAACAGGCCGAGGTCGTGGACAGGCAGAACAGACGTGAAGTCGTAAACAAGCCGAGGTCGTGGGCAGGCAGAACAGGATCAAAGTCGTAAACAGGCCGAGGTCATGGGCAGGCAGAACAGGATTGAAGTCGTAAACAAACCGAGGTTGTGGGCAGTATTTAAAGGCCCCTGTGCATGCACAAAAGCGAGCGCATTTTTGCGCGTCTACAATGCACATGTGCGCGCATTATCGCACATGCGCACAAATCCATTGACTTATACGGCGCACAAATGTGCACGCATATTCGCACGCTTACTGGCCCTACTATGTCTATTGTGAAAATGCGTGAAATGCTATATATTAGGACCCTAGATGTGGTCCAAATGTCCTACATATAGACTGCCGCACACTGAAACCATGTGTATAGATAAAAGACTGAATTTATTGAATCATTTTAGATTATGACAAACAACAACATAAAGGACTCAATTAAAAAACATATATACATATAAGACAACCTGGAGAAATTATTCCTGTTAATGGCTCTGCTGGGAAACCATAGAAACAGTTCTGGTTCTATGACAGTCACCCTTTATTTCCCTCTGTAGCATTAAGGTTTTCTAGCCATAAACATGCATCGGACCTTATCTCTCCAGGAAGGCGACTTAGCATCTGTGAGTTGAGCCAAGCTCAGATCACAGACTCCCTGCTGATTCTCTCACACCTCTGGGCTGAGAAGGCCTGAAGCAGTCTGAAGCAGAGACGACCCCGGGAGAGAGCTCCCTCGCATCAAACACCAGTGCCTTAGACATCCGGTACCAACACAAATCAGACCGTAGCTGGCCCACTGTGTGTCCCAGCACCAAGACAGAACCAGAACGGGCCCACAAAACTGCACATTGGTGTACGATTCTCAGGGCCATGCAAACACGGCAACCTAAAAAAATGGAGATCTCGGGTTCTGACCCATCTAGGGACTCCATCTTTGGGCTCATCGGATGCCCGGAATCCAGCCCAATTGTTTGGTGCCATATCCATAGGCCAAAGTATTAACCGCTAAAGGGTTTTAGGTTCCAAAGCAGGTTCCACAACGAGGGGAAGGAACAGTCCGGCCCACAGTAGGAAGGGCGCCAGAGGGTTCCGAGGCATAAAAGGGAATGACCCCGTACCAGCCCTTGGCACTTTTGGGGAGGTTGTGTTGCATGCGTGCTGGAGGTGCCCGAACCATCTGTAACCTGTAACCCACTTCTCAGAATGACATTTGTATTCATTCCACCATAGCCAAATGTTTGTTATAACTGCCTAGTGCCCTCATTGCATTAAGACCTTTATTTAACTTGAGCGATCCTTTTGCCTTAGCCAAGAATCTGGGTGTCGGGGGCATTGCTGGGCCTGGTAGTCCTGTTAGGTGGCCGGGGCGGTGCTTTGGGAAAGTGGGCTGCGTGATCGTATTTGCTCGATCATTAGTTGGATCACGTGACCCGCAGTTCCCTGACAGGTGACCATGGTAAAACCAGGACAACATCGGAAGGTTGAAGACTTTTGTGTGACTGGGGTGGGGTGAAGATTGGTGTTTCTGTTTGTGTCACCTACCAGAGGAGGGTACTTGACTGGATTTTGGATGCCTCAGGCTACGTTTATACCTGTGTGGCAGTGTTTGCGCCATACTTTTTGTGTTAAAGCAGACCAACACAGCGCAATGCGGGTAGAATACTGGAGCCACCCCACGCATAACCCCCCAGAATGCCCATAGATCTCACCTTAACCTCCAGCACATCGATTGGCCGCCAGACAACAAGAGTTACAAAAAAAATAACCCTTTATTCCTTCATTCGGGGTTATTTCATTTGTTCAGCTATTTAGCTGATGGTTGATCATTGGCCTATATTTTTCATTCCATCTTATTCCAGCGTTTCCTTCCTCATCATTCATTTACTGATAGTTACAAAAGCATCTTTGTGAGACCATTCGATTGGCTAATGGATGCTAGGCAATCAGGAATAAGTATCTGATTCTGATTGGTAAATTGGTGCTGGCCAGACAGAGGAAGACAGGTCAAAGAAAACATTTTCCTATTCATTCAAGAGATATAGGGCCGGAGAGGGGGGGACAGTCATGCCTGAACCCTAAACAGGTCAATTGAATTGTAAAACACACGTAAGGTTAAATGAGACAATGGCCTCCTTCTAGCAAATAGTCAGCCTGTCCCTAATGCATATGGCTGTACACAATGTAAATTGGAGGTCTATTCATTTTAAGTTTCACTGACTAAAAGAATGGAAAACAATTTGTAAGCTTTACGCTACTAACATCAGAATGCTTTCAGGAAGAAAGATCTTTTCAGAAGATACCCACACCTCGGTTTTTAGATAGAGAGAAGAAAACTCTCATATATATATATATATATATATATATATATATATATATATATCTCAAACACAAGAAGAGAGATTTTATCAACTGGGCCACCAGTTCCAAAACTCTCCCGATGGAAGTAATTAGCAACTGGATCTCTCTCAGTGGCCAAACATACTGATTCTTCAACACTCAACCTCAACCCATCGGACAGTATTGGACGTGACTCGCAAAGCCAAAAAGGACCCCTGCTTGAAGGTAACACATTGATATTTGGAACCATTTTCCATTGTTTCCTGTTCCATAAGGGTTATATGGCTTCTACAAACTATTCCTGATTATCATCGCTCCTGATGATCTTACAGTGCCAGCCAGCACATAGTGTGACCAGATAGGAGTGAGAAGGGCGGGGTTTCTTAGCAGCAGAGAGAGGTAGTCAATCAGGACATCTGGGGAGGGAGTTGGGGGTGGTTCCATTCTCAGTCCACTGAAGGGTGATTGAAGGACCAGGTCAGTGGGGTGAAGACTGAAAACTGAATGAGGAAGTGATTTCCAGCGCTAAGTAGACTGACATAGCAAGAAGGAGAGCGCTGGAGGGACTCAATGTAAGGTAAGCTACCGATATTTATTTTTTTAACCTTTGACTTTACTGGCGAAGCCAGTAAGAGGAGGGAAGCACAGCACTGCACGCACCACCGCTGCTACTGTTCGCCCCAAAAAGAGCGACTGTACCCCGAGAAAGGAGCGGGGAGGACCTTGCTCTGCTCCTTGCTGGAATGCACCATGACCACCGTGAAGGAGCCGGACGACCCTTCCCTTCTTGCTGCTGCCCATACCCTGAATGTCAGGGGAAAGAGCCATTTCTCACACGCTCATAAAGCTATCAGCGAGAAGGGAAGGGTCGCTCAGCCCCTTCCCTTAGTGGTCACAGTGCAAACCAGAGGCAAGCAGAGCAAGGTTCTCCTGGTTCCTTCCCTCAGTGTGCAGCGTCCTCCTTCCCCTCCCCGGCTTCATAAAGCATTCCCCTCACCCACGCAAAGGGGGGAAGAGATGCCACTGGGCTTGCCACCTGGCCCGCCTGATCAACCAGACCTCCCGATCTTCCACCCACCCGATCTTACCCTTGATTGGCCAACCCGCCCGATCAACAACCTGCGCACCGGATCTTTCACCAGCCTGCCCGCCCCCAACCCCACCAGCCAGCCCCCGACCCAATCGGCTCGCCCACCCCCCTCCCCGATCAACCTGTCCAGGATGCCCCATAAAGAGGTTAAAGAATTTTAAAGACTTTAGGCAGGTGGCTGCTCCTCTTTAAAGCAGATTGGAACCCGGCCCCCCACCAGCTTATAAGTCGTCCTCTGTAATACCCCCATGGAACACCAGTTTTTTTACCTCGCTCAACGCTCCCCATGTACCTGTGAGGGCTCTCAACCTATTAGAACAGATTTCAGTGCGTATTTGACCAGGATTTTGACTATCACGGTGATTGGTCCCTGCACATACGCAGGCCACCGCATGCTTTATGCGGTGCATAAAGCCTCTGATTTGAACTTCGCGTTGGCATAGGTGACGCCAGTGGTCACATCCCAAGCTCCCCTGTGGAGTGTGTGCTCCCACCTTATTTGAATGGCTGGGTGCAGGGAGCGCGCACAGCTACAGGGAAGCCAAGGATGCGTCCGTCTGGGAAAGCAGAGTCATGGGAGCCGCCAGGATCAGGTAAGACTGCCGACTCCCTAGGAGTTTCACAGAGTGGGGCATCCAGTATAGCATCCTAAATTTAATATTTTCCAGGGCGGCTGCGGGGATATGCTGTTGAGGCTGCACGTATTGGATGGAGGAGCGCTGGGCTACGCATGCCCTGCGGGATTGATTCCCCGAGGTGAATATATTGTGGTTTACCTAGCAGGGCATCCAAAATTAGCAAGGAAAGGCCTTTCATCTGCTGGAGTACCACACACTGGAAGCTCCCCACCATCCGCGTGCACCTGCTGCCAAGTTTTCAGATATGCTGGCGAGAGCGAAGGAGTGCTAGGAATCCGGGCCGGCGTGAGCACCCCGCAAGCCTGTTCAGCTGCCGGGGGCCCCCACCCCTCAGGGGGGCCCACTGACAGCTGGTACAATGTGGTTAAAGAAATAAACTTTATTTGCCACTAACATTGCATCGGGCCCCTGCGCCGCCTCCCCCTCAGCTCTGCCCTATCCTTGCCCCCCAGTTCTGCCCCATCCATGTCCCCCCAGTTCTGCCCCATCCATCCATGCCCCCCAACTCAGCCCCATCCATGTCCCCACCAGCTCTACCCAGTTATTCCTGTCCTTAGCCCTGCTAGGAATGCCGCCGGAGGCCTGTGCCATGAAATAGATTGCTGAAAGTGAATACATGGAGTTTGCAAAGCAGGGCATCCCAAACCAGGATGCCCAATAGTAGGCTTTTCACCCGTCCCTGGAGTTTTAGATTTTCACCAGGGCCATAGCAAGTGAGTTTTGGTCCGCTTCAATTTTAATTGCAACCGTATTCACGCAAACCCTGTCTAATTTGCGATTCCTTTAGGGATATATAGGTGAGGATTGATTTTACCAGTTTGATGTATAACATTTTAAATAGCTCTCTTTAAAAAAATAAAATAAACAGCAAATGGCCAGAACAGGTCTGAACTTGGATTGGCCGAGTTGTCACTTTGACCGCTTGTCCCTCTCATGGAACCGCAACCCTGTCATTGTATCCATCCCATTATCATAGGGAGACTGCAGCCAAACAAGCGGCTGAGCCACTGAGATAACAGACAATGCTGCTGCCCTGGACTCCCTGGCTTACTGAGTAATGGAGATCTATCTGTGAGGAATTTAAAGCGGATCCAAACCCGGCAGTGATGCAAAACCAACAATCTCCCCGTCGATAATACTCTCTCTCGGAGCAGAATAATATGTTTTCGCTTACAATGACATCAGGGTTGATTCAGCACCAGGTGAGAAAGCTCTACTACTTATTAGTTATTATATTGTTATATATTGTTAGTTATTAGTTAACTAATTAGTTAACACTTTCATTGTCTACCTTGGGAGCAATTCAGCACCGTTTACATCCGGTTGCTGAATCACTCCCAGGGTAGAGAATGAAAGTGAATGGCAGTAGTAGAGTTGTCTCACCTGGTGCTGAATTGACCCTATTGTGAACCCATTTTTTTTTTATGCAACCTGGCAACCTGCCACTTAAGGATGCCCCACTGTGTGAAACCCCCAGATCGCAGAGCACAACTCACCTCTTCCTGGTCCTACGGAGCATGTGCAGGCGCTCGTCCAATCAGCTTGCTCTGAGCCGCTGAGATCATGCCATCTAAGCCAGCGTCTAAGGGCAGCGGCTCCGAGCACGCTGGCGGCCGCATCCCCCGCTTCCCTCTAACAGGGAGCGTGCCTTCCCCGGCCATTCACAAATGCCTGACGCGGGCAAGCGCCCTGCTAAAGGGTAAGCGGGGATGCGGCCACGGCACGCACGTTGGCCCGGGAAGCAAAGTAATTGTATGAGGCAACCTGGGGGGGGTTTCACACAGCGGGGCATCCCGATTTTGGATGCCCCGGAGGAGGGAATCGATCGGCCCAGGAATCTTATAGAGTCCAGGGCTGAGTGTGCTGGGTTTTGGTCCACTTTAAAGTGCACCTATACTCAGAAAGGAAGGTTATGTTGTCACCTTCCAGCCCCTGTGCTCCACTAAAGCCTTTGCCCAATACTCATAACACCACAAACTGGATGCAGTCGGTCATATTTCTCCCTGGTCGAGCAGCCCCGCCCCTGGCGATGATACATTCAGTAACAGTACACACAGCTCAGCAAGGGGGAGCACTTCAATCAAAGTGCAATTCAGCACCATGAGAATTCCTCCTCTTTTTTAGTGAGAAAAAAAAAACGTATCTTGATTATTTTTTCCGTGGTGCAATTCAGCGCCGTGTTTAGCTGTGCAAATTATTTATAAATGTGCCCAGCTAAAATGGTGCTGAATTGCACTAAGGAAAAAAATCATTATAAAAATGTTTTTCTCAATGAAAAATGCAAGAAAAAAAAATGATCAGGATGCTGAATCAGTCCTAATGTGACAGTTTAGTTGTAATTGAACTAATTAGCATATGACTGCCATTCACCTAAACCTAAAAGTTTTTCAAGAGAATGTAAAAGCTCCATTCCTCCTCATTATAACGGTACCACATATGTATAGGAAGAGGTGAGCTTTGCAGGCTGTTCCAGGGGGGTTTCACACAGTGTGGCATCCCACTTTGGGGTGCCCTGAGCACATTACAAAACCTGGGTTTTGTTTAGCTTTAAAGTGGACCAAAACCCACTCTTGGAGTCTATGGGATTTTATACAAATTTGGGACATCAGAGCAGTTTGCTGAATTACATGGTTACGGCTCTGATTGGACGAGAGCCTGTAAATGTGCCTTTGGACTGGGAAGAGGTGAGTGTTACAGGCTGTTCTAGTGGGGCATCCCAATTTGTGGTGCCCCTGTGCACATAACAAAACCTGGGATATCAAAATCCTAAGCTTTGTTCCACTTTAAAGTGGACCAAAACCCAACCTTGGCGTCTATGAGATTCTATACAAAGTTGGGATGCCCCGCTGTGTAAAAAACCCTGGTATCCCAGTAAACTCACCTACTTTCTGATCCAGCGATACATGAGTGTGGAGCGGACGCCTGTATAGCACACATACCTCTGTTAGAGGGTAGCGGGGATGCGGGCGCTGGTGCACTCAGCTACACTGGAGCAGAGTCAGACGATTTGACATCAGCACAGTCGAGCGTGCTGATTGGACGATAGGCCTCGGGGAAAAGAGAGTTTTGGTGGGCGAGCTGGGGGGTTTCACACAGCGGAGCATGCCACATTGGGGTAGTAAAAATCCTGGGGTTTGTTCTGCTTTAAAGTGGACCAAAACTCAGGATTTTGACTATCCTGGGTTTTGTTCCACTCCCCCAGGCCCCCCCCCCATCGGGGGTGCCCAGCTATGTGAAACCCCCAGATCGCTCGTATCAACTCCACTGACTGTGGTCCTACAGCGCATGCGCGGCCGCTGGTCCAATCAGCGCGCTCGGAGCTGCTGAGCTATGCACGTCTAAACGACGTCTTAGCTCAGCTGTGCGCTGGCCGACGCATCTCGCACTTCCCTCTTAACAGGGAATGGCCCCTGCTAGAGGGATAGCGGGGATGCAGCCGATTAAGGTAAGTGTAGCAGGCGACTTGGGGGGTTTCATCCCCGGTAGCCCGGCTCGCCCCAATTCTGCCAACGTCGCTCATGAAAAAGAAACACCGCTGTGCCAGGAAAGAAAAGAAAAAAGAAGGCGGCCTCGGAGCTCGGTGCCGCAGAGGGGGCACGGACATTGGTCAGGGAGGCATTAAATGAGGCTTCTGTCCTGGTTTTCTGCTGTTTACCGTGTTGCTGTTTTTAACTCGGCCAAAATGTCTCCATTTTCCAGGGAAGCGCACAGTGGATCTCTCTCCAGATTTGCCACTGACTAATCGCTGTGAACGCGTGTACACACACACACACACACACACACACACACACACACACACACACACACATATATATATATATATATATATATACATACACACACTTACATATATACACACACGCATATATACACACACTTAACCACACACATATATACACACTTACATACACACAGAATTTAAAGTGGACCTTAACCGTAAATAAGAGCCTATCTTATATATTTCCCCCACCCTGTACATACAGATTGCCAAAATTAAAAATCATCCTACCCGCATCTACTGCATTTTCTGAGCCTTTAAATATCCATGATAGTAGCCCATGGAATCTGAGGCAGCCTGCAAACAGGAAGTGTCTTCTGACTGTGCCGCTCTGCATTTTGGGCCCTTTTCCTGACCCTAGCTCTGCTCTGTCTGTGCAAAGCACAGCTATAACCCCGCCCCCCTGCACTTTACACCCCTCTCCTCAGTATGTGATGCTTCTGAGACAAGATGGCGGTGCCCGTATCCTAGAGTCCTAAACAGAGTTGCAGCCCATTGGGGGAAAGGATAATAAGTGACTAAAAACATAAAATATATTTATTTTAGATGCTAGGGAAGAGTTTTTTAAGGGTTTGTGCTTTTCATTAAATCATGCTGAAGGTCCAGTTTAAAAAGCTGGGAGCAGCTTCCATTGCGGCAGTGCCAGGAAAGCCAGGGATGTGGCCTGTGCATGTGCCATGAAATTGCTTGTGAGGTAAGTATACCAGCGATCCTTCGCGGTTTCACACATTGGATGACCCTAGGGATAGGGAATCAGCCGGCTCTAGAGCCTATTAGACATTCGGGGCAGCAGATACAGGTTTAAACTCAACATTGTGGATAGCAAGCTTTCTAGATCTCAAATAGATCCCAGATAGATCCCAAATAGTTAGACTTGGGCCATTGCGGTCCAGTGTCAGGCACACTAACACCAGTTCCCCTCGAGGCTGCATTCTGTCACCTCTCCTGTTCTCCATCTACACCGATGACTGTATCTCCTTGGCTAAGTTTGCTGATGACACAACCGTTATAGGTCTTGTCAAGAACGGTACTGAGGAAATCTACCGAGGAGTAGTGGAGGAGTGAGTCAGTTGGTGCACCAGACACAATCTCTTAATTAACCAATCAAAAACTCTAGAGATGGTAGAGGACTTCAGTAGGAACCTGTGCCCATTTCCCCCCTTTCCTTGGGGTAGAAATCAAAAGAGCGAGAGAGATAACGTTTCTTGGTGTGATCGTCTCCGACAACCCCAGCTGGGGAAAAACAACTTGGCTGTACTAAGGAAAGCAAAAAAGCAATTCTGTGAGAACTCAGCTGTAGAATTGTTTTTGTTCTTGCATGGCACCGCCTGCTTCGGTATTCATAACAGTTGGGTTATTCCGCCACAAGGTGGCGCAGTGGTACTGCAGAAAGCTGTGGCATCTCCCGGCCCCCTATAAAAACAGGATTAACCATAGGGTTCCCAGCCTAGACAAGCAGTGAGACAAGAAGCCAGGAGAGAATAAAGGTAAAAAATGTAAAAAAGGAAAAAAAAACCCCAATTAACTTGGAACAATCACCATAAAGAGGCAACCAAGAATAACGATAACAAGGGTGGGTCGAAGCAGGCCGTGCAATGCAAGAACAAAAACAATTCTACAGGTGAGTACTCACAGAATAGCTTTTTTCTTTATTGCATGGCACGACCTGCTTCGGTATACATAACAGTTGGGACATCCAAAAGCAGTGTCCAAAAGTAGGGTGGGATCCCCAATGAGTAACAGCCGGCAGTTCAAGTCACTACCGCCTGAAGCACCTTGCAGCCAAAAGCAGCATCCACTGAGGCCTCAACATCAACCTTGTAAAACGAGTGGAATGAGCAGAAATTCTAAAGGGAGGTTCCTTCCCCTTAGCACCGCCTGATGGATCCACTTGCTGATAGTGGATTTAGCCGGAAGCAAACCCTTCCTAGGTCCAGAAGTGAGAACAAAAAGAGCATCAGAAACCCTGAAAGGCTCAGTAGCGACCAAATAAAACTTCAGAGCCCTGACCACATCCAGAGAATGCAGTGTCCGCTCCTTGGAATTAGCAGGATTAGGACACAATGAAGACAATGTCCTGATTGAGATGAAAGGCAGACACCACCTTAGGCAAGAAATCCGGCTTAAGCCGAAACACCACCTTATCCTGATGCCTCTCAAAATAAGGAGGTTTGATGGAAAGCACCCCCAGCTCAGAAACTCGCCTTACAGAAGTGATAGCCACCAAAAAGGCTACCTTAAGAGTCAAAATGGGCAAAGCAGCCCCATGGATAGGCTCAAAGGGAGGACCCTGCAGAGCAGACAACACCAGATTCAGGTCCCAACCGGTGGTTGGCAAAGGATCTTTGGGAAAAAAAAAATTGCCAGAGCTGAAACATGGCCTTTGAGGGTACTTAGTTGAAGGCCCGAATCCAAACCATGCTGCAAAAATTCCAGAATCCTGGTAATGGAAAAAACCCGACAGGGAAGAGACTTGGACTCACACCAGGCAATGAAAGCATGCCAGCTCTGTAATAGATAAAGGACGAGGACTTCTTCCTAATCATGGTATCCTCAACAGAGGCAGGCAACCCCGTCTCTGTCAAGATGTAGGTTTCAGCAGCCGTCGTTAAAGCTAGCATTTGTAAATTGGGATGGCGTAGCTGTCCCTGAGTGAGAAGATCTGGATCCCTGGGCAAGACGTACTGGTCTACTGCCAACTGCACGACATCTGCGAACCCCACCCTTCTTGGCCAACAGGGGGCCACCAGGATGGCTGACCCCCCCCCCCCCCTCCTGGGCAATCTTGCGCATGACCCTGCCCAGTAGAGGGAACGGAGGGAACACATAGGGAAGCCGAAACTCCATCCAAGGCATTGCCAGTGCATCCATGGCGAAGGCCAGAGGATCCTGTGACAGGGAGACAAACCTGGGAAGTTTGTGATTGTGACGAAACGCAAACAGGTCCACATCCGGCTGACCCCAGCGGTGACACAGGGAGAGAAACACCTGGTAGTTGAGGGACCGTTCCCCCAGACGAGACGTCCCCCTGCTCAGGGAGTCCGCCACCTGGTTCTCCACCCCCGTAATGTATACCGCTGAGATGCAGGAGACATTCTGTTCCGCCCAAGACAGTATCAGAGACACTTCTTTGAAGGCTCGCTTGCTCCGAGTCCCTCTTTGATGGTTGATGTAGGCAACCGCCATCTGGTTGTCTGAGCAGATCTGAACAGCCCGACCCCGAAGGTGTGTGGTCAGGTGGGACAGAACCAACCTGATCGCCCTCAGTTCCAGGACATTGATGGGAGCATGGGCCTCCCGGAACTGTAGGGACTTCCATAAGCCCCTCCAGCCCGTCAGACTGGCATCCGTGGTGAAAGTCTCCCAGCACGGGGGCAGGAAGGTCCTGCCCACCAGAAGATTCCTTGAGTCCAGCCACCACAAAAGGGACTGTCTGGCCAGAGGAGACAGAGCAAATTCCTGATCCTGATCCCAAACTGACAAGAGGTGCAACTGAAGAGGTCTCATGTGAAACTGAGCAAAGGGGACCGCCTCGAAGCAGGACACCATCAGGCCCACCAACTGCATTCCCAGACGGAAGGAGGGATGAGGACACAAGAGCAGAGCCCGTGCCTGCTTCTGAAGGCCCTCCACCTTCTGCAGAGGACGGTACACCTTGACCTGAGAGGTATCCAGTGTCATGCCCAGAAAGGACCTCACAAAGGACGGGGACAGTAAAGACTTGGGAAAATTGATCACCCAGCCGAAGGACTCCAGAGTGGAGATCACCACCTGGGTGTCCTGTTCGGCCTGATGAAAGGACTGAGCCACAATGAGGATGTCGTCCAGGTAGGGAAGGATGCAAATGCCCCGGGTTCGCAGCAGAGCCATCACTCCCGCCAGCACCTCCGAATGGTAAGGCCACAAACTGGTAATGCTGATCCTCCAGCACGAACCTCAGAAATCTCTGATGACCTGGGAAGATAGGCACATGAAGATAAGCATCCTTGATGTCCACGGTGGTCATGAATTTGCCTGGGCGAAGGGTACCGACAGCAGAGCGTAGCGTCTCCATGTGAAAATGTTTAAATCTGACAAACTTGTTGAGTCCCTTCAAGTCCAGAATGGGCCGCAGAGAGCCGTCCTTTTTGGGGACCGTGAAGAGATTGGAATAGTACCCCTGACCCTGTTCTTGATGGGGCACCGGACAAATGACCCCTGACTTCAGCAGGCATTGAACCGCCAAAAGTAACCCTTGAGCTGACAGGGGGTTTAAAGACATCCGGGATCTGATGAATCCTGGGGGCGACCAGGCTGCAAACTCTATCTTGTAACCGGAGGACACCACCTCCTGAATCCACCGGTCCGAAACGTGGAGCCTCCAGACGTGAGCAAAGAGCCAAAGCTGCCCCCCCACCCAGATGGGTGAGGGCGCCCCCTCATGCCTGGGGGGCCTTGGGAGGAGGTTTGGGCTTGGAACCCCAAGAGAGACCGGGACGTCCACGGGATCTCCCACGGCCCCAAGAATCTCTGCGGCTACCTGAGAAGAGGGAGCCACGACCTCCTCTGGAAGAACGAAGGGAGGAGAGGGAGACGGAGGTCCCTCGAAAAGGCCGGGGCTGCCTCCTACGCTGAGGCAGCCTGCCGTCCTTGGCCAAAACATCAAGATGCTCACCAAAGAGCCGCAGCCCCGCAAAGGGGAGCCCAGTGAGAGCCTTCTTAGCAGCAGCATCAGCTGCCCACTGACGTAATCAAACAGAGCGGCGCATAGCCACCAAAAGTGCATAGGCCCTACTGCCCAGCCTCACAGCATCATCCATGGCAATAAGTATAAATACAACAAAATCAGAGCAAAGCAAGAGGGCCCTATAATCCTCCCTCCTCCTACCAGCCATAGCGCAATGGCAGAGACGCTTGAGCAGTTTCTTAAGGGCAATAGCAGTAATGGCAGCAGCACAGGCCGGGCGCAGCCCAGCCCCCACACAAGTAAAAGCATGGCAGGCCAGCTGATCCATGCGCCGGTCCTCGCTGTCCTTTAGAGTGGTAGTGTCAGGGGAAGGCATGACCGAAGTATTAGACAGGTCTAGCACGGGAGCGTTCACCTCAAGGGGACAGGACCAACACTTTACTAGATCAGCAGGAAAGGGATACCTCTTATCCAATCCCTTGGGCACACCGGGCAGCCTGTTAGGGCGTTCCCACTCCCTAAGCACCATAGAAGTGAAATGGCCCTGCTCAGGGAACTCCAGACGCTGTTTACCAGAACGAAAAAGCTCACCCTGCTTTCTTTCAGCCACCTCAGGGGGAGCAATGTGCAAGATTTCAAAAATTTGTGACAGCAGATTGTCAGTGTCCTCCATGATTCCTCCCCGGACGCAGACCCAGGGTCACTAATGCAACCCTCCTGCTGGTCCCCAGAGTCCTGGAACAGTTCCCCTTCCTCTACGGAATAAAGTCCACCAGTGGCATCAAATTCCTCATACTCCTCAGTGGAGCGGGAGGGTGTGAAAGTCAGGTGCCGCTTCTTGCCAGAAGCCTTCCTAGGAATAGGCCCGGCAAGCTGCTCCTGAATGTTGGCCATACAAAGTGCCAGATCAGACTGTGACCCCCTGCTAGCTTCCCGCTCACTGGGAGCTAATTGCAGCAGTGGGGGGGGGGGGGGGGGGCGGGACTAGGTGATGCCGAAGGGGGCGCAGAGCTGGGAAGCGATGCAGGCAAACCAAGCTGGAGCGCAAGGACACTTTGAGCGCACGGCACGCACACCCTGACGCTGTCACTCACAGGGGAAACCCCACAGGCGCAATAGGCCAGCGCTGGGTAAAGGCTAATACAAAAGCCACCCGGTATGCCCTCCCACAGGATGCCCCCAGATCAGCAAAGGGTGGGGGGGGGATGAGGTGGAGGAAGGAGTAGAGCCGGGAGAAACCACAATCCACTGGTATCCCGTCTGAAAGACATAAGTAAAAAACGTGAGCATGAGCATCCCGCAGCACATGCCCCACGAGACCAATAAAAAAAACCCCAAGGGGGACTCACGGACCAAGGACACCGCAGGGTCACCAAGGCACAGACCGCAGACTGAAGCAACACACCAGAGGAAACAGCGCTGCAGCCCGGAAGGGAGAAATCCAGAAGCGCAGCTAATCCAAAATGGCGCCGGCAGAGGTACCTCGAGGGGAGGGCCGCAGGGTGACGACGCGATACGCGTCATCCCCTGCCCCCCCCCCCCCCCCCCCCGAAGAGCGCGAAAAAGCCCACGTGATCCCGCTGGCGCCATGACAAAACAAAAAACGCCACAGGTTATAGCACCCACAGCCGCGGAGGACAGTACAAAGTGGAGCAGCAGCCAAAAACACCAAAAAACACACTGTAAGCGGCCAAAACACCACAACTAACACCACTCGCCGCTACCACCCGCCCCCCCCCCCCAACAAAGTCAGAAAGGGGGGGAGAGAGAGACGAGAAGGCAGCGGCGAGTATCCCGGCCAGAAGGGGACCGCTGAAGGAAAAGAAGGGGACATAGTCCCCAAAACACTCACCCCCTCAGAAGCCAGGACAGGAACTCCGCATCCCTAGTAGGGTCACCATAAAGCCTATGGACGGCTACCCTTTGTGGTACAGGGTCTGCGGCTTGGAGCAGCGCTCCAGGAGCATTTGACCCTAGTGCTCTTCTACCCTCACCCAAGGCTGGGAAGCAGAAAGGGTCCAGAAATGGGTGGAATTAGACTTGCAGGGCCGCAGGCTTGGTTGCCCCGCTCACCTGCGCAAGAGAGAGCCATCTTCTAACTTTGCAGTTTCACTGCAGAGGAAACACTGGGAACTCTATGGTTAATCCCATTTTTATAGGGGGCTGGGAGATGCCACAGCTTTCTGCAGTACCACTGCGCCACCTTGTGGCGGAATAACCCAACTGTTATGAATACCGAAGCAGGCCGTGCCATGCAATAAAGAAAACAGAGGCAGTTTTTCTTAAAGTCGAGTAAGAGCCTATCTTATATGTTTCCCACACTCTGTACATACAGATTGCTCACATTAATCCGGATCTTCACCCTGAATAAGAGCCTATCTTATATGTTTCCCACACCCTGTACATACAGATTGCCCACATTAATCCGGACCTTCACCCTGAACAAGAGCCTATCTTATATGTTTCCCCCCCTGTACATACAGATTGCTCACATTAATCCGGACCTTCACCCTGAATAAGAGTTTATCTTATATGTTTCCCCCCCTGTACATACAGATTGCTCACATTAATCCGGACCTTCACCCTGAATAAGAGCTTATCCTATACGTTTCCCACCCTGTACATACAGATTGCTCACATTAATCCGGACCCTCACCCTGAATAAGTCTATCTTATATGTTTCCCACACCCTGTACATACAGATTGCTCACATTAAAAGTCATCCTACCTGTATCTAATGCATGTTATGAGCCTTTAAACATCCAAGATGGTGGCTCATGAAGCATCAGGCAGCCTGCAAACAGGAAGTGTCTGACTGTCGCTCTGCATTCTGGGATTGCTGTCCTTTCCCTAACCCCAGCTCTGCTCTGCCTGTGCAAAGCACAGCTATATCCCCGCCCCCTGTACTTTATCCCGCTCTCCTCTCTTCAGTATGTGTGATGCTTCTGAGTCAAGATGGCGGCGCCCGTATCCTAGAGTTCTGAACAGAGTTGCAGCCAGGTGGGGGAAAGAATAATAAGTAAGTGACTAAAACATAAATATATTAATTTTAGATGCTGGGGAATAGTTTTTTTTTAAGGGTTTGGGCTTTTCATTAAATCATGGTGAAGGTCCGGTTTAAGGCAACTAAAGAAGACAGGACTGTCAAAAAGGTTGTTAGTGCTCTTCTTTAATGCAGTCATAGGTTCCATTCTATGCTTTTCCTTTTCTGTTCGGTTTGAAGTGTAGACCCCAAAGTGTAATCAACACTGCAGGAAGAATAATTGGAGCGCCCTTACCATCCCTGCAGGAACTGCACAGACTTAGGATCTTCTCAAGGGGCGGAGAAGATTCTTCGGGACCCCTCCCATCCTGGACACGCCCGATTCCAGTATTTACCATCAGGGCGACGTCTTGCGGTACCAGCTTGAGGACTTCTAGAACTAGGAATGGTTTCTTTCCTTTGGCTATCCGCACCCCTAACAAAAGCCAGGCGTCATAGGCCCAGGCTCATGGGAGTTTGTATTAGCCGGTATCACTTGCACTATGTAAGAGCATCTGTATCTCTTGTATTCTTTGTATTCATCGTAGTTGGTATCTCGTTTAAATATCTGTTGCACTGTGTATATGTCAAAAATAATTCCTTGTTCATCTCACGATGTACTTGGCGAACAATAAATTGAATTGAATTTCAGTCCACTTTAAAGCAGGTCGGCAGTCCCCTCTCCCCTAGCATAATGTCAGGAGGAACTCCCCCATTCTGCATTGCCTTCCCGCCATCTGCTAGTTCTCCCCCCACGTGGGTGGTCACATGGGGCAGTGGCTTGGAGCCTACCAGACTTTTGGGCCAGCAGATACAGGTTTTAGTCCACTTTAAAGCAGGCCAGCAGACAAAAATGACCACTAGTCCCCTCTCCCCTAACATCATGTCAGAAGGAACTCCTCCACTTCTGAATTGCCTCTCCACCATCAACTAGGACTCCACCACACATGGGTGGTCACATGGGGCAGTGACTTGGAGCCTGTCAAACTTTTGGGCCAGCAGATACAGGTTTGAGCCTCCTAAAACCAAGCTGCCAGACAAAAATTACCGCCAGTCTCCTTGTCCCTAGCATCATGTCAGGAGAAACTTAGCCACTTCTGCATTGCCTTCCCACCATCTGCTAGTTTTCCACCCCATGTGGGTGGTCACATGGGGCAGTGCACCATCCAATGGTTAGGGAGTGGGTACCTCTGCCTGGCATCAGACTTGATGTTAGCTTATGCGAAGGGGCTTCTGGCAACCATGTGGAGAAGTAGGCCGGTAGTGAGGAGGCACAAAAGTATGTTGGGGGGGGACACTATCCTGTAGTCTTGCATAGGGCACCTTCCATCCTAAAGCTGGCCCTGAGTGCAACCTCTGTATACAAGGTACCATATACAAATATAAAAGGCTGCGCAGCAAGGAGGGGGAATGGCTGCCTGAATGAGGAAATGGAAAGTGGAGGATCGTTTGACCAGTAGGAGAGTAAGATGTCAGGACGGAATCAAACTAGAGGACTAGGATGATGGCTGGAGCAGGAAAGACATCAGGATAAACCGGAGAACCAGGATGACAACAGGAACAGGCTGGATAGGAATCAGGATACAGGAGCTTGAATGGTGCATCTGGAAGCAATGAAATTAAACATAATACTAGATCACCCCTCCTTGGCTATACAATAGAAAGCAACGTAGATTCCAGCTCACTGCATCACTGGTCCCATTAGTCATAAAACATACATTTTAATCCATTATTTAAAGCGGACCAAAATCCACATTCTTAACTAGCATCCCCTGAATTGCTCCCCCCCATGAAGAGTACATTTTGCAAATTTACGCCGCTTCTGCTTCACTCTAATCCCAGATAATGGCGCCTGTTTTAGCTGTAAAGCACCGCCTCCTCCATTTATTGCCACTGTTGTGTGTGGCAATGATGTCATTGTCACACCGATGCAATAGGTGATTGTCTTCCATCTTACAGAGAGGGACAGCAAAACAAAAAAAAAGGATTCCAGGACAAATCGAAAAGCAAAAATATCCATTTCTAATTCCACGCCCTAAGAAGAGAATATTGGCAGGGGCTGGAGCCAAATGTATTTCACAAGTTCGTGGGCTTTGGTCCGCGTTAAAAGGTATTCAGGTATACCCTCCTTGTCCACAGAGCCTATTTAAAGGAGCACTATCATGCAATTTTATAATAAATCCATATAAACACATTAGGTAATGAAAGGAGGGGTCACTGATAGCACCCAAACTGATTAAAACTCCCGCAAAGCTTGTGGTTTAGTCTCTCGTGGTAGGAATAAAATCTAGGGGTGACAGGTTTAGTCTATCAGGGGTGACAGAGCCTGTCACCCTGGATGTCCTTTTCCTTCAATTAAAAAAAAATAAAAACAAGCCTGGTTGGATATTTCTTGATGTCAGGTGCATAAGTGACCCCTCCCCCAGCCATCCAGCATCCATTTTTCACGATAGTGCTCCTTTAAGGGTCAGTAATTGGGTTCACCTGCAGCCAATTACCCTGGTGGTAGGAGCCAGCAGAGCCACCTGCTGGTGAGGTTGAATAGACTCAATCCAAGAATCCAGGTCAGACAGTGCCACCAGCAGGTGGCCAAGGGGTAATGCAGCCATGAACCCCGCCTCTTACGGACATCTGCTGCCATATATACTTTAATCAAACCGGATTTGCTCAAAAACTGTTCCGAATGGTGATGCAAACTATTTATAAGCGGTCATGAACCAGATCGGGCGGCAGCAACAGTGGAGTCATGGTGGATGTCTCCGGGGGGGGTGTGCTGACCTCTTGGGCAGAGGCAGCACTGTCACAGTCGGTGTGCTCGCTCAGTTCCACATCTGCATGCTCCTGCACAGGTGCGTGTTCCGCATGAAACTGCAAGCGTCAAGGGGCAATTACCCGCAGGTGTCCCAATGTCAGAGGAGTAAGGAGAGTCAAAGAGTTCCCTGGGGGCCTTTATCAAGAAGCTTCAGGTGGCAAGATGGCACCAGAAGATTCCTATGTTTACTCTGTGGAAAACCCTTGGACCTCCTGATCTCAACCCTTGGCTACCCAGTTAGAACTCTGTTTGTGGATTATCCTTCAGGAATGATTATCTGTAAAAGATCCTTGGCAACCTCTTCGGACTTAGCTTTTTGGATCACCCTCTGGAACGACTATTCGTGTATGACCTCCGGCTACCTCCTTACTTCAAGGCTCCAGTGCCTGCAACCTCCGACCCCAGCCTCGTCTGCCCCTGTTACCGCCTTCCCGGTGACCACCCCTATCTGTCAAGGCCCTTGACTCCCTTGGCCACCCAAGCAGCAAATCTATCCTCCCTTGGTCCTTAGATTTTGGGCCTTTGGGTCCAGACTTGGGTCCTTGGTCAGTAGTCTCTTTTGTGCAGCCTCAGCAGTGGAAACCGGGTCTCCCTGTCCTGAGTACTCACCATCGGGTCTGTGTCATGTGCATTGTTAATGGCTATTTTGTGCGTTTTTAACACAGTTTTAGGTGACCACCCAGATGTTATTTGAGATAACTGGAAAAAGTGGTACGATAACAAAAAGTTTGGGAACCCCTGGTTTTGGCGGAATAATACAATGTTAGAGGGAAAAGATCAAGGAACGCACAACTTTACAACAGCATTTGTGCCGCACGCATCTATAACAATCCCCTCGATTCAAAGAGCCAAAGTTAATTGATTTCGTATCGAGAATCGTAAGTTTGGGTGGGTGTTAGTCATTTTTTCCTGTTTTTTTGGCCATTCCCGACTCGCACGAGCCTACGTACGAATGCGTATATGCTCTTACGATCAGCGGCAGTGCGTTCGTAAATTTTAGGATCAAAACGTAAAACTTAGGATCAAATCCTAAAACTTACGATGAAAACGTAAAACTTAGGATAATTGGATGTGTTTAGGTGTGATTCAGAGAAACCTGTAAACGCGTTTTAAAAGAAAGCCACAGCCGACACCTTTTAGCAGTCGTATTGCTGTTCGTGAACAGGTTTTTTGGCTATGTGGAGGAGTCTGCGCGTCTTGTGCTCCAATGAACTGCATGTATCAGCATGGCCGAGGCCATTAATTGTATGGCAATGCATGCCTGATTTAATACATTTCCATGTATGCCTTATAAAAGCATTTTAATGTGGACCTTAATTAGTCCTTTGCATGTAAACCTTTATTTTGCAATATATTTGCGTTAATTAAAGAAACTTATGTCCTTTGTTATTTATTGTTAAATTGATGTACTAGAATAATATTTTTAGATAGCATTTATTGTTTTAGTTGTTTACCTTTGCTTTGTTTAATTAGTTAAGCACATCTTTGGTCAGATGCATCACACTTACTGAGGAGAGGAGAGCGGGATAAAGTGCAGGATGTGGGTTACTGCTGTATTTTGCCCCCAGAGCTGGGGGCACGGACAGTCACAAGGCCCTTTCTGTTTGCAGGCTGCCCGAGAATACCTGAGCCGCCATCTTGGCTGTTTCTAGACTCATAACATGCAGAAGTTGCTGGGTGTTTTTTAATATTTGAGAGCAATCTGTATGTAGAGGGTGTGGGTAACCACACACCAAAAATTTAAGTTGTACCATTTGAAGCCAAAATATTAAAATTAAATCCACAAGTCAAAAATGCAAGTTAACTAAAAATTAAACAAAGTAAGATTTTATTATGCAAATGCATTCATTAATGGTTGGTTTCAACAAAATGAATGAAATAAAGAAAAATAAGACCAAATATTTAGAATGCACTTTAATGAGCTAAGTTTGTAGTGCGCGGCCGCAAGATCAGAAGGATTTACGTCCAGACAAAAAAGGAAAAAGGGCAAAACCAATGTTGCAACCTGAGAAATGAAACGGAAAATTCAGGATGGAAACTGACATAGGTCTGATTCCCGAACTGCCATACGAACGGACGTATATTTTAGGATAGAAGCGTATTTGCTTATTGAATCACTCGCAAGTTCATACGAACGCACGAGCGGACGTGAAAAATAGGATGATCGTGAGCCAAATCCAAGCTGTTACATGTTTCTTTGAATCAACCCATATGTCTATACATTGATATATTTGGAAGCGTAATTGATGCAGACGGTGGTTTCGGAGCGGTTGTAACACTATGGCGTTGTGCGGAAGGCTCACACATTGGTGTGTTGTATTAAATCGGGGTGTGACAGTAGCTAGCGTGGAGAAGGGCTGAGGTGTATAAAAAAAAAAAAAGGTGTGTATGGGGAAAGCTCGCCCGCTACCCATTCTGTGCCAGTTTCATGGGTAAACACAGAGGTGACTCAGAGCCCACAGCAACTTTTAGGAAAATGTGGGTCGCCGCAAAGGGGGAGGGGGGAACGAAACAGCGATGTGCACTCTGTACTCAGACAGTAAATAGCAGGTGGGATTTTTATTATCGACCCGTAAAGTTGATGTCTCACTCGCGCCAAATCTCGCTCCTCTACACCAATGGAATTGTGGGCAAGCTTTCACAAGCCATTTATCCTTACAAGTGGGCTTAGATTCTGTGCCCTGGAGATAGGAAAGATTCCGAAAATGTATAACTAGTGTTTGTGCTAGCCATAGACAAACTTCTTATCCCCAGCACTGATCTTTTTTTTTTTTGTAGGTCCATAGGGAGAATTTAACCAATTAATTACAAGATTGTTTACCCCCCCATTCTTACCATGCCATATTTTTTAAACTTTCAGCAAAGAGCCTAACAGCAAATAACTATTTAATTTCTGAGACAATCTACATCTGACAACTTAGACCAGTGGTTCCCAACCTTTTTTTCAATCAAGTACCACTTTCTGATTAATATATCACCTGTGTGGTCCCTAAGACTTGTCATAAAGCTAAGTTGGGTACGCACCACAAAATAAATAAAAGATAATATTAATGGGTGGTGCTGGCACCAGGGGTATAGCTATATAATGAGAACTAAGATACAGCGGGCTATCAGGTAAGCCCACAAGAAATCCCCACAAAAAGTGCAGCTCACGCCATACATAAATGTTAATTCATATTTGTTAAATTATTAAAATGCTAATCAGACACAAAGAACAAATTAAAAAAAACATATAAGACAGAAACAATGATGTGGACAATAAAGGGCTCTTAGATATGCTATTTCATGATAGGTAAAATTAATCTATAAGCTCTTATTGCTATTGTAACAATCATAAATGTGTAATAAATAAATAGAAGGACTGTGCTAAGATACAAAAAATAATAACCAATCTTCTAAAGTGCAAGTGCTGTGCAACTGTGTGTAACTATATACGTTAAAGACAACAATGTAAAGTGCGAATGCAATATTGTAATAAGACAATGTAAGATAGATCAGTGCTAGGTGAGAGCAAGATAGTTCCAGAATCTATTCAGAATTATATCACCAATTTCTAGGGCCCAGGTCCCATCAGAGTCTAGCCACATCGTGTTTGTGCTTGTGGGCTTACCTGATATCCTGCCGTATCTTAGTTCCTAAGACTTGTCAGACGTTAGCAGATCAGGCTGTGGGGTACAGGTAAGTCTGCAGCCTTATCAAGTACCACCTAAAGGGGATCTCGAGTACCACCTGTTGAGAACCCCTGCCTTAAAACTTTCTTTTGTGTCATTAAGAGTGATGAGCCAGAGTCGGAAAATCCCTCCAGCAGTATAGTCCCCAGTATCCAGCACCTGTGAACTGGTATAGGGCTCCCTTGAAAATAACCCTCATTATGTGCATTAAAAAAAACTCATTATGTGCATTAAAAAATAACTTTGTTTCTCAACATCTTATAGGGCAACATACCACTGAGATATTATGGTCGGCCCAAGGTAGGAACACATGACCACCAGAATACACAAAATCTTCAGCTCTTCCTCTAGACACCAGTAGTTCTCAAAACAAAGACAAAGCACCAACTGGTAAATCAGAAAGATAACATATAAAATAACGTAGAGGGCAAACAGCCTGTGTGCCTCCCTTTCGGATGTTTAGAAAAGTTACCAGGTAACTAACTTGAGTTTTCTCGAAACATCCTTAGGACAGCATACCACTGAGAGGATAAGCGAGAGACTACCTCTACTGGGTAGGAAAGGCTGCCTGTAACTCACTCCTGCCAAAGGATTGATCTTGCAAGCAAGCAAATCCAGCTGGTTATGATTAATAAACATCTTAGCTGAAGACCAAGTTGCCACTCTACAGATCTGTTCGATAAGGCACCAGCTTGCTCCGCCCAAGATGTAGAAATACTTCTTGTTGAATAAGCTGTAATCTGCCCTGGAAAAGGAGATCCGTTGTAAGCAAAACTGATCGTGCTCTTCATCCATTGGGCCAATGTTGCCTTGGAAACAAGCTGACCCATCATTTGATTGTCGAAGGTATTCCAGCAAACAGGCCCTGACATCCAAAGACTTAAGTAAAGAACCCATGGAGGGAACGCTATCCCCGTTGGATGAAAGTATAATCTCTTGTGTCCGATGAAAGTTGGACTCTAGTTTTGGTCTACTTTGAAGTGCACCAAACCTTTAAACCTGACCTCGGAGTCTAAACGAATCTAGATTCTCCTGATTTTGGATGCCCCTGTTTAATCCCCCCCCCCCTGTTCATTATTTTCCTGGAACTGGTGAATGCACTGTGAAATCGCAAGTTTGCGTTAACGGCCAAACCAGGGGGGGTTTCACAAACAGGGGCATCCGAAATTGAGATGCCCCTGTAAAGCGGACCAAAACTCATGGAATTGCTTGCATAGTGGGTATGCCAGCGATCCCAGGGGGTTTCACACAGTAGGGTATCACAGATTGGGATGCTCTAGGGATAGAACATCAGCTGGGGTGGGCAACTTAAAAGCAGAACAAAATCCATCACTTCTTCCCCTGGAAACTAAATAGAGATGCCCCGTTGTGTGGAACCCCGCCATTCAAGGAGATGTGGGCTCCAGCTGTGGAGGTGCCCTTCCAGTCCACCGCCGGTCAAGTGCCGTCACACACCCCAAAGGCTGACCCTGACAGTGGGCCAAAACTAAATCGAGATGCCCCATTGTGTGGAACCCCGTCATTTGAGGAGATGTGGGCACCAGCAGTGGCGGTGCCCTCCCAGTCCTGCCCCGGCTTGCCATGTGCTGACGCTGGCGCTGAGTATTCCATCAGACAGTGATGGCCACTTTGTTCCTGTCTAACTGTCCCTTCTCAGCCAGCTTTTCGGATACTTCTACCATACTCCGGGCTGTGAAACAAACATTTGATAGAGTCTGTAACACTTCGGTGCATTCTAACAAGTCCTTTCTGTCACCTTCCTCTCCTGGGAGAGTTTCAGCAGACAGCAATATTCACTTTTTTTTTTTTTTTTTAACCTCTCTCTAATTTGTTTATTCAGCAACGTGTCTCCTTCCAGCGGCTAATTGCTTGCCACTGGCCAGCCAGCTATGCTTCTGATCTGCAGAAGATGTGAATGCTTCCCTCAGCCAAGCGTGCATATTTAAACAGGCTCCTTTAACTAATAAAATTTATATGCGTTTATATACATACAGACATACACACACACTAACTTTTATTAACAGTTTGTACAGTAGCGCGGGCGACCCGCCAGGATTTTTTTTTCCCTTTTTCTTTTTTTTTTTTTTTGCTCCTCGAGAACAAATTTTAAAAGCTGTTTTCAAAGCCAAAAACATCACTTAAGCGGCTATTAGCTTTTAACTCGCGGCCTCGACACACATGCTAAATATGGAAATGCGGCCATTTTAATGATTTTTCTGGTTGACGCGAATGGCTGGGGCCTCTGTACCAAAGGCAAATAAATAGACAGACGCGTTTCTATTTGGGGCGAGAAGAAAATAATGATGAAAAGGCCCGGGCAGATTATCGGTCGCCATATCAAAGTCGTTACACGTAGGTGAAATTTACACAGATACGTCGAGGAGATAAAACGCCTTTCATTCAATTGGGGAAATGAAAGGCACTATAAAGAATATTTGCTGCATTGATCTATTCTAGGCGATATCAGATTTTTTTTTTTTATATTAAAATATATTTATTGAGGGGCTAGAAAGATACAACAGATGATTGAAGGGTAAATTGACAAAGACTGTGTTAAACAAAATGCATTATATGGTAAGAAGGATAACACAAAGAAGATGCATAAATGAAAGTGCACCAAAACCCATTGCGGCCATAAGACACAGGCTGGAGTTACCAGCAACTGGAATAAAATTAAAAAGACCTTGGGAGAACCCTTTAGTGCCAATGTCATGCACTGCCCGCGATCCAGGCGCCCTGCTAACCTGAATGAAATGAATAGAAACAAAGGACAATGGTTAAGTGCAGGGCGGGCATAAACACTGCTCCAGACAAGATATTGCCTACAGACACTCAATTTAATAGAAAAAGGTTTTGTGGCACAGAACATAAATACACACACAATGTGTGAAGCAAGATAAAAAAGCAATTGCTATTCTTAAAAAGCAAACTGAAGGGCCCCTGCCAGGTGCTACCTAGGCACCACTCATCCCTCCATACACAGACCATACATACAAGCTGGCCAGCCTTATATCAAAGGGACAAATGTCCACTATAATAATGCAGCGTTTATCCAAGAAGTGCAGCACTTGGCAATAATGTCCCAATGTTCATCAATGAGCTTCAACCAATGTATCCACTGTGCAAAGCCTCACTCGCACACAGAAAGTTCCATCCGTATAAAGGAGGTACAGCAAGCTCACGTGAGCGGCATCGCTACGGCGGTCATAGCATTGTGAATGATGCACGGGAGCGTCTAACCCAGCTCAGCGGCGCGTCTGCCGCTGCTGGCACTTGACCGTTTAGATGTGATCTCACCGCCTTCAATCCGCAGCAGGAACAATAAGTAGAGCCCCCCTCCGTGCTCCTTTGCTCCTTTCTTCTTCTTTCTCATTCATTTCTTTCTTCTTGCCTTTCCCCCCCTTCTGCCTTGGTTGAGGGCTCATTTCTGTGGGTTTCCGTTTCCTTCCCCCCCCCTCCATCGGATAATTTTTTCCCCCCGTTTCCCCCCTTTTTTGTTAGTCACTGGTGGTGAGCAAGAGGGATCAACTGCATGGCTAATTGGTGAAGCCCTAATTATCTTTAATTTCATTGTGAATTAAGCTTAGAGTGTACCATATTATATTTTTAAAAAATATATGGGCAATGATCCCTATTATGGCCATGTTTGATAGCAGCAGCTGTGCAGATGTGATGTGGCAAGCTTGGGATTGTGTGATTACAATCAGCGTTGGTAATAATACCTGTTGCCTAAGTAATGGTGAGTTGAACTGACATAAGTGATTTTGGGAAGCAATCATGAAGAGCTGCAACGGATACAATAAGAGGGACTACCTTACACTAGCCTCACTACCTGAACTTCACTGCCAACTGTTGAGCCCCTGGGGAATAGGGCTAGAGAGATGTGGTGAAAGGTGGAAAGGAACCTGCAATGGTCTGCATTGAGAGTCTACATCATTGGCTGAATGCGGTAAGCAATGAGTTAACACATGGTGGAATCACTATGCAATATGCAACCAATGGCTGGAGCAAGAGAAGTGCCTTCCCCTTTTAAAAAGCCGGCCTGTGCAGCCGCCCCCCCCCCCCCCCCACCCTGACGAAGCTCCAGAGAAGGAGCGAAACGATCGTAGGTGACGGGTCACCGGACCACGCCCCCTCCTATGTAGCCCTGCACATGCTGGCCACAGACACGCAGCGTGATATGTTGTGAACCAAGTGAATCTTAGTCATGTTGCAATTTTAAATTAATCTGTCTTTTAAGATTTTTTAAGATTTGTGTTGCAATCTGAAATTGATCTGTTTTTTAGCGCGGTATTTTACTATTTTTATTTGTGAACCAAGTGAGCCATGGCGTCCCGCGTTCCAGGCAGTTATCTTGTGAAGCATTGAAGGTGGTGAAATCACATCTAAACGGTCGAGTGCCAGCAGCGGCGCTGGCCGCCGAGCCACAGTTGCGCAGCTGAGCTGGGTTAGACGCTCCCGTGCATCATTCACAATGCTATGACCACCCTAGCGATGCCGCTCACATGAGCTCTTTATAAGGATGGAACTTTCTGTGTGCGAGTGAGGCTTTGCACAGTGGATACATTGGTTGAGGCTCATTGATACACATTGGGACATTATTGCCAAGTGCTGCACTCCTTGGATAAACGCTGCATTATTATAGTGGACATTTGTCCCTTTGATATAAGGCTGGCCAGCTGGTATGTATGGTCTGTGTATGGAGGGATGAGTGGTGCCTAGGTAGTACCTGGCAGGGGCCCTTCAGTTTGCTTTTTAAGAATAGCAATTGCTTTTTTATCTTGCATCACAAATTGTGAATTAAATTATGAAAACCTTTTCCTATTAAATTGAGTGTCTGTAGGCAATATCTTGTCCGGAGCAGTGTTTATGCCCGCCCTGCACTTAACCATTGTCCTTAGTGTGTTTCTATGGAGTTACCAGCAGCATGAGGAGACCATATAGTGCCTGAATGACACACCCTGGAGTTTGCAGCAGCATGAGGAGACCATATATTGTCTGAGAGACTTCTGACCGATTCCCTCTAACAGAATGATAATAGTGATAATAGTGCACTAGTGGCCATTGTGTGCCAACGCACACATGCATTTACCCATCCGTGCACTTGTGAACAACAGATCCCCGTGAATACACCAGTGAATAAACACCATGTGAGTGACTATACACAAGTGAATTACACACTAAGGGGCAGTGAAGTGCACATGTGCCCGGAGCAGTGGGCTGCCCTAAACTAAGCGCCCGGGGAGCAATTGGGGGCTAGGTGCCTTGCTCAAGGGCCCTTCAGTCATGTCCCATGGTTGGGAATTGAACCTGCCACCTTCCGGTCACAAGTCCACAACTACCCCACAACTTGGGCATCCCAATATGGGTTGACCCGCTGTGTAAAATTCTCTGGTACTCCTATTATACTTACAGATATGACAATCCCACTCCGGCTGATGCGCAGGTAGGGACAGCCGGAGGGGAGCAGCCCAAAGGAAGTGGCCGCTCTCATTGATCTATGCCGGGCTCTGTGTACAAACAAGAGTTCTATACCGCTCATTCTTAAAAAACGGTCAGTCTGCCTGGACCGGCCTTTTAAAGTGAAACAAAACCCAACAGGACTGGCTCTTTTCGGAATGCCTACCCCTAGATCCCCTAACACAAACATACTGGTGTGTGCATCATCCAGGGTGCTGTCCGCTGTGTGTGACCACAATATAAAACCTGTCACAACTAGCTTACCTGCACCGCGTTCCAGCGGTGTCTCTGCCGCTTAACTGCTCGTTCACCGGCCGCAACGGGCGGCTGCTCGCGCTTCTGCGAGTGCGCCTCTCTCTGCTTCCTCCCCTGCCGGCGTTCCCGGCGTCAGTCCACGTGCTCTCAGCGCTGCTGCCGGAGGAAAGAATTAAAGGGCCAATGAGCCCAGGGTATGTGGGGGTAAAACGCCCCTTACACTATTAGGGCCAATTAGCCCTCGGGAGCCTTTTTGGGCTATACGCCTTTTTAATGTGTTGGAGCCAATTATGCTTAGAGTTGTTGAAAGCACCAATCACACACTCACTTCCACCATCTCCATCCAACATATCTGGTTCCTATAAAGGTTTTACCTTGTCAGTTACTCAGTGCCTGTGATAGAGCCTTGTCGTACCTTGTTTGTCTTCTGAATTATTCTCTGATTGATCTTTGTTGCCAACCCCTGCCTGAACCGACCATTCTCGGATTGACCTCGGTTGCTGACCTCTGCCTGAACAGACTACTCTCTTTGATTGACCTCTGTTGCCGACCTTTGCTATCCACGACCATCCTGTCCGCTGCCAGCCTTGACCCCTGCTTCGTATCCCGACCTCGAGCTGCCTCATCCAACTGTACCATCGCGATCTTTGCTTACCCGGTGTCGACCTCTGGCTTGTCTTTGGACTTCCTAGTAATTCCTGCTTCATCAATTGGACTCACTCTAATCCCGCTCTTCGTTAATGGTTCTCCAGACCTCCAACCAGTAAGCTCCCATCCTTTGAGTCATTGAAGTCCTGGGGGCAACCGATCCCGGGCAGGCGTGTACTGCGTCCCGGCAAGCGGGGGCTCCTACAGGTGAAGCTGGCTGCGGAGATTGGGGGTTGAGGGCTTACCTGGAGGGCTGGAGTTATCTGAGCGTGACAAAACCTCTATGGAACCAAACCCAGCCAATAACAGCACACCTCAAAAAATACTCAATAAATGTAAACTTTACTGAATACACATATTACAGACAAAAGACAGATTAAAAGATATTTCATTTAAAAATCATGTACACCAAGGCAAACACTACACAAAACACAAACTGGGGCTCTCCAGGCACCTGAGCTAATGAAAAGTATAATAATAAAGTATTTCAACAAAGACCTAACCCTAGATCTCCAGCAGGATCTAGTGCTCCTGCGCTCAGCTATTCAGATGGATGGCTACGTCTGGGGATACGGACGCTCTTGCTCCCGACTGGAATAAGCAGAGCTATTTTCCGAGCATTAATATGCACTGCAAACGGCTCTGATTGGACGAGAGCCTGTGCATGCGCTGTAGGCTCAGGGAAGAGTTGCGTTTTTATGGGTGACCTGGGGGGTTTCAAAGAGCAGGACATCCCTTAGGCAAGGAACAAAACCCCATATGTTAGTGGCCTGACATATGGGGCCACTGAACACATGGGATTATCATCTCCTCTTGTTGGAGTAGTGAGACTCACATTTGCCCAGGGGTAGTCCCTCTTATGGATTTATATGTGTGTACGTGTGGTTTTATGAATCTGTAACGATGTATGTCTATTTTTTATTTAATAAATTGATGTATTGATTATAATTTAATTGTTATTTATTTCGGGGGCTCCTTGGTGCAGTGGGTGCCACCTTTTGTACGGTGGTTACTGGAGCCGCTATTTGCTGTGGAGTTCAAATTGGTTTAAGGTGGGTTATCCTCAGCACGGAGCCCTGTGTATTGAGTTTGAATTTGTGGTGCACCTGACTTTCTTATATTTCTTATTAATTTGTTGTGTTGTTTTAATATGTCTGTGCCTTTCTCCTTGTAAGCATGTACCTAGCCTAGCCATACATTTAATTTTTTTCCGTTCTTCTGGATAACCTACTGTTAGGAGATCCCTATAGAAGGATTTTCACTTTCACGTCGTCGGGAACCAGTGATACCAAGGTAAAGAAAAGAGCCGGCTTTGTGTAAAATGTAGCGCAGAAAGTTTAGGTTGTGGAGCGGCAGCCGCCCCGCCTAGTCTGCATTGGGTGCCGGCCAGCTGCTTGTGCGGTTATCGATATTGCGAGTCCCTAATGATCTCTCCCGCAAGACAAACAAATTAGACACAACAAGCTCACGCCTATGAAAAGATCTGACGGCGAGATGAAAGGAGGCGGCCATTATTATTCCCTAGAAGACCGGTCGGGCGACAGAAGCGCAGCAGAATTCACACACAGCGAGATTCGAAACATCCGCATGCATAATGATCGCGCTCCAACAATAACAACAACAGTGCAACCACCTGTCATCAACAAGCCTACGCTCGGCCACTTTTATTAACAGGTGATTCCGAGAATCGCATTGGTTAGCTTTGATTGAAACCTAATCGGCTGTTAATAAAATCTAAAGGGCCACACCAGTTTTTTTTTTTCTTGTTTACTATCAAAACATGGAATTTAATTACAACGGGGCCCACACGGGCGTGTAAGAGCTGCATGTGAAGCGGCTGAGTAGGCATCAATGTGTAAGCGGATGCTGGCAGTGGTTCTTGGTTTTGAGGTCTAGTTTTGCCAATAGTCACCTAGGACCAGCATTGAGCTGAGCTCTACTGGTGATACGTACCGTGTTTCCCCCCAAAAAATCCCTAGTGTGATTTTTCAGCATTTTTGCCAACATTGAAAAAAATAAAGCCCTAGTAACAAGGCTCCTGTTACGGCTGCTGCCGCACCCCGTCCGTCTACTGACGATGTCGCTCCTCTCAGTGTTCCGCTACCTCAAGTGTACCAGCATCTCCCCGCTTGGCACGCGGCAATTAATAGAACTGACATGTAAAGGTAATTAAATAGGGGTACAGTAAGGATGGGCAATTGCACAGAGAGTGATATAGGAGGGGGCCATTGGAAGATGGAAGTGGCAACATTGGCTTGGAGGAACACAGTGATATTAATTGTATGACACCACCCCTGGGTGAAATCTTTGGCACAATAATTTGGTGATATTGTCTTTCTATATAATATTCTCAGCATTGGCGTGTTGCGCATTGGGGACATGGTTAAAGTGTCTTGAAACCCACACCCCAACGGCCCTATAAGATTCCAGGGCCCATAAATTCCTTCCCCCCCAGGGCATGCAGAATCGGGATGCTCCGCTGTCGTCGTCTGGAAACTCACCTTTTTTTCCCGATCCTATGAATGGCCGGCGCGGGCACACTCCCTGTTAGAGGGTAGCTGGGGATGTGGCCGCCAGTGCGCTTTCATCCACTAGCTTTAGTTGAGCTATTAGACGAAGGGACGGGAGCAGATCCGAGTGTGCTGATTAGACGAGAGGGCTGTGCATATGCCGTAGGACCAGGGAAGGGTCAGTGAGATCAGCGACTTGGAGGGTTTCACACAGTGGGGCATCCCCAATCAGGGACAAGGACCAAAACCCAGGATAGTCAAAATCCTGTTTTTTTGTCCACTTTACATGTGGGACTGATGGGGGAGGGCTAAAAATAAGGGACCATTATTCAGACAATTAAGCCAATTGACATGTGTATTGCTAGCATGTGGGGATCGTTACATATGAACGTAGGGGAGTTGTGGAGGGACATACGACTGGAGTTTGTGGAGACAGTGGGTATCCTAATAAAATCTGAATTATGCTATTCCAAATGAAAACATTCTGAACCTATTATTTGTGGCTTGCGACCAGGTTCCAAATGATTTGAGTGGCCCTCGTTTGTCAAAAGGTTGAGCACTCCTGCACTAGGGCATAGTGAACTAACACCAGGGCTGTTATATTATTCTCTTCCCATAAAGAGGATGTCCCTCCATTAGGATGGTGCGTGTCTGTTTATACGTGGCAACTTTTCTGACGTCTTTTGAAGTGTCCCTTCATCGTCAGTTTATTTATTGTAATGTCACTCTGTGGACGTCCTGTTTACCAGTCCCTCCTAGTGACAGCACGCAACGCATGTCATGTATTACACCCATGGATACAAGCAGCCGTGTGTTTTACCAGGTTAGCCATTGAGAATAGTAGAAAAGTGAAGAAATAAGGCGATACTCTTTTGCAAGCTAAGGGAATATTTTAAGGTGACATGACAGAGGCAGAGACAGCATGTCAAACGCAAGACAGGCACCATCTGGGGGCAGGAACAGGCCGGATCCAGCCCAACAAGCCTTGTGATGTGGTCTGCTGACAGCTGCGAGGTGGTTGGGTGGTGTCCCTTCTAGCCAGATCTACTTCTGTTGTCACAGCAGAGTAATGCGGTTTTACACTGTGATCCACTTTGGAGTGCAGTACAGCCTCTGAATCTGCCCCCGGATTATGCGCCTGTAAGAGTAGAAAGCAGTAGGGGGCGGAACACAAGGAGGGCAGCCTAACCCACCCAGCTTATAGTTTTTGCTAGCTAGCACCAGGTGGGGTGGGAGCTGTAAAGCGCAAAATAAAGGTCTGCCCTGAAAAACCTATTTCAGTGCCCATCAGTGTCTGTCCTGGGCAAAATATTTGGCGTCTGTCAGCATATGCCCAGCATCTGTCCTGGAAAAAATATTTAGTACATGTCAGCATCTGTCTTGGGCAATATATTTAGCACCAGCCAAAATATATAGCATCTGTCCCAGGCACAATATTTGGTGGTTATTAGCATCTGTCCTGGGAATAAAAATAACCACTTGTCAGCATCTGTCCTGGGTAAAATATTTAGTGCCTGTCAGCATCTGCCCAGAGCAAAATATTTATTGTCTGTCCTGGGTAAACAATTTAGTGCATGTCAGCATCTATCCTGGGCAAAATATTGAGTTCATGTCAGCATCTATCCTGGGCAAAATATTTAGTTCATGTCAGCATCTGCCCAGAGCAAAATATTTAGTGTCTGTCCTGCGTAAACAATTTAGTGCATGTCAGCATCTGGCCTGGACAAAATATTAAGTTTCTGTCAGCATCTGCACAGAGCAAAATATTTAGTGTCTCTTCTGAGTAAATAATTTAGTGCATGTCAGCATCTATCCTGGGCAAAATATTTAGTTCATATCAGAATCTGCCCAGGGCAAAATATTTAGCATCTGTCTTGGAAAAAATATTTAATGTCTGTCAGCATCTGCCATGAGCAAAATATTTTGCGCATCTGTCTTGAACTTAATATCTGGCTCATTTACCGGGTAAAATATTAAGCCGCTATCAGCATCCTGGGCAAAATACTTAGCACCTGTCCTGGACAAATTATTAAGCATCCTTCATCATCTGTACAAGGCAAGATATTTAGTGGCTGCCCCGGGGAAAAGAATTTAGCACCTGTCAGTGTTTGTCCCAGGCCAAAAAATTGCACTCGTCAGCAAAAAAAAAAAACCCAAAAACTGGTTGAATAAAATTTTTTAACCAAAACCTTTGAATACATTTGAATGGTGGCGCTTGCATTTTGTTTTGCATTTATAATTTACTGACCCTTTGAAAGCAATCATAATGAAAATTTGGCACCCGGGCTTGGATCAATGATAGGAAATTTATTCCTTGCACTTCTCCCTTGGGGGGGTCCTACTGCTAATGTAACAAGCTGGTTGGTACTCTGTTAGCCTACAAATTGCATTGTCTTATTTCTTTCCTTTTCTACCCATGGACAGGGACAGAAGTGTGCCTCTATTTAAGGTTTTCAAAATGAGAATGTTCCACAATTTGCTATGAAAAAGAAAAAAAATATGATTAATAATATTATTTGCTGCACATTAATCTCCAATATTTCTACTAGAGATCAATATGATAAATATCACAAATAGTAATAATCATATCAGCCCAGCGGCCACTAATCTGATTCAAAACAAAGGCCGCTGAGGCTGTCCTCATACAACCAGTGAAATGTCCCAAGGAAGAAATAGGTTACGCCTTTAATACTTTGCAACTACAAACTATTGTGTGAGAAATTATCCACCACACACAGTAAGATGTATAAATTAAAACGGGTTTAATTACCAGCACAGTAAATAACCTTACTAACCCAATATGTTCCTAAAGTTTTCCCAAGATCACCTTATATAGGAAGTCGTTACATAAATGATAAAGTAAGTTACATTAGTTACAGTACAATATAAGTTATAGTGGATATAGAGAGAGACAGATACACAGATACTTATAGTTTCATGGTCATTCAGGTAAGGCAGTGGTCCCCAACCTTTTTTTCACAATGGACCGGTTCAGGATTTGGTAATTTTACCGCGGCCCGGTGGGGCACTGGGGGGGGGGGCTGACTGGGGGCGGGGCTGGGGGTGTGGTTGGGGGCGGTGCAGCGGCATTGATTGTTAATATTGTTTTGATCCAATCATTTTAATGTTAAAGTATTTAAACATGCCTTCGTTCGAAATAAAATGCAGTTACAGAAAAAAATAAGTATGGGACAGAGCTGGAAAAAGAGAGATGGGATAGGACAGAGCTTGGAAAAGAGAGATGGATGGGACAGAGCTGGGAAAAGAGAGATGGGATGGGACAGAACTTGGAAAAGAGAGATCGGATGGGATGGGACAGAGCTTGGAAAAGAGAGATGGGATGGGACAGAACTTGGAAGAGAGAGATGGGATGGGACAGAGCTTGGAAAAGAGAGATGGGATGGGGCAGAGCTGGGAATAGAGAGATGGGATGGGACAGAGCTGGGAATAGAGAGATGGGATGGGACAGAGCTGGGAAAAGAGAGATGGGATAGAATGGGACAGAGCTGGGAATAGAGAGATGGGACGGGACAGAACTTGGAAGAGAGAGATGGGATGGGACAGAGCTTGGAAAAGAGAGATGGGATGGGACAGAACTGGGAAAAGAGAGATCGGATGGGATGGGACAGAGATGGGAAAAGAGAGATGGGATGGGACAGAGCTTGGAAAAGAGAGATGGGATGGGACAGAACTTGGAAAAGAGAGATGGGATGGGACAGAGCTGGGAAAAGAGAGATGGGATGGGACAGAGCTGGGAAAAGAGAGATCGGATGGGATGGGACAGAGATGGGAAAAGAGAGATGGGATGGGACAGAGCTGGGAAAAGAGAGATGGGATGGGACAGAGCTGGGAAAAGAGAGATCGGATGGGATGGGACAGAGATGGGAAAAGAGAGATGGGATGGGACAGAGCTTGGAAAAGAGAGATGGGATGGGAGAGAGCTGGGAAAAGAGAGATGGGATGGGACAGAGCTGGGAAAAGAGAGATGGGATGGGACAGAACTAGGAATAGAGAGATGGGATGGGACAGAGCTTAGAAAAGAGAGATGGGATGGGACAGAGCTGGGAAAAGAGAGATGGGATTGGACAGAGCTGGGAAAAGAGAGATGGGATTGGACAGAGCTGGGAAAAGAGAGATGGGATGGGACAGAGCTGGGAAAAGAGAGATGGGATGGGACAGAGCTGAGAAAAGAGAGATGGGATTGGACAGAGCTGGGAAAAGAGAGATGGGATGGGACAGAGTTGGGAAAAGAGAGATGGGATGGGACAGAGCTGGGAAAAGAGAGATGGGATGGGACAGAGCTTGGAAAAGAGAGATGGGATGGGACAGAGCTTGGAAAAGAGAGATGGGATGGGACAGAGCTTGGAAAAGAGAGATGGGATAGGACAGAGCTGGGAAAAGAGAGATGGGATGGGACAGAGCTGGGAATAGAGAGATGGGATGGGACAGAGCTGGGAAAAGAGAGATGGGATGGGACAGAGTTGGGAAAAGAGAGATGGGATGGGATGGGACAGAGCTGGGAAAAGAGAGATGGGATAGGATGGGACAGAGCTGGGAAAAGAGAGATGGGATGGGACAGAGCTGGGAAAAGAGAGATGGGATGGGACAGAGCTGAGAAAAGAGAGATGGGATTGGACAGAGCTGGGAAAAGAGAGATGGGATGGGACAGAGTTGGGAAAAGAGAGATGGGATGGGATGGGACAGAGCTGGGAAAAGAGAGATGGGATGGGACAGAGCTTGGAAAAGAGAGATGGGATGGGACAGAGCTTGGAAAAGAGAGATGGGATGGGACAGAGCTGGGAAAAGAGAGATGGGATGGGACAGAGCTTGGAAAAGAGAGCTGGGATGGGACAGAGCTGGGAAAAGAGAGATGGGATGGGATGGGACAGAGCTGGGAAAAGAGAGATGGGATGGGACAGAGCTTGGAAAAGAGAGATGGGACAGAGTTGGGAAAAGAGAGATGGGATGGGACAGAGCTGGGAAAAGAGAGATGGGATGGGACAGGGCTTGGAAAAGAGAGATGGGATGGGACAGAGCTGGGAAAAGAGAGATGGGATTGGACAGAGCTGGGAAAAGAGAGATGGGATGGGACAGAGCTGGGAAAAGAGAGATGGGATGGGACAGAGCTTGGAAAAGAGAGATGGGATGGGACAGAGTTGGGAAAAGAGAGATGGGATGGGACAGAGCTGGGAAAAGAGAGATGGGATGGAGCTGGGAAAAGAGAGATGGGATGGGACAGAGCTTGGAAAAGAGAGATGGGATGGGACAGAGCTGGGAAAAGAGAGATGGGATGGGACAGAGCTTGGAAAAGAGAGATGGGATGAGGCAGAGCTGGGAAAAGAGAGATGGAATGGGGCAGAGCTGGGAAAAGAGAGATGAGATGGGACAGAGCTTGGAAAAGAGAGATGGGATGGGACAGAGCTTGGAAAAGAGAGATGAGATGGGACAGAGCTGGGAAAAGAGAGATGGGATGGGACAGAGCTTGGAAAAGAGAGATGAGATGGGACAGAGCTGGGAAAAGAGAGATGGGATGGGACAGATTCAGGATGCCCCAGGGAAAAGCTGGCTGGTGATAAAAGGCACGCTTAGCCATCTGCAACTATCCCAGGAGGCTGAGCGATGCACAATCATAAACGTCCTGCTTCATGCACTTTTATAGTTTTATATCCGCTGGGCAGCTGCAAACAGAACTATGCAGGGCGAAACTAATGCATAGTCCTGCTTGTTGCAGCCGGGAGGATATTGGAAAGTGCCCTGCAGAACTTCTTTTAACCGAGCGCCGCTCAGCCTCCTGCCATCGAAGCAGACTGCTGAGCCGGCCGCTCCTCCATAAATCACCCAACTGCTGTCTTTCCTACCCGTCGCACATGCCGCCTTTCCTCCTGTCCGTCCGACCCCACCCGCTGCTTTCCCTCACGGTCTCCTCCCCGCCTTCCCTCAGTCTCCGGCCCCACCCGCTGCCTTCCATTCCGCCCGACGGCCCCGCCCGCTGCCTTCCCTCATGCTCTCTGGCCCTGCCCACTGCCTTCCTTCCCCGTCTCCGGCCCCGCCCACTGCCTTCCCTCCCCGTCCCTGATATTGTCCGACACCCGTCTCTGCACTCACCCTCCTGGCCATGGGATCCGAAATCCTAGCGAACGGACCGCGGGCTTGGAGTGCGGGGCGCGATAGCCTCAGGGCCTGGTGCCATTTGAGCCACAGACCGGTAGCGGTCCGCGGCCCGGGGGTTGGGGACCACTGAGGTAAGGCGTCCATCCATTCATCGACTGCCTCCCCCCTGCACACAGATTCCTAATGTATGAACAATAGGGGGAGTGGCCAGCATTCCCAGCCTCGTAGGTGTGTCTGCCAAGGTCGGCCCACATGAGGTTTCTATGAGATTAGATATATATATACCGCATTTTCACCCTATAAGGCACACTTATTTTTCCCCAAAAGCGGGGGGGAAATGTCTGTGCGCCTTATCGGGCGAATGTAAAAAAAATAAATATAAAAAACTCACCCGTTCCTGGCGCTCCCGCGTTGCCTGTCACTCTGCAAGAGGCCAGATAAACAGCGGCGGGCTGTGTCCCGGCCCCGCCTGACAGCAATAGCAGCGGCGGGGCCAGAGACAGCGCCCGCCGCTCCGCCATCTGCTGCCTCTTCCGGCTGGGGCACATGCGAGCACCCAGGTCAGGGCAGCAGGTGGGCGTGGCCTGCACCGACTCAGTGCAGGCCACGCCCACCTGCTGCCCTGACCTGGGTGCTCGCGTGTGCCCAGGAAAAGGCAGCAGATGGCGGAGCGGCGGGCGCTGTGTCTGGCCCCGCCGCTGCTATTGCTGTCAAAAAAGACAGCGATCGCAGCGGCGGGGCCGGGACACAGCCTGCCGCTGCTACTTACAGCCGGCTCCGTGAATTGGGTGGGCGTGGCCTGCGCTGGCGTTAACGCGGCGCAGGCCACGCCCACCCGATTCATGAAGCCGGCCGCTCAGCGAAAGTGTCAGCGGACAGGTGAGTTTTATTTATTTTATTTTTTTTTAACTTAAGCCGACTGGGGGGAAAGGGGGGGTGCCACACAGCCTATGGGAACTGGGGGGAGGGGGGATGCCACACAGCATATGGGAACTGGGGGGAGAGGGGGATGCCACACAGCCTATGGGAATTGGGGTGAGAGGGGGATGCCACACAGCCTATGGTAATTGGGGGGAGAGGGGGATGCCACACAGCCTATGGGAATTGGGGTGAGAGGGGGATGCCACACAGCCTATGGGGATTGGGGGGAAAGGGGGTGCCACACAGCCTATGGGAATTGGGGGGAAAGGGGATGCCACACAGCCTATGGGAATTGGGGGGAAAGGGGGATGCCACACAGCCTATGGGAATTGGGGGGAAAGGGGGGTGCCACACTGCCTATGGGAATTGGGGGGAGAGGGGGATGCCACACAGCCTATGGGAATTGGGGGGAGAGGCGGATGCCACACAGCCTATGGGAATTGGGGGGAGGGGGATGCCACACAGCCTATGGGAATTGGGGGGAGAGGGGGATGCCACACAGTCTATGGGAATTGGGGGAGAGGGGGATGCCACACAGCCTATGGAAGAGGGGGATGCCACACAGCCTATGGGAATTGGGGGGAGAGAGGGATGCCACGCAGCCTATGGGAATTGGGGGGAGAGGGGGATGCCACACAGCCTATGGGAATTGGGGGGAGAGGGGGATGCCACAAAGCCTATGGAAGAGGGGGATGCCACAAAGCCTATGGAAGAGGGGGATGCCACACAGCCTATGGGAATTGGGGGGAGAGGGGGATGCCACACAGCCTATGGGAATTGGGGGGAGAGGGGGATGCCACAAAGCCTATGGAAGAGGGGGATGCCACAAAGCCTATGGAAGAGGGGGATGCCACACAGCCTATGGGAATTGGGGGGAGAGGGGGATGCCACACAGCCTATGGAAGAGGGGGATGCCACACAGCCTATGGGAATTGGGGGGAGAGGGGGATGCCACACAGCCTATGGGAATTGGGGGGAGAGGGGGATGCCACACAGCCTATAGAAGAGGGGGATGCCACACAGCCAATGGGAATGGTAGGAGAGGGGGATGCCACACAGCCTATGGAAGAGGGGGATGCCACACAGCCAATGGGAATGGGGGGAGAGGGGGATGCCACACAGCCTATGGGAATTGGGGGGAGAGGGGGATGCCACAAAGCCTATGGAAGAGGGGGATGCCACAAAGCCTATGGAAGAGGGGGATGCCACACAGCCTATGGGAATTGGGGGGAGAGGGGGATGCCACACAGCCTATGGGAATTGGGGGGAGAGGGGGATGCCACAAAGCCTATGGAAGAGGGGGATGCCACAAAGCCTATGGAAGAGGGGGATGCCACACAGCCTATGGGAATTGGGGGGAGAGGGGGATGCCACACAGCCTATGGAAGAGGGGGATGCCACACAGCCTATGGGAATTGGGGGGAGAGGGGGATGCCACACAGCCTATGGGAATTGGGGGGAGAGGGGGATGCCACACAGCCTATAGAAGAGGGGGATGCCACACAGCCAATGGGAATGGTAGGAGAGGGGGATGCCACACAGCCTATGGAAGAGGGGGATGCCACACAGCCAATGGGAATGGGGGGAGAGGGGGATGCCACACAGCCTATGGGAATTGGGGGGAGATGGGGATGCCACACAGCCTATAGAAGAGGGGGATGCCACACAGCCAATGGGAATGGTAGGAGAGGGGGATGCCACACAGCCTATGGAAGAGGGGGATGCCACACAGCCAATTGGAATGGGGGGAGAGGGGGATGCCACACAGCCTATGGGAGAGGGGGATGCCACACAGCCAATGGGAATGGGGGGAGAGGGGGATGCCACACAGCCTATGGAAGAGGGGGATGCCACACAGCCTATGGAAATGGGGGGAGAGGGATGCCACACAGCCTATGGATGCCACACAGCCTATGGAAATGGGGGAGGGGGATGCCACACTGCCTAAATGGGGAATGGGATGGGGGCATGCTACACTGTCTATGGAATGGGGGCATCCCACACGGCCTATGGGAATGGAATTGGGGGAATGCCACACTGTCTGTAATTGTGCGTTTTTAGTTTAAAATAGTTTTTTTCTTATTTTCCTCCCCCAAATCCTAGGTGCGTCTTATGGGCAGGTGCGTCCTATAGGGCGAAAAATACGGTATTTCATAAAAGATATAACTCCCACAATATGCATGTTAATATATTGTAACCAAGAAATTCATGATCCCCATTAATTTCTTAGTTAAATGAGCCCAAACACCAAATGTATATCATCCAGGGTCCAATACTATGTGGTTTGTCAGGCCCTGGACAATATTTGTATGCCATGTTTGATATCAAATGAAAGGTCTCATAGTCCTGTCATAACTGACATATTACAAGAATTACAATACTTCCAAGAAATAACAGCCAATGCCTATGTGTGCAATGTGTATTTGCAGTGTCTGCGTCTGGAGACCTCATTGGGAATTCAAGGATGCCTTTTCAAGGCAGAACACCCCAGCTGTTGGAGGTAGTTAGGTGTGAATATGTGAATATAGGTGTCTATTGTCATGGTCTGTTTACCATAGACATGGTAGGACTCCTTTGCCCACACCCTGTTTTGAGTGTTAGGAATTCAGGTGACTTCCCAAAGTCCAGCAAGGAGAAGCCAGGATCTCTAGGCCAGTATCTATACCCGCATAAAGAGTGACACCAAATGATTGGGGGAGAGTAAAAGTTAAGTTCACTTTATTGCTCTCTATCTCATGGCACCCTATTAGAGATTCTTAACCTTACTTCGGGTTTGACCTCTGATACAGGAGGTTGTATTGTCAACTGGGCAACAAATATATTTAAATACTTAATCAATTTGAATGTGGACCAACACCCAGGGGGGATCGGCCCGGGAATCTATAAGATTCCCGGGCCAATCAGATTCCTCCCCGCGGGGCATCCGAAATCGGGATGTCCCCCAAAAGGGGACTCACGGACCTAGGAGACCGAAGGCAGAGGATCACCAAGCCGCCAGACCACGGGAGGAAGCGACACAGGAAACGATCACCGCCGCAGCCCAGGAAGGAAGGGGGGCCCAGATGCGCAGCAGGCTCAAAATGGCGCCGGCACGAGAACCTCGAGGGGCGGGCCGCGGGGGGATGACGCGATACGAGTCATCCCCCGGCCCCGCCCCTCCGAAGAGCCCAAAATCGGCACTCACGTGACCGCGCCGGCGCCATCACAATCCAGAAACACCTCACAGCCATAGCGCCGGAGAGGAGAGCGTGCAGGCAGCGGCAGGAGCCGGGCCAGGGTGGGGGGGGGGACCCTAGAAACCAGAGAAACAAGGCAAAACAAGGGGATGACCAACCAGAACACAGTCCCCAAAAACACTCACCCCCTCAGAAGCTAGGACAGGAACTCCACATCCCTCAGTAGGCTCACCATAAAGCCTATGGCCGGCTACCCTTTGTGGTACAGGGTCTGCGGCTTGGAGCAGCGCTCCTCGAGCACCTGACCCTAGTGCTCCTCTACCCTCACCCGATCCGTCAGCCGAGGCAGAGAGGCACAGAGGGTCCGGAAGCGGGTGGAAATAGACATGCAGGGCCGCAAGCTTGGTTGCCCCGCTCACCTGCGGAATATAAAGAGCCATCTTCTATCTTCGCAGTATCACTGCAGAGGAAACACTGGGGAGGCTTATTGGTGATCCTGTTTTTATATGGTGCTGGGAGGAGCCACAACTCTTCTGCAGTACACTGCGCCACCTTGTGGCGGAATATCCCATACGTAAGGACTTCTTGAAGCAGGCCGTGCCATGCAATAGGAAAAACCGAAATTTCTAACTAGCATCCCCTGAATTGCTCCCCCCATGAAGAGCACCGTTTGCCAATTGTTAGTGATCCCGCTTCACTGTAATCCCAGATAATGGCGCCTGTTTTAGCTGTAAAGCTCCACCTCCTCCATTCGTTGCCACTGTTGTGCGTGGCAATGATGTCATTGCCATACCTATGCAATGACTGATCATCCTTCATCTCACACCAAGGGACAGCAAAAAAAGAAAAAAAAAAGTGTCTCAGGACATTCGAAAAGCAAAAATATCCATTTCTAGTTCTACATCCTAAGAAGGGAGTATCAGCAGAGGCTTTAGCTTTATTTTACAAGTTCAGTGGGTTTTGGTCCGCTTCAATTGTCTTACTAAAATATAAAAACCCTAACAGCTAAGGCACAATGAGCCAGCATCCGAACACCTGCAAAGGAAAAAAGCAATACGATGGAACTCAAGCCGCCACTGCGCCATCTCTTGAATCCTGAGAAGGGCATCACTAGATAGCAGAAGGCAGCCAGAGGGGGCGTTTGGTGCTCCAGAGAACCCACACAGGACACAGATACCCTGTCCTGTGAAAGTAAAGCATAGGGTCACAGAGCATCCCCGAGGTTCTCCTGGGTTTGAAAACAGCAAACTAAAAAAAATAAAGTTCACCAAAACCCAAATTTTTAACTAGCGTCCCCTGAATTTCTCCCCCCATGAAGAGCACTCTTTGCCAATTGTTAGTGATCCTGCTTCTAATCCCAGATAGTGGCCCTTGTTTTAGCTGTAAAGCTCCGCCTCCTCCATTCTTTGCCATTGTTGTGTGTGGCGATGATGTCATTGTCATTCCTATGCAATGACTGATCATCCGTCATCTCACCCCAAGGGGCAACAAAAAAAAAACAGGACAACCGAAAAGCAAAATATCCATTTCTAGTTCTACACCCTAAGAAGGGAGTATCGACAGGGGCTTCGGCCAAATGTATTTCACAAGATCTGTGGGTTTTCGTCCGCTTTAATCATTTATTGATGAAAATCTGCAGGATACACCTTAAAGAGGGACAGATGAGAACAACGAGGAACAGGGGGACATGGACTCAAAAGAGGGACAGTTTCTCCAAATGAGGGAGAGTTGAGAGGTATTCGCTAGGGCAGCTGTACTCAACTGGCGGACCGGGGTCCTAATGCCGACCTCGGTGTCAGATTTCCGGACCCCCGCCCTGACAGCCCTGCACTCAGTTGCTTCTGTGTTTTCGTTCCCCTTTACTTGATTTTGGGCCCTAGTTCACCCCCTTGTACAATGTGCCACTGGCCAGTGCTGTAGGTTCTGTGGGTCAAAAAAAAAAGCTGTTTTTCCCCAGTGCCCAATAGGATTATTGGGGTGGGGGGGAGCAGCCTTTTTTAGTTTTGCCTGTGGAATCTATAGCCCCCCCATAAGCTGATTTCTAATTATCCACCCCCCACCCCGTGACAGGCCCCTGCTCGGACCTTCTCCTTTCAGATGCCTGTAAATGGACCTTTACAAGAAGTGGTTGAGTACCCCTGCTCTAGGGGGAGGGGTCTCTGACCATCCTAAAGGACGAAGGGAGAAAAGAAGCAAATGGACTGTCAAATATTTGAGAAGAACCACAAGTGAAGCGAGCAGGAAGTCATTCACCTCCATTGTTGCCATATTTCACGTTCAATTGACAGAAGGACGTTCTGATAGCTACCCCTTTTAGGACACAAATTAAACCAAGTTCCCACATGGTGCTGTAATTTTGGGTAACGCATGTGCCCGCCACAAGCCACACTGTGGGAATGCGCGGGCAGGGGGCAAGTTTCAGCAGCCCTGCGTGTTTACATACACACCTAGAACAGGAGTAGTACAGTGATGTCATATGGTGACACGCCAAAACCCACCCTGATTAGAATATTCTATTGATCTTCGCTTATCTTACACACGATGGATAATTATAAAAGCTTATTCATTTCAAAGAGCCATCAATAACATTGACATATCCCAAACATCTGTGTCAGCATGTCCTGGACGGGTTCCTGGTAACTGTTATTTCTCCTCTTATCTCTTCCCAGGAGCCACTGCTTCCATTCCATTAGAGAGCAACCAGAAGCATTGTCTAATGGAGGAGATTGCTCTTCAGGTCCAGACCTTACCCAATAAATGCACAATGGCCTGGGTGGCTTGTAGAAGAACCACAGGCTCAATCTAATTTATATCTATAGGAATAAACAAAAATACCCACCTCCCCTGCCGAGTCAGGGCAACCCGCACACTAGTGCCAGCCATGCTAGATTGTTTTCTAATTAGAATATTAGACAGAGCACAGACAAAGAACCAAAAGGTGTATTGTATTTTTCATCCCATTAGACGCAAATTTATTCCCCCAAAAGTGGGGAGAAAATGTGCGTCTTATGAGGTGAACATAAAAAATAACCCCAAAAAAAGGGAAACTCACATAACTGACGGTTCCGAGCTGCTGGCCGGGCTGCCAGAAGAAGGAGGAGCAGCAAGCGGACAGGGTAAGGGATCTCTGTCCGCTGTCCCCGCTGCTTCTTGGCCAGCACCCGGCTCCGTGCAGCGAGTTGGCATGGCCTGTGCCGCAGCTTCAATGGATGCTTGGTGCATGCCGACATCTTATGGGCAGGCAGGTGCGTGTTAAGTCTTTATGCGGGAAGCCCCACTTTGTGAAACCTCCCTGGTCGCCCACTCCAACTCACCTTTCGCCAGTCCTACCACGCATGCGAGGCCTCCTGTCCTATCAGCGCACTCAACTGTGCTGATGCGAGCTCTTCTTGGCTCCTTTAAGTAGCCGAGTCTAGCCTAGGGCATTCCCTCTATTCTCTAACAGGGAGCATGCTCGCGCTAGCCATACATAAATGCCTGGCACGGGTCCTGCTAAAGGGATAGCGGGGATGCGCCCACTCCCCACACTTGCGACCGGAGATGGTAAGTATATCGGGTGACCTGGGTGGTTTCACGCAGCGGGGCACCCCGATTCTTCCCGGGGGAGCAGTCCTGGAATCTTATAGATTCCAAGGCTGATGGCCGTGGGTTTTGGTCCACTTTAAAGCGGACCTTCACTCTGAATAAGAGCCTATCTTATATGTTTCCCCCACCCTGTACATACAGATTGCTCACATTAAAAATATTCCTACCTGCATCTACTGCATGTTTTGGCGGCTCATGCAGCATCAGGCAGCCTGCAAACAGGAAGTGTCTTCTGACTGTGTCGCTCTGCATTCTGGGATTGCTGTCCTTTCCCTGACCCCAGCTCTGCTCTGTCTGTGCAAAGCACAGCTATAACCCTGTCCCCTGTTTTTTATCCCGCTCTCCTCTCCTCATTATGTGATGCTTCTGAGTCAAGATGGTGGCGCCCGTATCCTGGAGTCCTGAACAGAGTTTCAGCCCGGGGGGTGGATAGAAGTGACTAAAAACTTAAAATATATAAATTTTAGATGCTGGGGAATAGTTTTTTAAGGGTTTGGCCTTTTCATTAAATCATGCTGAAGGTCTGATTTAAGAATCTAACTGCTAAATTTGCCGAGCCTATTGTGCGGCCATGGAGAGTCTTACCTCTGACCAAAGGAATTTGAAAGGATGCACACCACACTAGCGCTTATAATTTTGCAAATAAATATTATACTGACAGAATTCTGGAACTGTAGTACCTCATAACCCCAGGAGTATAGTGCACCTTAAAAATGTAAACTAAGAGTTGACTACTAACATGTAACAGTAATCGAGGATAAAGTATACTAAGTAAAAATGAATTATCAAATGAATGTATCAGGTGTCACTTAAGGTCCTCCTGAGGGTTATGCTGCCAAGCTGGCTATGAGGGTGTAGTCAAGGAACACACAGTATCTGACCATTTTGTATACATTAGATCATATAGCATACAGTATAATGATGTATAACACTCCCCTCCTAGGATTATCCAGACTGCCCACTTGCGTAGTTACATAGTGTCAATATAGCAACAAGTATACATACAAAAAATAGAGCAAAGACAAACATGTAATAACCGAGGATAACAGAATATGGATCGCTAACTCTTACCTCTGACAAAAAAGACTCCTGGAATGACGCCTCGTTGAAAGCCTCCGTTTCCAGACGACCTGTAAGACAACCAACATTAGTCCATGCGGGATAAATAGGAAGCTGTAAAGTTCTCAGATGCGCGCAGAGGTAAGTTCTCTACCTCGGCTCAGCACGGCTCCGCTCTCTTGGTAATCCTGTATTTCAGCATCTTTGCTGACCAGCATGGCGCACAGCTCCTGACGCTGGCTGTCCAGGGCCTTCGTCATGGAAATCAGAGGCCGGACCAAGTGGCGACACACCTATGATCAAGGAGATAAAAGAATAAGAGCTCAGCAAATCACAGCCAGGTCTAAGCATCAAGGAGCCCTTGTTATTTTCCTTACTTACAAAGTACCCAAGTATCTATATCTATGGTGGATGGTGCACCGCCGAACAATTAATCAAGATAGGTGCCAGCCGTGGGGGAAACACAGCAAACCAGAAATATACATAAGAGATCCTAGACCAATCTCAAGAACCTCCACCAAGAAAGGCCGCACACTGAGTTAAAGTTAAAAACCCAATATGTATATTGAGATTGGTCTAGGATCTCTTATGTATATTTCTACTTACAAAGTACCGACATACACTTAGATCCAGACCTAGACATTGTACGGCCCTTTGATTGGCTCTGACCGGCCGGGGCTGAGCTGGCTGGCGGGGTCCCTCACCTCGCGATTTGGCTTCCCTTTGCTTGTGCGGCCTGCGAGGCGCCCGTCCCTCTTCGCAGCGGGTCGGTGCCTCCCACCTCTCGAACTGTAAACAGGTGATCACTTAAGCAGCAGCCGATTGGCCGCTCGGAGAACTCGCCAGACCCGACGAGCCGAGCGGCCGATCAGCTGCTGCTTAAGTAATCACCTGTGTACAGTGCGAGAGGCGCCGACCCTCTGCAAAGAGGTACGGGCGGGCGCCCAACAGTGAAGAAGAGCCCAAGCAGGGGAGGAGAAGGAGGTAGGCTCCGGCGCCATCTTGCCTGGGTGGAGGGGCGGGAAATACAATTAATACAATACAATTAATATTATGCAGAATTGAGTTCAGCCTTTTGGCCCGGCCCTCCACAATATTTTAAGTTTCTCATGTGGCCCCATGGAAAAAATAATTGCCCCCCCCCCCGCTTAGATCCATAAATATTTGATTGAAGAGATATGCTATATCTAATGAACATCCAACTACAACATGATGCAAAAAAGTGACAAGTTTTAATAAATATAATGAATGTAATAGATCAATATTTACAATGAGATATGTTTGCATCAAGAATACAAAGCTCTAGACATAATGAATATAGAGTCTCCAGGGTTGTGTCACCAATGAAATAGGGGAATAACCCAAATCAGTTATACACAGTGCATACAGACTAGCAGTGTGCAATACAGAGATGGACACAATCCATGGTACATAAATAAGCACTAATGCATACATGTAAGTCAATTAACAGAAACAAGAGACATCAATGGTAAGGTAAGACAGCAGTATAACCTCTGTTGGATGACAACCTAAACCCTCAACGTTTCGGTTGAGTAAACCTTCATCAGGAGGAAGAAGCTGTGACCATGTTCCCCTAAGGGGTCCCTTATATAGTCCATCCCAGCTAAATGACAGCAATCAGCAGTGCACATGTAGGCGCCTGCTGATGATGTCATCAGCGGGCGCGCAGCGGGTCCCGACCAGGTCTGGACCAGGGGGCAAATCTGCCCTACTCTGATCAGCTGGCGCACGGGGTCCGCGGCGTCCCGCAGCGTGCGTGCCTGAAAAATAAGATAAACAAGGAAAAAATAACCTAGACGGATCCAAAAAGATGGCCGCCGTGTAGCCGGAGACAGAAAAAGAGTGAGCGAGTGTCCAATCACCATCGAGCTGGAGTCGTCATCTACAGGTCCGCTTTCTGATAGGACAAGGGGTGTGGTTGGAATAGCAAACATCGGCTCGTCAGAGCTGTATGAAGTCGATGACATCAGCGTATCTGTCATCCATAAATATTTGGACACAAACACAAATGTTGCTTTGTTTACCGAAACATATTCAAGCTATAGTAATATAATGGACATAAAGTGTATTAGAATTTGGTAGGTAACAGCACACCTAGAAGGACCTTATATCTATCACTGGGAGCAATCCAATCGAGGGCTTCCACCACCGAGCCCTCTCAATCACTCACTATTAAACCGAACTGAAGGATGCACAGCACACAGTGAAGGAGTTTCAATTGCAATTGAAAGTGTATTAAAAAAGATACGAGAAACCATTCATATATCGTAAACATCAACTAAGAAACAAAGGAATCATTAGATCAAAATGCTGTGTGGACCCTCAGGAGAGATGCGCCCCTTTTAGACTCAAGGAGAAATAACAGAAAATCATTCTAACTGTATAAAGGATCCTATGCACTAGGTAAAAAATGACCACACACCTGTCTACTTTCCTGTGTTTTGACCATGAGAAATGGGACTGAGAAAATTTGGTTCCGTTTGCAATAAACATTGCCAAAAAAAAAAAAAAAAAAAAAAAAAAAATGACCACACATTCTATAAAGGATGGCACTAGTTTCCTCCTGTGGATTGCTGTAAAGTTGTCTTGTTACGTCAAAGATGCAAAACATGTAGCAGCTGATTGAGAAAGTGACACAGCGTCACGGAACGCGTGGGTGGTAGAACATTTATCATCCAGCAGGAGGGGATCATATTTCTCTGATGGTTACCTTGTTCACTTTGCAGATTTTGTATACATACTTTTTTTTGGCACTTAGCACTTTTATTGTTGCACATTGGCACTTTAGATTTGATGGTTGGATTTATCATGGAGGGAAATGTCTTTGTAGTTATAGTATGGATAATGGGGATTAATTAGGTCGCATGTCTGTGATTGTATCGTATTGTATGTTTTTTTTTTATTTGTTTTTTTTTTTTTTTTTAATACTCTTTATTTAAAGATTTTGCATTTTTATACATTACATACATTTAGACATACTATACAATAAAATAAAGGGTAAGAAGGATAAGGGTGGGGAAAAAAATCGGGGACATTGTTTGATATGGCACAAGCATCATTATCATTGTGGGCCAGTTTCCGCCACCGTGACACATTGTAAAGCGGAGGGGTTGCTACCGTAACTCTCAAAAAAGGGAGGCGAGGCTCTTATATGGTTAAATCTTGATCTTCACTGGTCGGTGCCTTACTGTTCTGGTCCACCCGGAGCGAGGAAAGCCCGCTCCTCCTAAAGCAGATGGTTATTCTCACGCTGCCTATCGGAGGGGGCAGCTCTTTCAGTGTCAGGTGTGGCCAAATTACAAACACGAAGAGGGAGACAAACATTTGGGGGGGGGAAAAGCGGGCTGGGAAGTGGGGGGGATGGGAAGGGAAGGGTGTGTGGGACAAGACACCCGGGCTGATGCGGACCTCCGCACGCCCCAGAATTGACAGCGTGTGAATCGCGCCAATTCCCACTCGGACTATGATAAGTGGGGCGGGTCAGGGGTCCTGGTCTCCTGCTCGAACAGGCTCCTAAATTCTGCCGAATCCTCATAAATTAGCCAGGGCAACCAGGTAATTCTAAACTGCTCGTCCCTGTCATGTAGTGATAGTGTTAGGTCCTCCATTTCCCTGACACCCATAACCGCCCTCGCCCAATCCCTCGCGGAGGGAGCCTTTTTTTGCTTCCAGAACCTAGGTATTGTCTGTTTAGCCGCGTTCAGCAGGTGGGCCAACAACGTCTTTTTGTGCTTCCCTGTTGGGGCCTTTGTGCAGTGGAGCAGGATCTGGGCTGGATCTTCCCCCAACTGTGTCCCAGTGAGCTGCGTGACTATAGGCAGTACCGCTCCCCAGTAATCCCGGATCCCGGGGCATGTCCAGAAAATGTGGAACAATGTCCCTCTCCCGTCACCACACCTCCAGCTATGTTTTTTTTTTTTTAAACATGATGAATTAAAGAGGATTGCTATGAATTACAGATGCTATTATTTGATTGATTTATAAGGGGTGAGTGGTGCCTTCTGGGTTCATATCCTGTTTGTGCGGTGTGCTGGACCCGCAGGTTTTCTTGCGTGTTACTGTGTAACTTTGGGATACCGGATTGGCACACTCCTTCCCTTTTTTTGTTATATAGTTTGTGTGGTGGTGCTGGACAGGGTTCACTTTGTGCAGTGTTTTGTATGTAGCAGCTAATGATAAATACTGTCAAGGCATAGGCATGAGACAGTATTGCAATTGTATAGAAGCGTTATTGCAATCTAGCAGGTCACATATAGGCATAAAGAATACAAAGCAGCAATAAGCGATCGCTGCCTGACTTTACTGTGGATATACCTCATTTCAATGATGTGACATTATACAAAGATATAATACCGCGCTACTCAAAACAAAATGAAGTTCTGAAAAGATAAGCTCAACGTGTGATGAGTAGGATTCCACTTCCTACAGAGTTCTACAAGTTGTAAGTATCCAATTTTACACAGAGCTATTACAAAGTCCACAGTGATGCAAATCAATCCACACGTGTTCTTCTTAGGCTATATAATCCACCACCAATTATTCAAGCCTCTTACCGGACGCCCAATAATAGTAGGCCTTAACAGATGTGTTATTTCAAATTATATCCTGGTCATCGTCATCATCATAGTCACTCCAGTTTGTCCCCAACCTTGCTTCCAGCAGATATTTATCATAGGAGAGCGTCAGCCGCTTATTCCAAAGCTCTGCTCTTATCAAGAACTCCACAGTGATGGTTAGAAGTAAAGGGCCATAGAAGAAAAAAAGGCAAATATAGTGCAATATGTCTAAAAATAAGGATTACTTTTAATTAAAAAATGCACTCACAAGCAAACAATTAAAAGTAGGCAGAATTAAAATACAGCTCCATTTCCAATGGTAGCTCTCACCACACAGATATCCAAAACGGCAAGTGGTTCCAATATAGGTAGAAATTTAAAATGCATTTCTACCTATATTGGAACCACTTGCCGTTTTGGATATCTGTGTGGTGAGAGCTACCATTGGAAATGGAGCTGTATTTTAATTCTGCCTACTTTTAATTGTTTGCTTGTGAGTGCATTTTTTAATTAAAAGTAATCCTTATTTTTAGACATATTGCACTATATTTGCCTTTTTTTCTTCTATGGCCCTTTACTTCTAACCATCACTGTGGAGTTCTTGATAAGAGCAGAGCTTTGGAATAAGCGGCTGACGCTCTCCTATGATAAATATCTGCTGGAAGCAAGGTTGGGGACAAACTGGAGTGACTATGATGATGAGGATGACCAGGATATAATTTGAAATAACACATCTGTTAAGGCCTACTATTATTGGGCGTCCGGTAAGAGGCTTGAATAATTGGTGGTGGATTATATAGCCTAAGAAGAACACGTGTGGATTGATTTGCATCAATGTGGACTTTGTAATAGCTCTGTGTAAAATTGGATACTTACAATGATGTGACATTGCTGTGGCACTCTGCTAGGCTATGTATGAGCTTAATTATATTGCCTGATGCTTTGTATTCTTCACAAATGCCTGGCGCGGGCATGCACCCTGCTAAAAGGATAGTGGGGATGTGGCCGCTGCTGTGCGCTGTTGGCGCAGGAACAAAGGTGAGTTTTTGGGCGACCTGGAGGGTTTCACACAGCGGTTTTGTTATGTTTTATAACACAGAATTGCCAACAAAGGGGTTTCAACTTCAACAGCTTCTGAATTGTTTTGTTCAAAATACATTGTGGTAATGTACAGAACCGAAACTAGGAAAATAATGTGCCTCCGTCCAAATATTTATGGACCTAACTTTATCATTGAGTGCTGTAGCAGAAATCAATCGTTTTGGATTGGGTTCCCTGTACAGATTGTGTGGATCAGGCTATATAGCTTATATAGGTGACTATATAGCTTATATTTGTTGTTTAGGTGACTATATAGCTTATATTTGTTGTTTAGGTGACTATATAGCTTATATTCTAAGTATGTCACACACCCCGCTTCAGAATATCCATAACATGTGGGTAATACCGACCTGAAGGGGCGTTCCTGCAGAGATGATAGCAAAAAAGAAAGCCCCTCCCTGATCCATAAATACCTGGGACCTCCCACTCATTACCCAGTTTTCCATCTCTGCAGACGGCGAGCAAGTCAGAAGATGATGGCTCCTCCTTGCACAGGGGGATTTCAGGTAGCCGGGGTAACTCCCGGCCCGTTATTTATTTATTTCCGTTTGGACCTTTTTCCCCAGAAATCCATATGCCTCCCAGCCTCGGCTGAGGGTCCAGGCGAGGGTATTTCAGCACATTAGGTGCTCAGGAGCTATGCTCTACCGTGAGACCCTATATGAGAGGGTAGGCGGTATTACCGGGTTGGTGACCCCGGTTTGGGATGCCCTGTCCCTTACTTTCATACTAACCCTCCCAGGATCTCCTTCCATAGGTGGGGTGGGGGAGTGTTCGTTTGTATACATTCATTAGTTTATTAGTTCATTTATTTGGACAGCTTACATGAGTGTGTGTGTGTGCGTGTGTTTTCACTTTAAATGCAAAACGCTGCAGCCTTTGCGGTGCTGGCTGCCTTCTTCCCTCCTTCCTCCCTTCCTCTCGGTTAATGGCGGAGGTTTTCACCTCACGCCATGTTGCTGTGGGGGGGGGGGGGGGGCGGCGGGTGCCGGTCCGTTGGCGGGGCCGGGACTTGTCCCTCCCGTTTTTCCCTTGTGTGTGTGTGTGTCAGTGTGGTTTTTACTTGGCCGGGCCGGCGACCGCTTCTTACTATTGCGGCGCCGGCCGGCTCTGAGCACATTTCTTCATGAGGTGATTCAGTTCCCCTCACGCAGGCTGGGGGGGGGCGGGGCCGGAGTGACGACGCGTCACCGCTCCCCGCCTCCTGCCCTCGCTGGTGCCACTGCGGAGCGCTTGGAGGGGAGAGGGGGGGGCGTGGCCCGGCCTCGCGCGCGTCCCGCGCTGGCCACGCCCCCTTCTCCCTCTCTGACTGCAGCCCTGCCTGTTGCTGTGGAGCGTCTGGATCTTCCCTCACGGTCGCCATTTTGGTCGTTGGATCTGTAAGTGCCCTCTGGCCATTCTTCTTCCTGTTTGATTGTTGTCTTTTCTTCATTAGACTTATCTAAAAACAGTCTTTCTGTTCTGTTTTTCAGATGGTGGTTCAGGAGGTTCGCCAGTAGCATTTAGGGGGTCCCTCCTGATCCTTATCTCTGGGTTAATTGTTTGCCAAAAATCCTCCCACTCGGGACATTAAAGGGGCATCCCGGGTTGTCTAATGGCGTAATTCCCTGGGTCTTAGCGACTTTTCCTAAACAAAGTTCACCTTATGGAGGCATCCCCGGATACTGGGCTCGGGGCCCCTTCGGGGCATCCCCGAAAGTGTATGTTATGTGGGGTATCCATTTCTGGGGACGATGTACTTCTGTGTATACCATGTGCACAGCAGACCATCACGCGGCAGTCCGAACCACAGGCGTCTGGGTCAGCACCGCCGGTCGCTTCATCTCCACCTCCCGCTTTGACACGCGCCCCGTGCGATGTCGTCATGGGCAGGGAGCTGCAATCTGAGATGTGCGCCAGATTGGCTAACCTTGAAAAAATTATCTCTGGTTCGGTTGCCCGTAAGGCTCCGACTAAGAGAAAGCATTTGCTGCCGGCTCCGCTGGCGGAGGACCTGGAGGATGTTAATAATCTGGATTGGTCTGACTATTCCCAGCTAGAAGAAGGGGAAGTTTATGAGGATTCTGATTTTTCGGACGATGAGCAGTCCTTTGGCACTGATGCCGAGCTGGGGGATTTGGGGAGATCCTCTGATACTCCCCACGCTCTGGCTCTGATGTTGGAGGTATTGAATATTTCCCCTCCTGAGGAGGTGTCACAGCAGAAGGGTGAATTGTTTGAGGAATCCAAGCCGCGCTTGGAATTCCCTACACAAAGGCATTTTGACAAAATTATTGCCAAAGAATGGGACAGGCCGGCTCGGCTCCCTGGCATCCCTCAGGGATGGGATAGGAAATATCCCTTTCCTTCGGAGGCTGTTAAGCGCTGGGCATCTCCCCCCGAGGTGGATGCGCCGGTTTTGGGGTTGTCCAATTCCTCGGTTTTAAATAGACCTGACTGTTCTATTCTCAAGGATGGAGAGGATAAACGTATTGACCAGATGGCTTGTCATGGTTTTGCTAGCGTTGGGTCAGCCATGCGGCCTGTTTGCGCATCGGCGCTGATGGTGTTGGCTGCTAGGTCCGTGGTTAGGGACCTGTTGACCTCTTCCGGGCTGCGTCCCGGTAGTGCTGAGTTCCTTAGCCTCAAACGGTGTGAGCTGTTTTTATCTTTTGTGTTGACAGCCTTGGACGACACTTTGATGATGTGTGGTAGAACGTCGGCGCTGCTAGTCACTATTCGGCGTTCGGTGTGGCTGCGCCAGTGGGCGGCAGATTTTATGTCCAAAAAGTCACTAACGGCTCTACCCTTTGTTGGATTACGGCTTTTTGGAGAGACATTGGACTCGGTCACCAAGGGTGGTAGGTTACCCCAACGCAAGAAACAACGTCGCCCCTTTCGAGGGGCGCCTTCCTTTACCCCCTCCTTTCGTGGGGCCAGATCTGGCAGGGGATTTGCATTCCCTTCTTCCAGAG